>JAOTRN010000041.1:2234976-2257321 GCA_028566695.1 Bagroides melapterus | reverse complement strand
AAATAGAAAGGAGCGAGTGTGACGAAGTTACCAAAAGAACTCCTATTCTCCAGCATGCTCAGTAAAACCTACCAGCTATATATATATATATATATATATTTTTTTTTTACACAGACATTAAATAAAGATTTGACGCACACACTTTAAGAAGTACAGGGTGTTTATTGAAAAGGATGGTACAATCATGTGCTTCCTATACAGTGGTCCAAAAAAAAAAGCATTTAATCACTCCTTCAGAACATTCTTCTTGTTTCTTTTGTTCATGCCACGTGCCTAGAATATGGTGAATATGGTCAGGGTCAGTCATAAATAAACGTGTGGAAGGAAAATTAAAAATCAAGGGAGATTTTACATCATTGTAATAGTGTCACATACTCTACAGAATTCTTGCGTTTCGAGTGTTGGAAAAAAAAAGAAAGTAAAAATTCTTCATTATGCAGGAAACAAAACTACATTTCTAAATGACTCACTGATTCAGCACTGAATCAGGAAATGTGATAATGATCGAAGTTCCATTAAGTTAAATACTGAATGTGATTAAAGTGATAACAGTGAAGTTCAATCACAGTATCAGAGGTTTGTTTTTGCATCTTAAGAGAAATAAAAAAATAATAATAATAATAATAAAGGATGAAAGAAACAAAACAAAGCAAAAAAAAAAAAAACACAAGAGAACTAGAAATTTGTAAGGCAATGAAAATTGTTGCATTCATGTTTGTTAGATTTGGAGCATTGTGATTTTTTTCAATTTTTTTTATTTATTTTTTTTGCATGTACAAATTGACATTTTTCATATTTCTGCATGAAAAGAAGATCATTTCAGAGGAGGTTGTGAGTAAAGCCCAGAAAGGTGGGAAGTGCTATACAAATACAAAATAGGAAAATTCACACTTTTCTTGTAACAGCCCTTCATAGTAACAGCAACAGAACCAACTGTAACATTGATTATAAAGAAAAAAGTATATATAATTTTAACAAAAAAGTTAATTGAATGGAAAAGTAGGAATTAAAAAGCTGTGGTGGTTTTACAGGATGGGAAAGAGTTAAAAAAAAATTGTGGAACGGAGCGAGTTCATTGTCATATCAGCCAAGTAAAGCCAGACACGTCTGTGACATCGGCAGAATTGTGAACACTTGAAGAGAATCAAAAAATTTCTCACATGCGAATGTATTTAAATCTAAAAAACGATCATCAAAAGATTTTAGTGCGGGGAAACAGACTCACAAGTCTAACGCCGTTTCTGGTCACATGACCTCTCAGGGTCAATCAATATTCAAAACTCAAGTGAAATGTTTACACCGCAGCTTGGTGGAATTCTCTATTCTGATTGGTCAGAAGGTAATGAATCTGTTTCTTTCACTTTCTAGTAGCTTACGGTTTCTATGGCAACAACATTCTCAGAGATTTATATAAAGCAGGCATTCCGCATACCGTAAAAGTTTTGAAAATGTAATCGTCAACATGGTGACATTTTCTGTCAGACGTTTATTTAAGTTTTTTGTTTTTTTTTGAAGGAGACTCGAGTGTCAGCGCGCTGTTTTACTTTTTTCTTTTTTCAGGACACAGTTTGGTCACTCGGGGATAAGTGATAACCGGAGCGATCTTGTTTCGTGGATGTTTCATAGCATTGAGTACAAACAGATTTAAAAACAAAAAAAAAAAAACACTATGTTCAGAAAGAAATAAAGGAAAAATAATTCTGTCGAATAGTTAAGGAAGTGACATCAGATGGATAGACTCATAATACAATAGATACAAATCTGAATAAAAGTGAATTAAATAAAGAAAGAACATTTGCTTTGTCTCTAGCATTACAAAAAAAGACGTTTTTTTTTTTTTATTTTGCGTCAATGAAAAATTGCTTGTTAAGGATATGGTGATATATTTATACGGCTGAACAGACAGAACCCGGAGTAACACTTTCTCTTTAATACACTGACACCTGATCAGACAAATAGAGTCAGCGTTATTCAGAAGAAAACAATTCTGAAGTAAAAAAAAAAAAAAAAAAAAAAAAAAAACAATGACACAGCAGTGATTACAGACTTTGCTGATTGATCAAAATACATTCAGAGTTTAAAACAGCAGCTCCGTAACCAAGATGCATAGTAAATAAGAAAGGAAAAAAGGGGAATAATAAAAAAAAAAAAAAAACACAACGGAAAAATGAAGTATTTACTGTACACGGAAGTCCTGTGTAAATGTCCAGACGATCGGTCTGGATCAACAGCTGGATCGCACAGCTGTTTTACAGACACGTGGAAGACGATTCTTCACGTCCAGGTCGAGTCAGCAGCTGAAACTTTTGTTTACAATGTCAAATTTCTGCATACACGTCCGAGAAAAACTGCATTTTGGTTGCTTGGTGTTTGGAAATATATCAACTGAGGAAAAAAAAAAAAAACACAAATCGACAAAAAAGAGGACAATATCACACAGTAACACTGCAGCTGGCACTAATGAAGTGTGCAAATCAGGGTCTAACCTGATGCAAATGTGATCTAAATATTTTTAATCTAAGAGGAAATGTAACACTTACAGTACAGTTACCTCAGTACACTTACACACGAGCCTGCGATATACAGCTCGACTTCATCTGCTAAAATTCTTTAAATTATTTGATTTTGGTGCTCTGTGGTATGACGTAAATTCCCAGCTCATAAATCTTAATAAAAATTTGTAAAATAAACAAAAAAAAAAAAAAAGCAGCCGTGTTTCCTTAACCAGGAGTTTAAATTTAGTTTCTGTAGAAACAAACTATTCTTTTTGTTGTTGTTCTTTAACACTTGACACTTGACTAAGACTTTTTATCAGACTGATATGAGATTTTTTGCAACTTTGTGTACAATTTTTTTTTTTACATAAAAACAAAAAAAAAACAAAACAAAAAAAAAAACATAAAATATCTTATAATATCTAAACATAAAATAAAACATCTGATGGAAAACATGAAATGAATTAAAAAATAACAAGTTCACAAAAACATACAGCTGCAGAAGATACAGCGTCCGTATTTGTTTTATTCCAAAGCAACCGATGAGCATTTAAGGGCTGTGCTACCAACACCGCATATTTAAAAAAAAAACAAACAAAAAAAAAAAAACCCTTCTGCTTTGTGTTGGATCGAGTAAGCAGTATGACTTCATCATACACATACTAGTGGTTTAATCCTCAGCAGTAGTTTTGTAGGTTCTAACTTTATGATCTTCTCACATGATGTGATTGTATGATGTCTTGATACGACACTATCAAACGTTTTAAATCATAAAATACAGATTTCACATTTACCGCATAAAACATTGTGTAAATAAAATCCCCCCCTGCCCCAAACCTAGAGCCAATATTGCACTTAATCTTTTGTATACTGTAATTTAAAAAAAACAACAACAAATAAGCCAATGGAATTCAATCGGCTCAAACGATCACTCACACGTGTTAGAGGCTAAATTTGTTTAAGTACCGCAGATTAAAGATTTTAAAAATTCTAATTAATAAATTAATAAATCACCTCTGTTGTCTGACAGGCTGAATGTGCAGCTTAAAAAATGATTTCGTGTTCTGTTCGTTCTTATAAATTTGGCACATCGGGGCATAAATATTGCAGAAGTTGTTTGGAAAATGCACACGGATTAAAAAAAATTTAGATTTGAAAGATTAAAATTTGAAAATGGTGGCAAAACACAATTGAATTCAAAATTCACTCCCTAACCGGAGGAAAACTACATGGTTCTTTCCTGTGCTGCCAATCAGTGCTCAAGAAATGAAAAAAATTGAATCAGAAAAAAAATTGAATCAGAATTTTGTATATATTAAATTGAAACTTTAAAGAATTGAATCTTTTAAAGAATCCTAGTATCATGAGACTTATTTCATTCATGTGTTAATCCAAACACTCAGTAGTGTAACTCTGCATCAGTCCATCGTACGACTTCAGAATGTACCGAGAATGTATTTATTTATTTTTTTCAGAATTTCGTACCATCTTGAAGAATCACCAGTAAGAGAAACAACTGACAGTAGTGCTAACGTTTCCTCGGAGGTACCGACGTTGCTAAGAAGCAAATACTAGGAGGCTGAGAGAGCAAAAAATTTGCGGAAAAAAAAAAAAAATGGAAGACTAGAGCTCAAAATTCATTATAGAAATTATAAATTCTTTTTATTTTTTGAAATTATTTTTGTTTGTTTGCTTTTCAGACATCAATCAAAGGTTTAGCTACTTAATTATGAGCAGCGTCTCTTATTTTATTTCCCCGTTTGATTTCTATTGGCTCACAAGATTGACACATTAACTTTTACTGGCTAGAGTTGCCATGAAGCAAAAGTAATGGCACCTTTCACCTCCTGCATCGTTTTCCATTCATACAAACAAGTTTTCTCTCGTATATTTGTAGCATGGATGAAAAAAATTGCAAATTCTACACTTCAATCATATATATTGGCATCTCTGTATCTCTAACTGATGCATCGTCAGCGGTGATGTAACACTCGTACCGGAGCGGATGGATCGACGTAGAGGGGTTTCGGCTCCGTTCCACCGCACACAGTGCAGTAACCCTGTTTTATGGGCGTCACAGTAAACTTCATGAACTTTCTAGTAAACACAAGAGACATCGCTCTTCCTCGCAAGCCCTGTAACAACCGGTCACCTCCAAACCCAACGTTCTGCTCTCTCGCTTACACGCTCACGAATGAGGAAGACGCCGGAGCAGGAATGTCGAGTATCGATATGGTTCATAAACAGGAACGGCTTATTAAAGTGATGTACGTCGTGAAAGAAAAAGTATTACGAAAGGTTTGTCCGTACTGCGTCAAATCAGCCGCTTCACAGTCAGTTTCGGTGTGATCGCAAGCTCGCTCTCCATAAACACGCTAGCTAACATCGACAACTAGCTATAAATAAAACAAAACAAAAAAAACAAGACAGAAAGAAATTGTTAATATTTGAGTGGCAGCCTGGGAAACTGTTCACACTTTAAAATTTTTACTACATATATAATAAACGCGGTTAAACCCAAATGTGAGAGAGAGAGGGATAAAACACTATATGAATTTCGACCGTAGCGAAAAAAAAAACGATTCATCAACAATTTGTGTTCGCTAGCTACAGACTGTTATATCTTTATAGGCAGAATTTCCTCTTCATTTTTTTTTTTGCCTGCAGTGACATACGACGGGCTTTCCCACACCGCCACACAAAAGACAGAAGAACGTATTTACAAATTTCAGTGTATAAACAAGAGAGTACATAATAAAAAGTTCTTAGCCAGGGTTTGGCGTTGGCACAAAAACTCCTTTGATCGCCCTCCGTTTTTGATAAGGGCATACAATCTCGAGTCGTCGAGTTCTGAATAACATGTAAACGTAGAGAAACGCGTGATAACGAGATCACCGTTTTACCGGACGTCCGCGGTGGACGTCTATTTCTTCGAGATCTTGCCTGCTTTTCTCTTAGGCTCGTACGGCGTCCTCAGGATGCTCGGCGTCTCCTCCATGACTCGGACCAGCAGGTTGTCGATGTAGTCCTCCAGCTCGCGGATGTGCGCGTCCTTCTTCTTCACCACCTCCTTCTGCTTGATCAGCTCCTGCACCACCTCCTCAAACGAGAGATTGCTGTATGCCGCCATGCTGCTCTTGAGCTGTTCGGCCTCCTGGGGGAAAAATCCCCAGCAAAAAAAAAAAAAAAAAAAAGATCATGACATCATTATCTACAGCAGTATAACGAGTCACGCCTGAGATTCAGCTGAACCTGATATCAAATAAACCCCAACAGGAGCCAGAGCACACCTGCTTGGTTGTTGTGACAGTGTTTTATTTATGAGTTATTTGTATAAAAAAATACCGTCAGCTTGTGGTGTTAGCGAGAAACGACAAAACCTTAAAATTCTCCATTATTCCGCTGTCGGAAAACTGACACTTCACCGCTGACTGTTTCACAGCGCTGACACTGGAGACTCCTTCCAAAAAAATATAGGATGTAAGATTTCTTCTCTAGGTTGTTACTACAAAAACAATAACGTGTCAGAACAATCACATGCACTCAACACCTACTGTTCTTCTGACCAGAATCATTCAGCTGCGCTATCGTTAGATCTAAAGTGCAGAATCTAAATACAATTTTGAAATAAACCTTTCATGGGAATGAAAAATGTAGGAAAAATTCACAACATCCCTTAAGCATCTTAAGATCTGAAGTGTCAGATAACTCAAAGTTAAAAAAAAAAGAATAATAATAAAGAGTCAGAGCATTATGAAAATAAATGTGTTAATTCATTAAAATGCACTTTAAATGGATGAGTCATTGGGAGGCTCTCTCTCTCTCTCTCTCTCTCTCTCTCTCTCTCTCTCTCTCTCTCTCTCTCTCGGGTTGATTAAGGAGCTCCTTGCTCCTCAGTGTTTATGGGAGATGGATGAGTGTTCAGATTTGTAGGCCTTTCCTCTGAGCCTTCGCCTGACCCGGGACCTTGACTCGTTCAGCTGACAAGTGCAACAATTAAGATTAGCCTCATGCGATAACAATAATAAAGATAAAGCTACTGACATTCCTTTTTCTTTTCCCTGGGGAAACAACAAAGACTTTTCGAGCGTCATAAAACTGCCAAAAAGCAAAGACTACAAAAGAACACCGCAATAAGTTCTTAAGGTTTCGCTGGACGTGCTGCTGCTTTTGTTCACCTCGAGTCCAACACTTGTGAAGAAAACTGTCATGATCTACACAGACTTTGAGTCGTGAGACCGTTGTGTGCAAGCCAAGAAAAACCTCCAGCCGCAAATGAAAGCCATCAAGCGGAAGAAGTAAAAAAACAAAAAGAAAAACAAAATAAAACAAAAGACAGGAGAAGCGGAGAAGTGAAAGGGAAAGGACACTGTATGAAGCAGAAAAGTGGCGACCGTGAACCGGAGAAGCGCTGACGAGCGGATCTGCGAGGAGCGGCGAGATAAGACCTGCACTTGGCATTCTCCAGTTGTCTCATTACTACAGCTAA
The DNA here is from genome assembly GCA_028566695.1 of Bagroides melapterus. Taxonomy (NCBI): domain Eukaryota; kingdom Metazoa; phylum Chordata; class Actinopteri; order Siluriformes; family Bagridae; genus Bagroides; species Bagroides melapterus. Next base: position 2,250,337 of record JAOTRN010000041.1, on the reverse strand, counting down.
TGAGGGCCTTTGCGCTGGGAAATGTAAAACCCGAGTCCTTTGAAACGGCGCGACCTGGCGTCCTCCCCCTCTCGTTTTTAATTGGGTCCTTTCGCAGACGTGCCGCCAGGAAAGCCATTTTCAGCGCTGGTAACCATTTAAACAACATTTCCGTGACTGTCTCGGCGAGCTAAATGCTGCTCCGCGCCAGACGTAATGACATTAACCATTATTACAATTACGACAAGCCCTTGTTTAACGCTGCCTGCAGTTTGACCTGTCACATCAGCACCAAAATGCACATCGTCTTCCATCTTCTGGCCCAATTATTCAGCCAGTAGCAAAAAAAAAAAAACCTCAGAAAGACAAGATGCAGAAACACGTTAATAACATCGCACCATTTCAAATTACACGCAGATCAAAGATGATGGCTGGCTATTTCGCTTGTTAATTAGATAAATGCTACTCCAAGCGAAGTGTCACGAGCGAGACCGTGCCAGAGATCTGCGTCGGCTGCTGCTGCTCTGTCCAATAAACGAGTAATTAAAAGTTTTGGCAAGTTGGAACTTTTTTTTTCAAATCTAAATATAAAGGAACGGAGGGGAAAAAAAAACAAATTCTATTCAGAAACTTTTTATTGTAATCGCATGTAGTGAGGAAAGCTAGAAAAGTGACATATATTCCTAAGAAATCAATTTATTCATTGATTTTTTTAATTCTTTTGCTCATATTAACTTCAAGAGATGAAAAAAACTATTAGTAAAGTACTATTTAATTATTTAGCTCCTACAACATAAGTAATAACAGCAGCTAACTTGTTATAACCTTGAATGCAACCATAAATAAATAAAAAACACAAAATATTCTTTAATAAACCTGCAAATTGCATGACGAGGAATAAACCACTCAAGGGGGCGATGTTCTAGAAAAGTAATCAATGCCAAAGTGGACTATTTTCATCGGCTACACACATTTAACCAAGATAATTGATCATTTCAAATAAAAAGAAAAAGAAAAAAAAAGAAAAAAGAAACTTACCGACTCTCTGGTGGTCTTCTTTCCTTGTTTTTTCTCTGGGGAAATGTTTTTCTTACTCAGGTCTTCACTGCTACTAAGTGTTTTTGTGTGATTACTGCAAAACAGGACAAGAGGAAACACACACAATCACATTCTGTTAATGACTCAGTGAAAGGTTGTGGTTTTTTTTTTCTTTTTTGACAGCTAGGAATAAACTCACACGTACACGAATGATCATAAACCTGTCACAGAACAGATGCAGGCAGGAAATGGCCGTTATGAAGAATTTAATTTCTATTTCCGATCATTCGACCACAATAAAGACACGGGTTTAAACTGCAGAGTGAAAAAAACCCTCATATAATTTTTGTAAAATTCATTCCACTCATGTAACTTGCTCATAATGAGACACAAGACACGAGATCCAAAGAGATATTTGTTTTTCTGGAATCTTGTCTATTGTTCTAATACGTTATTGTTTCTATAGTATCCTACCATTTTTGGAAGGAGTCTCCAGTGTGTTATCATTATTATTATAAAAAGTTAAGATATAAGTTTCCTGCTCACTCTGACTGGACTCTACACTGTTAACAGGAAGTTTTCTTGCAAGATGTTGTTCCTTCACCTGCCTTTGACTTGAAGGTCAGTAGAATATGAGGAGCTTGCTGTCCAATGCTTAATTGACTTGTGAATCTAGCTATCAGATATCAGTACAGGGGTTCAGGACACCCATTTTATAACTCGGCCTTCCTGAGTGGAACCTAATGACAATGATCAAAATCAACGCTGGATCTGACTCTAGACCTGATGCCGGATCTGACCCTACACCTGCTGCTGAACCTAATCCCAAACCTGCCGTTAAATATGAACCCAGACCTGCCGCTGGATCTGACCCTAGACCTGATGCTGGATCTGTCCCCAGACCTGCCGCTGGATCTGTCCCCAGACCTGCCGCTGGATCTGTCCCCAGACCAGAAATCAGATCTGACCCCAGACCTAACTTTGGATCCGACCCCAGACCTAACTTTGGATCTGACCCCAGACCTGCCGCTGGATCTGTCCCCAGACCTGCCGCTGGATCTGTCCCCAGACCTGCCGCTGGATCTGACCCCAGACCTGCCGCTGGATCTGACCCCAGACCTGCCGCTGGATCTGACCCCAGACCTGCCCCTGGATCTGACCCCAGACCAGAAATCAGATCTGACCCCAGACCTAACTTTGGATCTGACCCCAGACCTGCCGCTGGAACTGATCCCAAACCTGCCACTGGGGTCAATTCCATATCTCTGTCATAATGCCACTGCTGGGTCTGATGCTGGACCGGATAGTGGATTTTACTGGATTATCGGATCTGATGCCTGTACAGGATATTTTCGAAAGTCCTACATCATTATGTAAGTAGATGCAAAGGTTCATTGCCTTGGAGTGTGTAGATGTGATAGTGATACCAAATTAATATTTCAAATGTTTTTTATTTTTAAAAAAAATCATTGGCCATATTTTGCCCTGATTTTATTAACAGTGATTAGAATTTTTCATGTCTCTGTCTTCCTCTTTTAAAAAAAAAATTGCTTGAGTCACTGTTGTGGCAACATCATACCCTAAGCTTAGAACTCCTGACGTAACAGGTTCTTTGGTTCCAGGCCATCTGGTTTCTAGTGTCTGATTTTCAGCAACATTTTTTTTTTTTTTTTACCAGATAAAGGAAATGAAGTTGCATAATTCGGATTCAATCTTCTTTGATCTTTCAGAAAGCCCAACAACATACACAACCCCAATCAAAATCTTTACGTAGTACCTTGAATCAAGATTTGTCTTTTCAACCTTCTATAGTACACACCTAAAGAAAGGCTAAAAAAGGAGTTTTTAGGAAACAGGTGCATGCTGTACCTGGGCATGTGATGTTGCAAGAAGGGGTTAGTATCACTTTCAGTTGTGAAAGGATTTGTGAAGTGATGAAGGTCCCCTGAACTTCCTGCTCGTCCTCCGTTGCTTGTCTTCTTCCCCTCCTTCTTCCCTGTCACACGCTCCAGCAAGCTGACCTTCTCCTTCTTCTCCTTTTTATCCCAGAGCTGCCCGTGGTCCGACTCAAAGGGGTTGCGGTTACGCGGGAGCGTGGCAGATTTCTGTGGCATGTCCGGGAATGGGTCACCTGCCGTCTCGCCGTCCTGGTAACCAGGCATCTCACTCTGAGAGCGGCGGTGAGGAGGAACGCCACCTGAATCAGATATAAAAGAAAAGTCAGAAACTTGATCTAAAAATAATAGCAAATATAAACTAAACAGTTAAGAATCATTTCCTTGGATTATTCTCTTGTTAAACCTGCTACAGCATGGAGGTAGGTCTGCTGGATTGACTCACACTGTCTTCTTCTAATTACTTATATTCCATTAGTATTTCTACTCTTTTCACAGGCCACAATTTCTGTGCTGAACCTCAAAACTCAGCAGGGACCCTTGGTTACCATATGGTTGCCATGTAGCAACACTACAAATATGTTTTTGTTTTGTTTTTTCATGTAACGGATTCATGGAGGAGGAAAAAATAAGCACCTGGGATATCATACCAACCACCTAATACAACCCTAGCGACCACAGGGAATGCCATAGCTACCACATGAGCAATCATTTTTAAATACTACAACAACTTCCCAGCAAAACCTGAGCAACCACCTTAGAAACACCCTAGCTACTGCCTGGGTTTTATAAGCAACTGCCTAGCAACACCCTAGCAACCAATGGAATACCACCAAATGTCTGCTTATAGCTGACATTATTAAGGGATTAAATGATATATTTTTTGCTCTTGTTGAACCCAAGTATATAAAGAGTGTAGTGGACATTTGGACGTCCTTTAGAAAGGGTTAGAAAGGGAAAGAGAATGAATGCAGAAGGTCCACTGCTCTCACCACTCTCCTCCATGGAGTTTACAGAGTCCGTCTTCGGCCTGAAGTGCGTTCCCACTAGATCGGACATGGAGTGTGCGGCAGAGAGTTTCTGAGCCCCGGGGAGAAGCGAGTGTTTGGGTTTGGGCTCCAGGGTACCAGTCTTCTGCTGAGGTTTGGGGTCTGAGACACGCTGCGGAAGCTGGGATTCGGCGTCGCACTGTGCCGAGCGAGGCAAGATGGCCGAAGAGGCGTCCGAGTCGTGCTTGCGACCCTTCACCCTGTCCTTGAGCTTGGAGAACGGCGAGCGTGGCTTGTCCCGCATGGACAGGTCGAACATGCTGGCCGTCATGTTGTTCCTCATAAATTGGATGCTCACCTGGATCTTCCCACGTTCTTTTTTCTTTTTGCCTGGACGGGAATCCAGGGTGTACCAGCTGGGGACAACAGAACACATATACATTAGATATGCTCTAATATAAATAATACTTTGATATCTCATATTCGCCATCCAATCATAAAAATTACTTTCATATAAAAAAATGAAATCACTTGGAGGCATGCTGCTGTAGCTAAAAAAAAAATCAACCATGAGGTGGTATGATGTAGCGACATTAACGCTGAAAAAGAGGGAGAAAAAAGAAAGAAAGTGCTACAGAGTTTGAAAACAAGCGATCATCAGCACCAGAGAAGCCTTCGGAGTCCTACAGTGCAGTGAATTACTCATATTATATGAGAAAAAGAGCATTCGGGCTTTATAAAATATAATGGAAACGGCCCATCACACTTTCGTTTCCTCCTTCTTTTTCATCAAACGTACCACACTGAAAAGTGCCTCTTCCAAGTCCGATGTATAATTCATAAAAAGAAAAATACAAAAGGGCAATATGTTTGTCGGCTGAGAAACCCAATTTCCCTTCACCTAAATCCACAGACTAGTCCATTTGAAATGCCTGAGAACGCATATTATAGCGGGGATAAACATAATTCCCTGGTAACTGCGTTGGTTCGGGGCACATAAAGAACGAGAAATAAGACGCCCCCCATTCCCCCAGATCCTGTTTGCTTAACCTCTCCTGCTTTCTCCCCTGGAAGTAATGTGATTGATGCTATAACTCGGCGAAAAGAAGGTGACATTTGCACAAATCTGGCCTTTGTTCCCCTCTCGCTCCTCACGCCAACATTGGGAGATTATAAAAAGAAGAATACTTCTGGATAGCAACATAAATTACGCTGCTGTAACAGCTTGTTTAAGGCACTCGGGCAGACTTTCGCCAATACAGACACGGGCGGAATCACTACAGACGCTATGACGGTGAGAAACACTGAGAAACACTGCGTCAAGCCAAAGTACCATCAAACTGATGGCTTAAGCAGATAGAGTTTAAAAAAAAAAAAAAACAACCAAAGAAAGAAAAAAAAAAAGTTATTTCTTGGCTATATGATATTGGCAAAAAGTATATAGACGCACACACATAAAAAGATCCATCTAGCACGATGGATTTTCTTTTCCATAAGTAGATTCGGGAAGGTGTTCTACTTCAAAAGCTTGTCTTCAAGTAAAACAATATGTTGCTGGGTTCCGCACATAACCTTCAAAGGTTCTCCCCAGACAGACAACTCGTATGGAAGCTAGATGGTGTGGCGACCTTTAGAAACTCCTTATCCTGCTTTTATGATTCTCTACATACCAAATCATCTACAACCTCCAGGAGAGCCCAATATTTTTAAATAGTCTTTTCTATTTTTGGAGAGAATCCCTGGTACTCCTTTTTTTAAAGGTGTTTGAAGTGGTTCCTCGGATGGTTCTAGACTTCTAAAGGCTTCTGAAGCCATATGTTCCGGTGAGGTTCTACACAAACCATCTTTGAGCAAGGAACCTCTTTAGATTTGTTTCTCTGAGCAGATTGACCTGAGAAGGTCCCAGAAAATTATGCATTAACTATCTAGAACTATCTGTTGCTAGAAGGGTTCTCCAAGAATTTCTTCAAAAGACACTCTAGAGGGAACTTTATGTGAAAGTGAAGCCATATGTCATCAGGTTCTACGTAGACTCTATCGTTCACGCTCACCAAGTCACCAGCCTCCGGGTTGGAACTACAGACATGGGTACGGCCTTTAGTGTGGTTTTTTTTTTTTTTCTTTTTTATATAAAATGGATCAGGACAAAATATTGACAGCTCTGACATGTTGCAGCAATTAAAAAATTAATTGCTATGACGTTTAAGTACTTTTTTTTACTTTTTTTTTTTTATTTTGTATACAATTAACTTTTAGCTAAAAATAAAGATAAATAAATAAAATAAAAATGTTACTCAGGAATTTACACCATTGTGAGAGAGCTTTAAGGAGTCACACACTTTTTTTTTTCCAGCATCAAATGCAAAACCTGATTAACCTGACTGCGCGCACACACGCGCATGCACACACACACACACACACACACACACACACAAACCTGGTTTTGGTATGCCAGGGACGGTCTGGCATGGCATGTGCTGATAATATCCAAACCTGTTGGCATGGTGTGGTCTCCGCGAGCTTGGTAATATCCGGTGATATCTAAATCCGACCCGGAGTTCATGATGACCTGGCTCACAAGTCAGCCTTCTGATTAAACCCTAATAATAAAATTCACTGAATCCTGAATCTTCTTATTTTTCTTTTTAAACTGGGGTATTTAAATATCCAAACGGTCAGAGATAGTAAATGTTTTTGTTTTGCTTTCAATCGAGGCGAGGCCGTCCTTTTCTCCTCGTGTGGGCGTCAAGGACGAGATAAAGCTCGGATCCACAATCCTCCCACGGCGCACGGCCTGCTGGGAAAATTCCCACGCTCGACAAGCACAGGTGCGCGATAATTAGACCCGATGTCAGAGTAACCCTGTGGTGAGATCAGTAAAGTCCAGATTTACCTTCACTTACATTTAACCCATTTTTTTGTCGCTTAGTTTTTTTAACAACTCATAACAGACTTCTCCGTAAATATGAATGGGGTTGAAAAAAAAAGTTTAAAATGAACTTTAATTGAACTGGACCATTTCGGGGTTCTGGTTCTGTCTGAGGTCCTGGGTGTGGTGAAGTGGATTCTGGGAGCTGCGTTTGTGTGAGTGAGGGTTTTAGATCTTCATACCCTGATATCACGTGACATCAATTAAGTCTGAAACAGAGCATGAAAAATCAGACACAGTTAAAAAAAAAAAAAAGTGGACCAGGAAGTGTCAAACCCCCAGACTTCCTTCGAACAGAAGGTAAAGTAACCCGAGTCTGTGTCTAGGAATCGAGGAACAATCGTGCCCGGATTCAGAACTCATTAAACGAGCGAAGTGTGAAATCCACCTTCATCATCATCATCATCAATTCTAGTGCTTTAAAAAGACAACAGAACCGAGGAGTTTTTCTCGTTCTCGTAGTCACTTTACTAGAAAGAAACTATAATTTGTAATTTGTTTTCGTGAACGTTCCACAACGTCGAGCGTAACACCCCCTGACCAATCAGAAAAAAGATCAGAAGATTGGGGTTCATTATTTATTTATTTATTTATTGAGCTAATCTTTTCATTCCTGTTAAACTCTTCGAGGACCCTGACATGAAGCACGCGTTGCTGTTTTCTCTCTCGACTCGAACTACGTCTGTATCATGACACTTCTAGAAACGGCTCATCGTCGAGTCAGAGCGGAAGTTTTGGCACCCATTATCCCTGCTAACTTCTAGACCAGCGCTGCAGCTGAGGGTTATAAATAGAAGAAAGAAAGACTGGGCGTTATCTCGAACAGACCGAACAGGAAGTCAGATGTGTGAACGCTTTCACAGCACAGGTCCTCTGAGGATAATCAGCCTGCTATTCAGCTAGGCCAGACAAACCAGCAAGAAATCTGAATTGTTCTTATAACGATCCTCACCCGACTTGTTCATCTGCTTAAGACTTCGACTCGGAGCGGGCGTGTCACGCTGTCACACTCTGTCTTCTCATCGCTTCTCGTTTTCCACATGACACACTGCTAGCTGGCTGGATTTTTTTTTTTCCACACTATTATTCCACAAATTTAGATGTCTGTCTGTTTTGGGGATGATGTTACGGATTTTCTCTAACAGGAAACATTTTATATATGTGTATTTTATTAGATGTTGGACTAGAGAACTGCTGTCACTGCTGGGGCCCTGAGCAAGGCCCTTAAGCCTTAATTCCTTAGTTGGATAAAGTGAGATAAAAAATGTATGTCACTCTGGATAAGGGCCTCTCTTGTTCGAAACGTCGCAGCTTTACCGTCGAAACTGGAGACTCCTTCCCTAAACACGTCACTGTGTAAACTGTTGCTATAGAAACCACAATAGTAATCAGTCGCTCCATTTCATGATGTTGTGTAAATCTTGTCGTTTTTCACAATTTCCGAGCCGAGACACGGTGCGATGTCACCACAACAAACAAGTTTAAAAGAAGAACAATCCTACGCTTGAAATTATTGTAGTCTTTATCCTTAAAAAAAACTATCCTGAAACCTTCTCTCTGAGAGGAACAAAAGTATGGTGTGGTTTGGGCATGTAGGGCAAAGATAACAGACTCTAGAGGAGCTTGGAGAGTCAAGAACGCTTCATCCTGGACCATGAGAACGCAGGTCAGTGTACTGTAGATGTGTACAGCTGGGTTTCTCAACGCCAGACTCACAGCTAGCGCCTTCTTGTACGCTCTTGCAAAAGAGAAGGAAAGATTTCCAAATATGTTAAAAAAAAAAAAATAAAAAAAAAAGAAACCTCAGACGATAGGACTAACTAACACGGATATCATGACAATGTCTGTACACGTCTCAAACTGCATGCAAAAGTTTTGCCGCCCTTTCTGACCACTCGCCTCCAAAAGTACTGGCACCTTGTCTGTCTGTCTGTCTGTCTGTCTGTTCCTGCCAAGCACCGCTCATATTATCCACTGTACACGTCTAGTTAAAATGAACACCTTTGAGATTTGAAAGATTCCGACACACTTCTGGCGAAGCTCCGCCCCCAACCCACCACTGCCAGACCCGAAGTCAAGTTTCCTCCACACAGGAAATCTCAGCAACTTAACAAACTTCTGCAAAGGCCACAAATTTTTTCCTCTAACAGTCACGAAGCTCCGCCCCTAAATCAAATGCAATACTTTTTTTTATTTAATATGTAATTTTAATATAACACTAATATTTTCATTTTAAAAATTATATTCCGTTCAGTTCAATTATTTATTTCTTTTCTTTTGTTTTTTGAGGACCCGAACTTGGCTTAACCCATTTTATATATATATATTTATATTTTTATATCTATATATCTAAATATTTTTATCATGTTCTATATCTTTCACTTTATGTCTGCAAGTAAGTAATAAAACTCTAATTTCTACAATTTTTTTTTTTCCCCTTTAACCACAATTTCAGGTTGTTGTCGTTGTGACCCACAAAAACAGACAGAAATCTCCTGACTCGGCACTTTTCTAAACTAGAAGCGGAGGAACTTCCTCTGCCGTGTAGTCAGGCCTCTTTTTTGAACAAACCAGGTATGTTTCTCTACTTTTCGAAACAGGAAACAAGGCAGACATCCTACACGACGTGAGCATGACTACAGTGGGGAAAACACCCGTTCTCAGCCGGCATCTGATGCTTAAAGTGGTTTACCACGGGTAAACCGACCTGGGGTAAAAATGTACTTTCTCTGAAGCGATAGAATCGACACAAAGGTAATTTTGTGGCTGGACGTGCGTTTTTAGAAAAGGTTGTCGAGTGGGTGGGGAGTTCCTATGACTCAACAGAAAGCTTCGCTCTGACACATCAGCAGCCTTCCTTTGCTTTTCCAGTCAACTAGGTCAGTGCTTTCCAGTGCAGGATTCCCCGGACGAAATGCCGCTGCTCCGGCAAAGCTCGAATACCGAAGTCAAAGAAATGAAAGAAAGAATAGAGGAAAAATCAGAACAAAATCCGGAACGTTCAGTTGCGAGCGACGGGAACTATCGAGTTACTTTTGTGTGCTTTTCGGCAGAGTAACTGAAAATAAAGCGTCAGTGCTAGTACTGTGATTTATTTATTTATTTATTACTGATTTATTCTCCCATGATTGCTTCCGTGATATCCTGTGTAAACAGTGGTTCTCTCATCAGCTTCCCTTTTTTCTCTCTCTCTCAGGGGGGATAAAGTTCATAAGATTAAAAATACACCAACTTGCAAAGTGATGAAGACTTTCCTGTGGTGGAAAACCTGCTGCCTGTTGCCACGTCGGACTTTTTAATCCGGTCAAACAAACACGGTTCCAGGTTAACGTCCCACATAAGAGAAAGTAGAATCACTTACTTGATCTTCTTCCGTTCCTTGTTGTCAAACACCTCGTTCAGGTTGACGGATTTCTGGCCAAGGAATTTGTCCATCCCGACCAGAGACCTGTGCATCACGATGAGACACAGCTCATAAACCTCTGGGTTGCCCTCCACCAGCAGCCCTGGTAGCTCGAATGAAGCCTCCTCTTTCCACATGGGATTCAGCGTCTTCTCCGCCACCGACGTGGAGTATTTCTCCTTCCCGAGCTGGATGATGGTGTATGCGTCGTTGGTGCCGTTCTTACCCTTGGCCTGGAGCTCTGCGGCTTGAAGGACCGTCACTTGGACGTGTGTGGGGAACCATTTCTGCGACTGTACTGCCAGGGACATTGTGACGGACGAGGGATTTAACTGTGTTTAGGACTAAATTCTGTACAAAGCTTCAAAGATCAGGGGGTCATGGCTTGGTCAGAGGCGGATCAACAGTGTTACATAATTCAGCATAGTGATGTTACTGAAAAGCCAAACTTTACCAGTGAAGAAATGGAAATAAAATAAAGAGGTCCAGTGTCATGTGCATGGTTCTTCACTTAGGCCATGGCATTACAAGCATCTCCACCTCCATGCATCAATCAAATAAACAAGCGACCTGAAAATACAAAGAAAATAAATCCTTCATTATTCACAGCATTTAACAATAACGTATTTAATGACATACATCAGATATATATATTTCTATGGAAACTGATTCACAGGAGAGATCTTCACTCCATGTCAATACATCAATACAGCACTCGCATCGCTTTTTTTTTTTTTTTTTTTACCTTTAAATCATTATTCCCAGGCTGCGAAGTAACGTCACACGATTTAATCTACCTTGCTTTGTTTTTTTTCCTTCTAACTCGTATTTTTCACACTGCAGAATGTGTTTATTTGCCCCACAACAATTCAACTTGCTGCCTAATAACGAGACAGTCCGAAAGCCAAGGCGTTATCTTTCCCCACCCATACTGGCATAAGACCCGCCTCCTGATCTATGATTGGCTAAATATAATCTGTTCTTTTTCTGGCGCTATGATTCGCTAATAGTCTATCGCCAGGAACATTTGACCAATCAGAGCACTGCCACGACCGGCCAACGGTATAGCGCAGAAGGCGGAATTTATCGGAATACAGGTAGGATTATTAAAAAACGCCCCAAATCGGGACTACTCAACTTCCTGGTTCCGCATTTCCGTCCATGTCGTCACGAGCTAGAGTTCAAACTCCTCCTCCGTTGCTGTGGAAACTGGCAGTCTTCACGACCGGTCTAAATATTTACGTTTAAGATGAGAGGGCTCTCATGTTTATTTATTATTTTTCGTGTCGCAAAAGTTTTTTTTTTGTATTTATGTTTGTAATTGTAATTCACGTTAGAATAGGGAAATAAAAACTCAATACACTCGAGCACGAGGACAAAAAGTGGAGGTAAGCAAACGTCTCAAGGCACGTGGAAATAAGAACTGAAAAAAAAAAAAACACAACAATTTACAACTAGAAGAAGAAAAAGGTACCTAAAACCTAGAACCTAAAAGAAATAATTAAAAAAGTAAAATTAATAGTTAAAGTTAATAATGGAAAATTTTAAAATCATTTTTATTGGCACACATCCAGTCATATCAAAGCACTGTGTGTCTTCCTGAGACGTCTAGAGGATCTCAGACAGGAGCTACAACATACGGACAAAACTTTTCACCGAAAACCAAGAAATGAGTTTCCAATAAACTTCAGATCCAGATCCAATTTCTTTCTCCTGCCTGTTTATTTTTCAACTCATTATAGTGTTATAAAACCCAGTAACACAGCCAAGGCCCAACCTCCTGGCAGAAGCAGCCACGTGACTGAATGTAACAGTTTTTAAAAGAAATAACCCGATAACTGGAATAAACTGGACTGTGTGGCTGTGATGCGTCTTTAATAAATTCTTTCATGCATAAAAAATGTAATAAATTAAAAACAAAGAGCCATAAAACACTTCATCGTACCAGTCGGTGATTATTTTCCTAGAGCGTTTTAATCCTTAAATATCTTCATTCCATTATTCATCACACACACACACACACACACACAGGGGTCAGTGGATATAGTGGCTGCTATTGACATAATCTCATGTTCTGCTCAAGTGGGGACTCTGAAGTGCAGATAAGTTTTTTTATTTGAATAAGCATATAGACACACACACACACACACACACACACCAGCCGTTTGACACGTCCACATTAACCAAACACACATGCTCTCCCATTTTCCTTCGTAACGCCGTGACGTGAGTACATGCCGGAGTCAGAGGCACGAGCTCGGCCCATCCATCACACTAGATTATAACTCTTATCTGGAGTGGATCTCCGCAAGAAAATGGCTTCGGCGCCGTGAAATATGAGGTTGTATAAAATGTGTTCCGGACAGTTTAAAACGAGGAGGAGCCGTCCTCTGCGCCATTTTGAGTCAAAGCCTCGTCTCGTGCACCGCCGAACAGCTGGAGGAACTCATGAGATACGGACGAGGATGATGAATGAAACCGGGCGGAAAAAAGCAGAACGGGATCTGGTTGTTACGAGGTCGATGTAGATATCTACGTTTACGGTCCATGATTATCGACCGGAGGACGCTTTAAATCCAATCCCATCTAATCTAATCCGATCCAATCCAAGAATATTTTGGCGTCTGATGTTTACGTCTTTAGATCTGGACCGGAACGCCACAACAGCAAAAAAAAACAAAAAAAAACCTCTGACGTCTTTATTCACTTTCATTCATTAGTCTGCGTTCACGTTACGTGACTTTTCATAACCTCCAGCGTAAAAGATTTACACACAATCCTCCGGGAAGAGGCTGCTTTTAATAAATCAGTCGCTGTGGGGCTTTGAAAAGTTGGGAAAAAAAAATAACACTTTTGAAAAAAGCGCACAAAAGGCAGCGGTGGCGAAAACGAGGCTTGATAATGAGTCAGAAGAGGGAGATTTATGACAATTAAAACCTTTTCGGGAGATTATTAGCTGACTGGGATCGTTGTGGGAGTTTTTTTTGTATTAAATATCAAGAATAATTAAGAGACGAAGCTCGCAAAATTACAACGTGACGTAAATCTCGAGGAACGATGGTTCAGAAATTAGATGTCGGAGTTGTCTCATCAGAATGACATCATTTTTTCCTACATAATGAGAAGAAATTCTAGTCATTTTTTGTTTACTTCGTTAACTGTCACTTGGGTTGAGGAGAACATCCAGAGGTTGAGGGAGCTTTTACTTTTTATCCTGGATGTTTGTGTGATCTGAACGACTTCCAGCTTCCTGGTACATTTCCACATCCAGATGTTGGGGGCGGGGATTAGGAGGCGTACGCTGAACGGCATCATACGCCTTGTGACGAGATTCCCGTCACGCTGTAGCTTTAATAGACTTGTAGCTTTAATAAATAAGACGTTTTCACGAATCTATACAGCTCCAGCTCCTCTTCTTCCCTGTCTTGGGTTATTCATCCCGAAACGTGACCCCGACACGGCCCACCGAACTACTTTTATCTAATAAAGTGAACCAGCTCCGATCCTGTGAGCAGCGTCCACACGGGGTCACGACCTTTCTCCCTAATTTGACAATTTGTCAAACATTTCCATGCCCTAGCTTTTGAAGAGTGTAATGTGTTCCTCTGCGTCTGGAGTAGGATTAAAAAAAAAAAAAAAAAAAAAAAAAGATCCCACATTCAAAGCTCACCTGGTTCCTTTTATTTTTCTGCGCCGTACGTGTGAGCTTATTTAAAAAAATAATAAATAAAAAAAATCCACTGAATGATAACTATCACATGGCCGCCGTCCACTTTCCGAAAGAAATAAAGTGGGCTCGTCGTAAAGCGTCCGATATACAAGAGGAACCTGCAACATCCTCGCTCGCTCACACACCTGGTTCTGCTTTACATCAGTTCCTTCCAAACATCGCTTGTGTTACATTTATTAAACACTTTTATGCATCTCTGGCTGCAAGATTGGGCCATCTGTTAGCACGGGACAATATATCCGCCGTCCAAGTGCGCAGAGGGAGATGGGATTCAGCCTCAACGTCCCGGGGCCGCGAGATTGATTTAAGAGGCGGCGCTTTTTTAGCCCCGTTTAGATCTCAGATGAAAATGTAATTAAAAAAAGGAAGAAAAGAAGACGAAGAAGACAAAGAAGAAGAAGAAGAAGAAGGAGGGAAACACACAAATCACAGAGAGTTCAGGCTCGGTGGAATGCACAGACCGCACTGATATATGGAGCTGCAGATGTGCGAGTGGCTCCTGAAAGGTGAGTCGTCTGGAGCGGGAGTTTGATGTTTTATTTTCCTATCACTTAACCCACGTGTCGTGATCACTACTTAAACATGCACACGTCTCACTGCACTGACGCTTTAACTAATACAGTAATACAGTTCCAAACGTTATATAATATTACACCAAACAGACTCTTTACGGAAGGAGGCACAAGGTCCTTCACCTGCCTGAGGATCCTAATAGCAGGTGTGTGTGTGTGTGTGTGTGTGTGTGTGTGTGTGGATAAAAACATAAATTATTTTTCATTTTTTGTGGTCCATAAACAGGGGACTAAAACTTTTGGCTCTGACGTGACCCTCAGTAAATGCCCCGCCCTTGAACGATCAACATTTTTGTTCAAAATTAATAAATACAAATTTTTATTTATTTTTTTTTTGTTTTTGTTTTTTTTTTAAACCATCTTTTATGTTTTTTGTTCTACACCCAAGAGAGAAATCTTTCATGTTATCAGTTGTAATATTAAAGTCAACCTGAAGGACTCATTTTTCTTCCATAATGTGACGTATTTATCAGTGAATAAAAATATTCCGTCCTGTCAGATTATCTACGACGATGTTCTTGTTGATAACGCCGATGATGTTGTCGGTTAATATTTTTTCCTTGTTTGTTTTGCCGACACTCGCGGTTTCCTGTCGTGCGTGTTGGGAATTCTGACTGGGCGTCTGACCTGGGAGCTGTTTCTGTATTTATTGTTTGTTTTCACATCAAGAACATGATTTAGTGCATGAACCAGTGTTGATGTTACTGTAGATCACACTATACATACTGTATATACTGCATCCTACACACACACACACACACACACACACACACACTATACATACTGTATATACTGCATCCTACACACACACACACACACACACACA
>JAOTRN010000041.1:2221828-2234088 GCA_028566695.1 Bagroides melapterus | reverse complement strand
ACACACACACACACACACACACACACACACACACACTATACATACATACTGTATATACTGCATCCTACACACACACACACACACACACACACACACACACACTATACACACCAGCTGTGTTCACTCAGTCATCTTCAGCTAGCCCTTTCTCCTGCTCAGGTCGTCATGGACCCGGATCCCGGTTACATTGTTGGTACTAATTAAAAATTCCAGTTGTTTAAATGTGGAGGTTTGGCTCTGTGTTTGTAGTGTACACTTAATCCCCTTCTTCCCTAACCCACATGAGCTGGACGCAGTTGGATGCAAATATTTACAGAAAAGATTTTTGATGCGAGTCATAACGTTAGACGCTCCGATAAACGATATCTAACAAACAAGAACCGTGCCAAGCGTTAAAGCTGTAAAATACTTGGAGCTAAAATCCCATCTTAAAAAAACTGAGCCCATTATGAGAAGGAGGAATCAACCCGATGACAGCCACGGCGCAGCACGGAGGACACCGGGGACTCGGCTGCTAATTTAATGTGCTATAAATTGCCTGCAGACGCCTCAAATTAACGCAACATCTGAGCGCTGCCAAAGTGGGTGTATCTCATTTACCGTGATTGCATGTGTTGACTCCGTAATTGCCCGGATTGGTCATGCAATTTGTGGATCCAGCTGTTTTAATCACTCTCATTTGTTTAATTTGTTTGTCGGATCCCGTGTCTGCGTGTCCTCACTGGCATACAAAGCAGCAGCGAGGACAGGCGACGGATTCCGCTTCTTGAACCAGGATAAAGAATTATCTCATGGGTCCGGATTTATTTAGTCTCATAGATCCAGAACCAAACTGAACAAGACACCGAACTTGTCCTGACCGACTGAATGACTATCTTAGGGTTAAGTGCGAACATGTATGGATCAAATAAAGCTGAATGGATCATGACTGAGCTGCTACTGTATGTATATATTTCTGGATAATTACACCAAGGCTGTTGGATTTTTTTTTTTCTGAAAATAAATGAAAACTGGGCTGAACACATGAGTTTCTGATTTAAAACAGATTTTATCCAAAATGGCCCAAAATCTGAAAAATAGTTTTGTAAAGAGACAATTGACAAATATTCATATTTTTCAAAAGCACTTGAAGAATTTTTTTTTTCATAAATTTTGTCTTATATTTTCTATTGTTCATTATTATTATTATTATTATTATTATTATTATTATTATTTCCTAATTTTATACTTCTTTTTTATTCTTAATGCGCTGGATTTTTAAAATAATTATAAATTTTTTTTTTTTTTTACATTTCCATGTTTGAGCTGCACTTTGGAGTTTTTATATTTAACAACTTTTATATATACAGTAAATATACAGTATTTCTCTGAAATTATTTATTGGTTTATTTCATTTTTGATTTTTTAATTTTACTCTAGGTTTTGGTGCGATAACGTCAGGCCTCCTCAGTGTACCTACCCAGGCTGCTGCTGGAGTTTTTATTATAAAAGGTTAGTGTAATGTCTAAAAGCAGCCACGTGACGCTCTCCTGAAGCTCTCCACGTCTCAGTTTTAAAGGCCGTGTACGAGTCCGGACGTGTGTGAGTTTTATCTCTACGTGTCACTGGGTAGTTTGCGTGTGCCACATGTTGAGATGCTGAAAGATTGACAGCCGAACTGTTCCTTCAGAAGAGGAAGAGGAGGAGGAGGAAGAGGAGGAGGGGTTGAGACGGGACAGGTGTCTCTGTGTGCACTTTAAAGGAAATCTCTGTCTATCTCAGCAGGCAAGGAGGGAAAGACCCACATATGTGTGCCCTGCGGTCCTCTCTCTCTCTCGCTCTCTCTCTCTCTCTTCATCTCTGTGTCTGTAAATGTTCAGCGGAGGTATGCGGCCTTCAGACGCATGCTAATGTGCCTGGAGGAGAGAAGTAAAAGAAAGAAAAAAAAATCCAGGGATGAATGAATGAAATGAATGAAATGAATGAAAAGCAGAGAAGAGAGAGAGAGAGAGAGAGAGAGAGAGAGATGGCTTTAACCCTCTCATGATCAAGGACATTTAGAAATAAAGAAGAAACCGTTAAAGCTTTATGGATACTGATTACGTCCTAATGTGACGTGAACAGACGTGTAAAGTAGTGAAGGCTTTCTTAAGGCACTTTTTCTCCCCAAACACACACACACACACACACACACGCAAACCTCACACAAACCTATGAATCTCGGCTGGGATCTGCTACGGTAAATAATCAAAAATCAATAAAACGACATCAGTATATTCTAATCTAGATCTGGAAGACGACTCATTATTTACCCCACAAACGAACTTTGTCATGAATGTACACAAAACTCTTAAACTCCTAAACTACTATTAAAGCTCTGAAGCACGGTGGTGGTAGCATCAGCTTGCTCGCTCCTTGTACTAATCCCCGGACCCTGACTTTTAGTCATTCTGCTCAATTAATGGATTTAACGCAATTCGTTTATGTTCCTAACCTAACCGCCATGCTGCTGAAAGAATCGACCCCGGACTATTACCCAGGAGCCCCGGCATGTCCCCGAACATCACTTCCACCAGTTCTCTGTTCTCTGCTCCTGCTTCCACAAGATTTCTTTGTCGTACGTTCTTGCATAGTCGCGCGTGTTCCTCAGTCTTCTTCTTTTTTCCTTGTTGTTCGCTTGCACAATTATTGTCCGATTTCACCTCCATGTGGCGACTCTGACGGAGACGAACAGCTCCTTATCTTCACGATGACGTCTGATTAAGAACTTCCAGGAAGAAGGAGCGTAGCGGTGACGTGTTGCGCCTGAAATAATTCACACGCTTTTGCAATCGCCTCGGTGACGTTTTACATTTGTAGATAACCGTACTGAATTTTTCATGATCCTCTGGAAGTCTTCTGGAGCTGCAGGATTTAACGCTAAAAAAAAAAAAAAAAATACAGAAATGATGAATGCATATGGGAATAAAAGGAGGAAGGGGGGGCAAATACTTATGCACAGCACTACTAGTACAATATATTCGAGCTCTGAATTTGACACGTCAGTTTTTGCTCCCGAAGTCGTAAAGGTCAATGAAATATGCTGCGATTTTTTTTTTTCCCTCTGTATGTTTTGCTGAATTTTTTTTTTCTCTGTCTTCTGACACACAACATTAAACCCTCACTGATAGATAGATAGATAGAGAGAGAGAGAGAGAGAGAGAGAGAGAGAGAGAGAGAGAGAAAACCTTTTTCAAGCTGTCTGCTCTTATTTTTTAAAAGAGCTCCTCAGCATTTTTCAGTGACGTGAGCTGTTTTTTTTTTTTTTTTTTTTTTAACACCGGCTCATTTGCTGATATGATTTTTTGGGGTTCCTGTGATGAATACACAAATGTGAACAGATCCCTTTATCACACTCTACTTAAACGGCTTACATGACAGGAAGTCAGATGCGAAACCATATCACGCCAGACGGCAGGACGACAAAGATCCGCGTGACAAAGATCTGTCGCCGTTCGGAGCGGAGACGAGCGTCTGGCAGAACCCACTCAACAGTACTAGTTTAATTAAGAGTTTGGCTCGAGAAGGTTCCAGAAGCTCACGGCATCTCGTACGAGGAGGTTTTTCACCCCTGAAACCTTCACGTCAAACAGACAAGCCTGATCTTACAGCACTTTTTACACGCTACAACATTCCTCTGGAACTTTACAATCTATAATTTGTGTCTTGCTTGTGTAGTCCGTCAGGTTTTTTTTTTTTTTTTTTTTTTTTTTTTTTTTTTTTTTTATGGACTGGTGCCCTCTAGCATCGCTGCATTCCTGTAGTATCAGCTGCAGCTTTTGACATTTATGTTGTTTTGGCAAATCCATAAATAAAAGCGAAGGAACATACAATTATGTTAGAGACACTTCTTTTGTGATCTTACAAAAAAAAGAAAAGAAAAAATACTTTGTCTTATAATGACAATAATAATATAATAATAATATAATGTAACGCTAATAATAATAATACATACATACATATATATATATATATAATGTAATAATAATATAATGACAGAATGTTTCTTATGTATTGCTTCACACTGGAGGAATTATTTCCTATAAAAATTGACAAAAAATGTAAACAGCGTCAATAGTCAGTTAAATAATAAACAGAAATAATATATGATCTTATCATTTATTTATTTCTTTATTATAATAAAATAATGAATTATTATATTATTAATTATATACAATTTTTTTTTACTCTTCTATTAGTTATATTTGTTCATTTTTGAATTTTTTTTATATTGTTTGTTAGTTTTTTTTTGTCATTTCTTTATTTTTATGTAATAATAAATTAAATGAAACTCCACAAATGTTCTTAACTTTTAAAGTGATGTTTATAACAAAGCACTGGTTCTTGATTCTGATTGGTCAGTCGATCGGATCAGAATTCTGATTTTATCCTTAGATATAATTGTTGTAGTGTATTTTTATTCAGATTTTAGAAAGTTAAGGTGCTATATCAACAGCTCTGATTGTTAAAATAAATAAAAAAAACCTCTACCATTCTACTTATACCGTTTATGGAAGGAGTCTCCAGTTTCAGTGAACGTAAGACTTTACATTTTATTGTTTCTGTGTTTTTTTTTGTTTTTTGTTGTTGTTGTTTTCTTTACTTTTGTTTTTTTTTTTTTACTACAATTGAGAGGAATAAAAAAGAGGTTGGTGAGAGAATGAGTCTTTCTACTGTAGCTGCTATCTTGGAAGAAATCAGAGAAACTAAACAGTTTGTTGGTTGAAAAAAAATAAAGCTAAAAAATCAAAAATGTAGATAAGAAAGAAAAAAAAAAAAAAGCGGCTCTGGGTCGAGAGAATGTTTAAATTAAATATTGTTAGTTGCCATGGTTACCTTTAAACGTGTTTCCGAAGTACTGGAGACGTATTTACACACCCGAGCTGTAATTTAACCTCGGCTGATAAATTAGCAAGCTTTTTGAAATGGCAGCTAATGAGAACAAGCTTCACACACACACACACACACTCACACACACACACACACACACACACATACACACACAAATGAATTTCAAAGCATCTATACCTTTTAACTAAAACTTTTAATACTGAAATAAAACTTTTTTGAATAAACTGTTGTTTTTTTTTAGTCTTTCTTCCTCAGGATCCTCGGCCTTTATTACTATTCCGGTGCACGTGAGCTGTAGCGAGGGATGGAGTGGCCCCTACTCTTCCGTTTCCCGGTGATTTTCAGCGGCGTATTTGCATACCGGCGACAGTCTTAAGCTGTATTACATGCCAGGGGAAAGTGTTGGAAGAAAAGCGGCTATACATCCAAAGTGATGAAGTGTTTAAAAATGTGTGAGAAGCAGACTCATGGCAGCGAGCGCTGTGGGATCATTAAGTCAGCTCGGCTTCAAAGTGCAAACGCAGGCCTGAGAAAGCCTATTACCAGCCACGGCAAAGCCGAACACGCCACTAAACGCCGCGCTGCTTTCATGTCTCCTTTCACCGATAACGCCATATCCGTTTAAGATGTAAACAGCCCCTATTGAGCGAATAAATTAAATAAACACGCCGCATAAATATAAACAGACGTTCCTGGAGGTAATCACATCAACGGAGAATAGTCACCCACGTGGAAAGCCGGGAGGATGTGAGGAATAGCTGACAAGGGACCTGCTTCTGTTTCATTAAAAAAAAAAAAAAAAAGAGTCAGAAATAAACGTAATGCGATGGTGGCTAATAAAGTGGAGATGACTCTAAAGCATGGAAGAGCTCTTCTTAGAGAGCTGCAGCATTAAACATACTACTGTAGGACCGTCATAGGTTAAAATTTATTTCTTTATTTTTTCATTTTAGAAATGATTCTTATTTGCATTTGGAGGTTTATCAGCGGCACGACAAGGTGTGTGTTTGTGTGTGTGTGTGTGTGTGTGTGTGATTAACTCCACAAGAGAGCAGGAAAGAGACGACTGGAACAAGAAACTCCACAGTGGTTTAGGTAAAACAGATAAAAAAAAAAAAAAACTAGTAAATAATAAAAATAGTTTCAGAGTGATATAAGAGGAATAAAACATGGCAGGAAGTGATGTCACAGGAAAGTGACAAGGTTGGGTTAAGTCTCTGTTGGTTATGTAATTCTGCCTGAATTATTATTTTTTTTTTGCATGTAATTCTTTTTACATTTACTTATTTTTACAATTTTAATAATTATGTCCATCTATCTCGACAGATTAGAATAAAGTTCCACTGTAATTATCATTGAATTATTTTTAAAAATGCAATTATTTTTATATTTATTTCTTTTTATTCCTGTAGCTGCTCTATAGCATTAGATTATAATTCTTTATTTTTCTTCAATATTCTAAACATTTAATTTTATTTCAGTATTTTTTTTTAATGTTGTAATTATTTGTATTAATATTTACTTTATTATTCTTAGCTGCGGTATCTCGTTAAAATTATTCATTTATTTCATTATTATTATATTTACAATTTAATGATTCATTTTATTTTTTTTTCATCTAACTAGATAAAAGTCTTCATTTCTTTTGCATTTTTTTATCCAAAAAAAACCAAACACCTCAATTCATTTAAAAATTGATTCATTATATCGTTATCTTCCTTTGCTTCTTTTACAGATTAACCCTTTTTTAAAACCGGTGTTAATCCGATCTCTACGTACGTAACACACCCATGTCCATGGCTCATATCCAGCCGTACAGCTGTTAACATCTGTCCTTATCTGTTTCCGCTCTCCGTGGGAGAGATTATCACAGAAACCTGAGACTGAATGCAACACAAAGAATGAAAAAAAGCGTAGAAAGAGGACAGCGTTGAGGCGGAGGACGATGTCTGTCCATCCGAATCGTGTGATCCCAATGTTAAACGTGAAGACGTGTCAGTGTGCGTGTTTCTTTCCTGAATATATAAACTATACACAGATACGTGCGCTATTGGCGGCGTTTAGCTAAACTGATGACCTTTATGAGCACCGGGTGCCAAAGTTCACGAGCCTGGGGCTCAACGTGCTTCCTCACAGGGGTGTGTGGGGCTGATAAGAGAGAGACGACCTTCTTTTCATATCTAACACACACACACACACACACACACACACACACACACTGTTTTTTCCTGGAATAAAGTATAGTAGATAAAATGTCATGCAAAAATACACCTCTATCTATCTATCTATCAATCTATCTATCTATCTATCTATCTATCTCCATATCAATACGAATACTTTATGAATAAACATAAGTCCAAATTAGCATAAATTAATATTAACGATAATGAAGGAGTCTTTGAGGAAAAACACTGAAATGGACCAAATTCTGATTTAACCATCACAGAGGTTCTAGACAAGGTTCGATTTAGAACTCTAAAGTTCTCTACTCGGGCAATAGAACAAAAACAAAGGTTCTATGAAATACCTTTGAAGAGAAATGAATGTTTTTGTTTAAAACCGTTCTAGCCTTCATTAAAGGTGAACTTTTTGGAGTTTATTCTCGACGTGATTAATGTTTTCGTTTTTTGAAGAGCTTCTCTCTTTTCAGTAATCAATACTGGAGGTTTGTTGAAATTCATTTATAGTGTGTTTGATTTTCGAAATTTGATTTTTGATTTAATTAAAATTTTTGATTTTTTTTTTTAATTTTTGATTTTTTTGAAATTTGAACCCACTGGGAAACTGTGTTTTCTGACTGACTCACTGGAAATAATCTGAGAAAAAAAAAAGCAAATTTATCCGAATTCGTTTCATTCCGATAACTTTTACTAAATTTATCATCCGTTAAGAGCGAAGTGTTTTGGGATTCTTTTGGATCGTTTTAAAGAATTAAAAGTTAAAGGTTACGAGTCTGTCGGGACGCCTCAGAGCGAACGTTTTTTTTTCTTTTTTGGTGTTAAAGGCAAAAATCTACCAGCATCATTCTCGCTGGATGTCACTGTCGCTACTCTTTCTGTTATTTCTGCGTGAACGTGCAAATCCGTTTCACGTCTCGAGCGTCATTACGGCTTTCCGCATTAAACGAAAGCGGCTCGACGGTGAGAACAGAGCGAGGCGTTGTTCTGCTGCTCTTCATCCCTGCAGGACGTTACGGCTATTAGCAGCGTAGCAGTAAAAGTCCACTCGGTGCAGGTGTCCCAGGGGTCTGAGCACCGAGGGGTCAGAGAGCCAGAGCTTTGCTTTACTGTCACCATCACTCTTCTACGAGACGTGTTAGAGAGGAGGAAAAAAAAAAAAAAAAAAACCCTCTCAGACCCTATCTGAGCAGAGGAACCTAAATGCTCTTACCAGATGTTCCTCCTGATGGATCTGTGCTCTGGATTATGTGCTTTGCCTCTTGCACTCTCGTCGTGGAGGCAGTTTGTAACCTCGACAGATGGGAAGTGACATCGCACGATGTCAGGAAACCGCCGAACGCCGCCTAATTATAATCACGTGTTACGTGTTTTGGTCTCACGGCTACACAAAAAGGGCATCTTTCATTTAGCTCAGGGTGGAAAATCTGATACACCAAGGTCGAGTTTTTTTTTTTTATTTCATTTACGAAAGGTTACGTAGATACGAGACGTGACGCCGCTTGGACATTTTTGATTGACAGAGCGACCTTTAGTGTCTGTGTCGTGCTGAAATCAGGAGATACAAATGTACGAGATTTGTTCGTATTAAACGCAGGACTACGCCGCTCGTGGTTTTTCTTTATTTTTTTATTCCCGACCGTTCCCGCGAGCGTGAGGATCGTCGTCGAGCGAGGAGTCAACAGTCGTTAAGGTCACGTGTTGACAGAAACCATTTGAATTACTTTCCAACATTCAGCGCTGGCTGTCAAGCCAATTTTTCGGCGCTCTACGCCTCTGTCTGTAAACGCCACGCGTCGGCGGCTTTGTGAACAGAAAAGGCAGAGAATATTCAATATTTTAATATTTGACTAATCATTTAATTATTCCACCCACTCAGTGAAGGGATTAGAGCGATCCTGACAGGCAACGTAGCACAGAAACACTTACGGGACAAAAGACAAAAAAAAAAAAAAAAGAAAAAAAAAAGTGCTATACATTAAAGCGAGCACTTGGCTGAGGTGTGCAGCGGGTCGGTGCCGAACGGTTAATCCGTGCAACGTGTAGGCGGCGTGATTAACATTCCTACAGCTGACACTCTGAGAGAGAGAGAGAGAAAAAAAAAAAGACAAATTGCTTTGAAACTGTGAATACTGCAGGCTTGTGGAACGATGAAACTATGAATAATTGGCAGAGAATGATGTGCTAGCTTGGATTAGCAACTCCAAATGCAGTTTATGACTAATTGTGTTAAGTGAAAATAAACTGCCACTTTTGTTCCCGGGATAATTAGGCTTTTAATGTTTGCTGGAGTGATTGTGCTGCTTTTTTTTTTTTTTTTTTTTCAAGTGAGCCCTCTAGCTTTCCCAAAGGGAAGCGAGCGCAGTGCGTAAGAGCGTGTGTGTGTGTGTAAAGTAGAAAGGAAGCTGGAGGAAGATAACTGAAGGACTTCTAACATCGGTGTGTGAGTCTTCGTAGTAAAGAAGAACACATTTTAACTTTTCCATTGAAGAATTTGAAATATTTGTAGAATTTATATATTGACGGAAAAAATATCTAACATCGGAGTCATCGCTGGACCTGTTCTAAATTCTGCTCACCTTTTTCACGTCGTATCTTCGTCCTGGACTGACTCTCTCTCTCTCTCTCTCTCTCTCTCTCTCGGTGGTGGTGGTGCCGGGCCGCTGGGGTAATTGGAATCAGTTATTCAAAACATCTCTAAATGTGATTTAAATGGCGAGGATTTATTAGCATTGAAGGAAACCATTAAAACGGAGGCGGGAGAGAGGGGAATTCCGATTTGGGAGACGAGTTGAAGGGGGTTGAGAAGGAGGGATGACAAGAGTGATGGAGGAAGGGGAAGGGGAAGGGGAGGAGAGAGAGCAAAGGGGTGGGGGGTTGGGGGGGGGACAAGAGAAAGCAATTATTGGATGTAAAGGCCATGACCAGAGCTCCCGCCGTCACTGAGAAATCAAATCTGTCAGCAATTAGAAGGATCTCCGGGGGCTGGACAGACCTGGGCAGTGGACAATAGGGGTGCTGAGACAGAGGAAAGGAGAAAAGGGCCCGGGGGCAATTATAAGAGATGATAGAGTAGCTTTATTTATCCAAACAGCAGGTTACTCTCACATTCAAGCTCTTTTGTCACTTGTTGCGCGTCTGAATGGAGCGCCACTTCAACCGAGCGGCGTTCCACCCCGGCAGCTAGTTCCTGAAGTGGGCATGCTTTTCAAACGGCTCCGTCTCATTCTCCTGCACTCACCCTCATCTCTGGGCTTTACATCTGAAGCTATTTATTCAGAGAAAAAAAAAAGGAGAAGAAGAAGGGACGGCAGAGGAGCACCCACTCCCCCCCCGTGACATGTACTCGGTATCAAAGGGCACTGGCTCTTTGAATGGGTCAAAAGGTCCTCGTCGGAGAACAGAGGACGGAGGAAGAGGATTAGAGGTCGGGAGCGTTTAGTCTTCACGTAGGTGCCACCGCACAGGAGTTACACCATGACGTGATGCGGCTCAACTTTTTTTTTTTTTTTTTCCTGGAACAAGAGACGCTCTTAAGTGGAAGTCTCAAAAAAACGTTTTTCTAATTCTCTGCCAATTCTTTTGATTTTTTTTACCTCGTCGAGGTATACGATTCACGTCCCACTTCGTTATCCTCTGTAGCGAGCGCGGCGAAAGCGCGGGCGAACCTTTTTGTGACGACGTGCGGACCTGAATGCGGCTCTTGAAGAGTCTGTAACTCTTCACCGGGTCTTTTTGTAAACTTAATTGGTTCTCTAACCACCGATTTACCGCCACATCCGCAAGGAAACAACATGTTTGTCGTGCATTTCGAATTCCAATAAACCAAAGCACACAATAAATCAATTCCTTTCACCGGCTTCAAGAATCGACTCATTTTCATTCAAATGAATTTTTTTTTTTTTAAAAATTCAGTTTAACCCCGAATACATTTCACTGCTTACAAAGCACCTAGGACATTTTGTATTAAGCTTATTACCAGACAAATTGCTTCAGGACAGATTTTTTTTTTAACATATGGTGGGAAACATTATCAATTAATTGTTTAATTACAAGAAGAACATTTATAATGAAATCAAAGAGCCATTTTCATTTGGAGCAAAAAAAAAAAAAGATGACAATTGTCATAAAAAAGTGATTCATTATCAAAATGCTGACAAGTGAATAAAAATAAAGAGAGAATAAAAACTTTTAATTGTTTTTGCTTTTTTTTTTTTTAAATAAAAAGATAGTTTCATGTAATAAAATAAAGCTGAACATTTTCATCGATTATTTTAATTTCAAACACTTTCAGTAATAAAGCAGAAAGTTTAATTTGGATGGTTTTTTTTTTTTTGGGGAATTAAAAAGAAAAGATGAAATGAAACGAATCAGTAAGAGTTCAAAGGAATAAGAAGTTAACCCAAAGTGCAGGAGATATTTAAATTTGATACCAAAGATTTGTCAGATTTATAAATTATTAGATTTATAAATTATTATAATTAATAAAATATTTCATCTTACAAACCAGTGAGTAAATAAAGTGTGAGGAATCAGGAGGGAGCTGAAGACAGTGTGATCTCTCAGAGTTCTGTGGTCTTTATTAATCTATTATTTAAGTGTAATAAAGATAAAAAAAAAATAAAAGGGAAAAAACAGGAAACACACACACACTCACACACACACACACACACACACACACACACACACACACACACACACACTGTCACACAAACACACACACACACACTGTCACACACACACACACACTGTCACACAAATACACTGTCACACAAACACACACACACACACACACACACAGACACACAAACACACACACACTGTCACACACACACAGACACACACACTGTCACACACAGACACACACACACAGTCACACACACACACACACACACACACACACACACACACACACACGCACACACACACACGCACACACACACACACTGTCACACAAACACACACACACAGACACACACACACTGTCACACACACACACACACACTGTCACACAAATACACTGTCACACAAACACACACACACACACAGACACACAAACACACACACACTGTCACACACACACAGACACACACACTGTCACACACACACACACACAGTCACACACACACACACACACACACACACACACACACACACACACACACTCTCTCACACTCACACATACATAGACACACACACACACACACACACACA
>JAOTRN010000041.1:2178919-2208919 GCA_028566695.1 Bagroides melapterus | reverse complement strand
CAGTAAGTGTGTGTGTGTGTGTGTGTGTGTGTGAGAGAGAGAGAGAGAGAGAAAGCCTGGTGTGATTTAAACCCAACCCGTGCTGTGTGATATTTACACATCGGCCTCTCAGTCTATTACATCTACATCCAGCCTTGAGGAATCCAGGCTCCTGCGTGTTTACCCTCCACTCCCGCATGCTGATGGAGTGATTCTGGAGGGAAAAATCGGACCTTCCGCCCGGCACGGGGTGACACTGGTTATCTGGAAGCAGATGAAAGGTCAAATAAGCGATGGAGGTGGATTTATAGACGTTCATATCCGTCCATATAGATCTGCCACTTACAATAATCTCAACAAAGCAAATGTTTAATCTTATCTTTTTTTTTCTTTCTTTTTTTTTTTTTCCTCCATGCCGTAAAGCAGATTTTTTTTTTTCCCAACAGAATCTATTTGATCACTTACAGTGTGTGTAAGATTGTGGATGTGGATTCGTGTGTGTGTGTGTGAGGGAGAGTGTTTATATTCAGTATTGCCCTGAGGAAGCTGAACTCTCAGTGGCTTAGTGCTGAGGAATGAACCCTCCGTGAACCTTTAGCAGGTGAAAGAAAAAAAAAAAAAAAGAAAGAAATATTCTCTCCTTCATAAATTCAATTCTGTCTCTTTTTTTTGTTTTTGTTTTGTTTGTTTACGGACATTTTACTCCGCGATAAACAGTTCTAACGTCAGTAAGTGCGTTACGGTTCTAGTTACATTTGATTTAAAAGAGTTTTTAAGAAATATCTCAGTTTATGAAAGAATCAATTTCAGTTTATGAAAAGAAAGCAAAAAAACAAAAACAAAGCAAAAGAAGCAATTTGTGTGTTGTATTTTGGGAGGGACATTTGCTACCACACCACATTTTTTAAAATATAAAATCATGATTTCATTCAGAAATAAAGAAATTAAATAAATTATTATTTTAGAGCAGGGCTTTCTGTTTTGTTTTGTTTTTTGTTGTTTTTTTAATAAAGAAATAAAGTGAATTACTTTGAACTAAATATTTTAAAACAAACAAACAAATGAAGAAATCATGAAAATGAATTGAAAGAGAATTGAAAGACCTCCTGAGTATAGATTCTTTCTTTCTTTCTTTCTTTCTTTCTTTCTTTCTTTCTTTCTTTTTAGTTATTTACTTAGTTATGTTTCTGCTTCTTTTTTCTTAGCTTTTCTTCTCCTTCTTCTTCTTCTTTTTACAGATCATTACACATAAACGATCCCTCCATTTCAACATGTACAAAATCATTTTTTAGATGAAGCTCACGTGCCACCTTTAATCATCCCCGCAGTAGCCGTGAGTGAAGGAGGAAATCAGCGAGTCTCACCGTCAACAACCACGACTCAGCACCGACTCAACCCTCTCCGCATCTCTCCGCGTCTCTCTTCCTGTTCTCTCTAAAGCATCCGCAGAACTCGGCTTAGAACCTCGTACGATTGACATTAGAGCACGTTTACATCATCAGAGTTCTACACATTATTTATGAACGTTTACTGAGTAACTGATTTCAATTATTTAGTTATATATATTTATAACCCACATTTCTGGGCATTTCAAAAAAATGTAAAGAATAATAAAAAAAAAAGAAAATCTTTTTTATTTAATGATACACAATTTCAACTCATTAAAATGGGCCAGTCAAAAAGATTCATTCTGGCTAGATTCTGGCTTTATTTATTTATTTATTTATTTATCATTTGTAAAAATAATTATTTGTCATTTATAAATACATGAATTACAATTCTTGTTTGTTTGCAAAATTGTTTTCCTAAAAAATAAAATTTTTTTTTGCAGTTTTATTTTTTTAAAAATACAAAATTTTTCTTTTTTCAATACATGAAATAAAATTGTTGTTTGTTTGGGAATCTATTCTGCTAAAAACACCTAAAAATGTTTATTTATTTATTTCAAATTTTTAAAAAATACTTTTTTTTTTCCATTTTTAAACACATGAAATACAATTCTTGTTTGTGAAATTATTTTCCTAGAAATACCTATATCCTGGCATTTACGATCCGTTTTTTTTATGACGTCTAATTAACATTTAAAAGCAAATTTCTTTTTTCTAGATCAGCTGTAACACCCTCCACATCAGCTCCAATTCAAATTGACTGTAAGTAGAATTTTTTAGTTCTTTATTTATTGATAAATTAATACTAATTCAAAAATCCTTGAATGTTACTGAGGAAAAAATGATTCAGACTTTTCAAAAAAACAAAAAACAAAAAAAAAATCCAGAAATTAATTACTAAAACGACGTCACAATTAGAATTAGGACACACGTTTTAGACGTGTTTTTAGTGTGAAAAGTGACTTTTAATGCTCCCAAAAACACTGACGACGCTGACGAGGGAGACGCTTTCATCTGAGGAACGATCAGATACATGAGGGTATGAAGAAGCTCTTAACTCTGCACTCTGCCCCTTCATGGGCTGTGTGTGTGTGTGTGTGTGTGTGTGTGTGTGTGTGTTTGAGAGTCTCTTCCTGGTTATCATACACCATCTAGTGGTTAGTGAGGGTTAGAGGGCTCTCCATCAGAGCAGCAGTGTCACCCAGACGCTTTTCTCGAAGCGCTTCAGCAGAAGAGTCCGAACATTCCGACCCTCTATCCGTACCTGAGCTCTAAAAATGAACATTCCCTCCTAAAATGTGGGTCAATAAAAATTAAAGTAAGTAAGTCACGTGACCTGAAGAAGCAGCGTTTGAGACACAGCCATTTCTATTAATACTGTTGTAAGTCTGTTGTAATGACCAGAGAAGTCAATAACGTTTTTTTTTTTTTTTTATCTCCTTAGCATTTTGTATATCTCTATTAAAAAAGGAACATTTATTAAAGCAACGTTTTCTTTTTAATCCTCCTCATCATCATATATAAGGAAATTTCTGGAACAATCTAGGTTTTATTTCCCAACAAATCTGAGATCTTAAAGGATATAAAACGACATCTGGTTGATGAGAGCAGCTGAAAATGGAGTGAGGTGAAAGCAAGAACTCGAGGAGAACTTCGGCTCTGTAACGTTCACTGGGTTTTGTGAAATATACAACAAACAAACAAACAAACAAACAAACAAAAAAAAATTGTATATTTCTGTTTAAATTACGATGACTCCATTTTTTATTCTAATGATGATATTTCACAAGTTAGTGAGAGGGTTTAAAGGTTAGACTAGGCTGTTGTTTCAGCTTTGTTTGTTTGTTTGTTTGTTTGTTTGTTTGTTTGTTTGAGTGGAACAGATATGACATTTTCAAGTAAGTAAAAACAGAAAAATTTATAACAAAGAAAATTTAAGGAATGAATTTAAATATTGTTATTATTTTTAAACATCATTGTAATGGGCCATTCTGGATGGTTTTATTTATTTATTTATTTGTTTGTTTGTTTGTTTGTTTATATGTGGTACTTATTTTACATTTTGAAATACATGAAGTAATGTTGGTTGTTTGTGAATTTATTTGTTGGTTTGTTTGTATTACTTATTTATCTATTGTTTCAATTTTTTAAATACACGTTTGTTGTTTGTTTGTGAAATTATTTACCTTAAATTACTTTAAAAATATTTATTTATTTATTTATTTATTATTATTATTTATTTTTTTATTATTATTATTTTAAAAAATACTCATTTTCCATTTTTAAATACATGAAAAAAAACATTGTTGTTTATTTGTGAGATTATTGTCCTAAAAACGCATAAAATTCTTTCTTTCTTTCTTTAATTTTTAAAAATACATAAAAAATATGTTTTAATTGTTTGTTTGTTCTCTAAGAAACTAAAGTTTTGCAAAGCTAAAACTAATTCCAGTTCATTTCTCCTGACCCTTTTCCTTTCTTTCCTTGTTCTTGGTGAATATTGAAGCTCTAATCAGACTTCTTTATAATTAAGCTCTAATCAGACGTCCCTGCTGCAGGTCTGATCTCCTGTACATCAGACACACAGGAACGTGGACAGAACCGTGTTGTATGTCTTTCTCAGTGGCGGCTGTGTGCTAATTTATTCGCAGGTGGTACGAGCCACGTCGGATTTGAAACGAGCAAATTGAAGCCAATCAGCATAATTCTACACAGAGTTTGGCCCCGGAGGCTGGAAGTGGAACCTGGTGTGTGTTCACGGGGCCAAAGACGTGTGGAGACGACGTGAAGCTACGCGTTATAGACGTGGACACATGGGAACGTGTGAAAGCTTGGAATACACACTTTCCCCTGAAAAATGATCCTGGTGAAATGCTTTTGTGTGTGTGTGTGTGTGGTGTGTGTGTGGTGTGTGTGTGTGTGTGTGTGTGTGTGTGTGTGTGTGTGTGAGGTTTTAGTTCTGAAGAATTTGCACAAAATCGATCTCAGATCTTGCTAAAAAAGTCGGTATGTGTTCCACTGGAGGCTGCAGATGGGAGCGTTTAATTCACTTCTGGGGGCGATTTGGACACCCACACACACACACACACTCCCTCACACACACATACACACACTCCCTCACACACACACACACACATATCAGTGTTCCACCTGTTTCTTAACCTCGTCTGATCACGGCATTTTCTTGTCTTCTCCTGCTCAGGAGAAATGTGTGTGTGTGTGTGTGTGTGTGTGTGTTCCTGTACGTCAATAGACGTCTTAATATGCTGCACTGTTGCTGTCAACGAAACAGCTCAGAGAGCATTTATGTCTTTTTCCCCTTTCATTTCCCGCTCTGAAGTGTACCTCAAACCTCAAATCATCACACACACACACACACACACACACACACACACACACACACACACACCTTGCTGTAATTGCTGTTCAGTATATTTTGGAGATTAAAGCTCTCAAGAAAAGCCTACAGTTTCTTCGCACTGTCCAACTTCTCTAACATACAGAAATCTTCCCACTTCCACTGCGACTTTAAACGACTTTCAATTTAAATTCATTAACAGAATTCCTTTATAACGAGCACGAGCCCATTAACTCAATATTAGTCTCGTTTAACCGTATACAGGAATATGTTGGATATTTCTTGGCACCGTAACACTTTCAGAGCTTCAATTCGTTTCAATTTTTGAATTGAATCGAATTGAATTAAGTTGAATTTTTGAATAGTTGAATAGTTCAATTATTATTTCAAACTGACTTGTCATTTGTAGAACAGTAAAATTCATGACATTTGATGGTGACGTCGTTTTGAAATATTTGTAGCATAAACGTTAGAAATAAATCTAAAACTCCTCGATATAAAAGTTTAAAAAAATAGCAAAAATAACGCTAAGATAGAGAATACAATTAAAGGAAAGGATAAAAGAAAAAACTTTTTGACAATTTGAATACAATTTTAAAAAATTTGAACTGTCTTTTTTGTGCAATTTTTAAAATATAGGTAAATATTTACATTTTTTTTTAACTCATATGAATTTTTTCTTTTTAGGGATGAAACACAGTTCTTTGTTTTGCTGTCTGGATTCTTCAAATATGTTAAATTTCTATTTAAATTTTTTAGTTTTGGATCTAAATAATCTAAAATCCAAACGATAAGTCTAATAAAAAAAAAAAAAAGCTAACAGGCTTGACTGGATTTCTTTACAGTTTGTTTTTAACAGCTGAGTCATTCAACAATTAACGTCAAGAAAATTAGAACTTAAGTAAAGAATTAAACCGAATAAAGCCAGCGATTAGACGTATGCGTTCTATTATGATGATAATAATTCACGGTACTCCTTTGTATTTTTATGCTAGTGTTTCCATAGCGACGACATACACGGAGAGTTCGACTAAACGGACATTGTGAATTTTTTTTGTTTTTTTTTTTGAGGAGAAAACGTTTACTTTGCATTTATTGAAGGAGTCTCCAGCGTCAGTCAGAGGTAAAGCTGTAACTTTAAGATCTCGGCTGCTATAACGTTCGTCGTCGTCTTCCGTCCTGCAACGTCACGCCGACGTAAAGGTCTAACGTCTGTACAGAACGAAAGCCGTGACGCGGGTCTACAGGAAACAGCTTGTTACGCAGTAAGGGTTAAATGTCCTTTAGTTAGATTGGATATTGGATTGAGGTAAAGTGTTCCCGCGTGACTCCTTCATCATAATTCGGATCATTAATCTCTCCTCGTGTAGCTAGGATTCGCCGCAACACGTCACGACTGCCAAAGCGGTGATCAGTCGTGCCATTAATTCCGAGGCAAAAGTCCTCATTAATGCATAATCATCGTCTTTACCCAGGCGTGTTTTAACGAGGGGTTTGGCGAGAACACCTCAGCTCGAATCTGATTACGGGGTACTCGTGTGACAGAGACGCCGGGGCGAGCGCTGACGCAATCCCCGAAGACAAAAGCCACCATTCATTAGACGGGTCTAATGCGATCGAAAGCACTTGTGCAAATAAACAGGCCGCTTCGAGTCGACGTGGAAAGATCCCACAGTCCGCAGGGCCGCAGCAGACAGCGACTAATTCAGCTCGGCCCTTTTGTCGTATTAATCCCACGCGGTGGCGTTCGGCCGCTCCTTATAAATTGCATCTAATAGGCTTCAAATCAGGGCCTAATTAAAAGTGCATTAACTGTAATGAATCGGAAAAACGGAGAGCCACGTTTATTGAAAGCTGTGTTTAGACAAGAGGGCGCTTCCATAATACATGACGCAATCCCGGCTCTTCGGGATCATCTCCTGTTTCTAATGCAAACCTCCTGTGTCCGTGTGTGTGTGTGTGTGTGTGTGTGTGTGTGAGTGTGTGTAAGTGCCATCCCTGTTCACTCTTTAATCATTACAAGCTTTGTTAGAGGTTAACTCAGCAACATTAAGACATCTTTAGCATCAGGAAAACACAGATGGATCTCGAGCGTGCCAATCAGCATCACAGGTGCTCATAATTGTCCGCCTAATTGCTTCATTATTCCTCGCAGGTCCCCGGTCTCGCCTCGGCATCTGCGGTTCCGTCACGTCGGTGTTCGGAGGATCCCTCAACAGCGTCGATGAGACGCCTCTCCAGAGTTTTAACATGTATCTGCATGTTGCCCTTATTTCCCCCGAGGACCTCGCTTTCTTTTATTTATTCCTCACGACTCTACTCCAATCGACTCGACTCTAAACCTCAACCCCATCATAACATCACCCCGTCCCCCTCCCCCACCCCCATCATTTTTTTTTCCCCTCATTGGAAATTCCCATGGTACAGGGAATGATCAAGACACTTAGGCCAAATTTGTTGTCGGATATCTTATTAGGAATATACAGAGCGCCGAGTAGAAGAGACGGGAAAATCCCACATCAATTATATTCGGATTGTGTGAATTAGGGCCAGGCGACAGCTCATGGAAAAGACCCCAGGTTTCCTCGGAGAGTTTGTAAAGAGACCGGAGGTGGCAGGGAATCACACGTCTCGAGCGGGTTCGGCTCAGGAGACATAGGAGAAAGAGAGAAAAAAAAAAAAAACATTGTGATTTTTGGTCAGTGAAGCAGCTGACAGGTTGTGAGGTGTGTTTCTGAACTGACTTTGTCATGTGTTTGGTAAAGAAGTCACACCTGAGCCAGAAGTGGATCAAGTGAATTCAGATGAACAACTCCATTCCCTGCGCTAATCTTTACAAAAGGAAATAAGGATCAGGATAAATATTTAGGAATAGACAATAGACAAGGGGTAGAAGAAAAGGAAAATAAAGTGACAAAATATAGTGAACTGAGTCAAAAAAATAAAAATAAAAATATTACTACTGCTGTTTAGCCAATAACAGATCATTGTTTTGTTTTGTTAAGCTTTGCTAAGCTGAGCTGGGCATCTGGTTGGTGTAGGATAAAGTTAGGAAAGTTAGTTAGTGTGTAAAAGTTTACAAAACTCTGTGTAGAATAAAAATATGAACTGATCTATACAATAAATCACAAAAAACAAATCACTGAGTACGATAACGCTAGGAATCACTGTGTAGAATAAAGTTAGGAATCACTGTATAGAATAAAGTTAGGAATCACTGTGTAGAATAAAGTTAGAAATCACTGTGTAGAATAAAGTTAGAAATCATTGTGTAGAATAAAGTTAGAAATCATTGAGTAGAATACAGTTAGGAATCACTGTGTAGAATAAAGTTAGAAATCATTGCGTAGAATAAAGTTAGAAATCATTGTGTAGAATAAAGTTACAAATCATTGTGTAGAATAAAGTTAGGAATCATTGTGTAGAATAAAGTTAGGAATCACTGTGTAGAATAAAGTTAGGAATCACTGTGTAGAATAAAGTTACAAATCATTGTGTAGAATAAAGTTACAAATCATTGTGTAGAATAAAGTTACAAATCATTGTGTAGAATAAAGTTAGGAATCATTTTATTAATGACGTTACAAATCACTGTGTAGAATAAAGTTACAAGTCATTGTGTAGAATAAAGTTAGGAGTCATTGTGTAGAATAAAGTTAGGAATCATTTTATTAATGACGATACAAATCACTGTGTAGAATAAAGTTACAAATCATTGTGTAGAATAAAGTTAGGAATCATTTTATTAATGATGTTACAAATCACTGTGTAGAATAAAGTTACGAATCATTTTATTAATGACGTTACGAATCACTGTGTAGAATAAAGTTACGAATCATTTGAATGACGTTATGAATCACTGTGTAGAATAAAGTTATGAATCATTTGAATGACGTTACGAATCACTGTGTAGAATAAAATTACGAATCACTTGAATGATGACGTTATGAATCACTGTGTAGAATAAAGTTACGAATCATTTGAATGACGTTACGAATCACTGTGTCGCGTTCTATTTTGCTTATATCTACAAATCGTGAGTCACTTCATCTTTATGCTTTCATTAAAAAAAGGGATTACAGTTCGACTGTAGTGTTTTTTTCACTCTGCTTTGCCTCCTGAGATCTTTCCTAACTCCAGCATCCTGTGAAGCTCTCAGAAGCAGAACTCAGGTGAGAAGAATGGAGACGTGGTACGAGGTGAGGTCCCTGTGCTGCCTTAACCAACCTTCTGCCCACCCACAGAGTCAATGAGGCAGTCATGTATGCACGTTCATGCTCCTCAAGTCTGGGCTTGTGCAGCACAGGACTGGACCAATTATCTCAAGCCGAGTGGGAATACACACACACACACACACACACACACACACACACACACACGTAGACAGATGTACAGAGACTACACCCATGACCCATGAACCCCTGCTGAAAAACGCCTCTGTGTGTCAATCACGTGCCTTTTGTTTGACTTCACGATTAAAAGACTCCTTGTTTCAGGTTTTTATCCTTCACACTGACACGACAAACACATTTCGGTCACTGAACCGTTCCCTTGTCGTACGGAACCGATCAGAACCGTACGCCAGAGCAGATCTGCAAACTAGCTCACTATTAGTCTTATTAACCGTTAGGAAAGGGGCGGAGTTGGGGTTCGTTACTCATAACTCAGAACGTACAGACGTGTGAGGAGATGAAGTTAGGAGCTAGAAGCTAAACTGAAGACGAGTGTTCAATCCGTTCAATCCTCAAGACTTTCCCGTTTCCTCCAAGTTAACGAGACGCCTTCCATAAAACTTCTACAAATATCTCCTTAGAAATATTTCCCTATACTGACAATCTCTGCGACTGAAATATTCTTTTTTACATGAACACAAAGGTAAAAATACATCAACACCTTCTGACCTATCAGAACGGAGCTGATGAGAGATATGACATCATTGTTGCACAAAAATAATAATTAAAAAAAAAAAACCCGCACTGAGGTCTGATTTCCTGTCGGAGAGCTGCTCGCGGGTCCTGAGGGAAGCTTTTTTTTTTCTCTGTTGTTGAAGGTGTTTACCTGCTGATCCGTCAGGGTTAAAGCGTCCTGACACTTGTTTTTTTTTATTTCTTCCCAGCCGACAAACCTGTTGGCTGTTAAACTCATCCTTAATCAACTCTCCTGTGAGGCCTGAGCGCACAAATCTGTGATCCAATTTTGATGACACTGTCCCATAAACAACGAATCCCACTTCCTCATGCACATCCAAATTAGCTACAGATGTGTGTGTGTGTGTGTGTGTGTGTGTGAGGTTTTATCATCCTGCGGGAAGGAAAGAGTTAATTAAATTACCGTCTGTTTTGAAAAATCTCTGGATGTTCGACTCGTGGAACAGATGATGATGGGCATGTCTACACCTGTCCACAGCTTCCTTCTGGTGCGCTGGAGCTAGCGAGTGTCACACACACTCAGGTGTGTTTCCACAGCGGGGCCCTTTCACACACGTTTACAGTGACGGGGGACGTGCGATCACAACACGCCGAGCGTCATTTAGAGCAGCCGAGGCGACTGCTGCTCCGTTAAGCTGCCACGGGAACTGGAAAATCAGTTGGTGTGGTTACTGTAGATTTAAAAGGAACGTTTTCTAGAAGACACCTGTGCTCAGGTAAAGCCGTGATGTAACGTCGTAAATCGTAGAAATATACACGAGTTAACGGAGGGGATCGTAGAAATATAACAACCAGACGTGACGTTTTTTCAGCAGTTTTCTCGTATGAAGACGTTGAAGTTTATTAAGTCACCCAATTCATAATAGCGGGCGTGTACCAACCGCCGATGATGTCGTTTGTAGGCGTGGCCTATCCATCCAAGTCTGAGTCTCATGCTACGTCCTAGGCTCCAATAAAAGATTAGCGAACTAGCTTGTATTCGCTACGTAAATTCAACAGACGCATCATCAGATACTGTAGCTCTGAAATGATGACCTATGTGAGGTGAGATTAATAAAAAAAAAACACGTTTTGTCATCAAAAATACAACGTTGTCTGTTCTCCCGAGGTAGAACAGCACGTAAAAAAGGATTGTGTGAAAATCTTTCATTATTTCGCCCGGTAGAGCTGGAGTAATCATTTCTAATGAGAAAAGGATTTCTTTATTAAGAGCAGGGACTTATGGGTGATTTTAAAAAAGTTCTAAACAACGAAATCTGTAAAAATAAATAAATAAATAAAAAATTTCATATTCCCGCCAGCTTTGAGGCCATACTAGAGTTTTGGCAACTGATTTGTTTTCATCAAGCGATTAAACACCTACATGGTCACATCTACAGCTAAGAAGAATAAAGTCCTCGGTCCTGGGTAGGAACGGAGAGAAGAGAGAAACTCTATTGACGCCGATCATTAATTTCAATTCATGTAACCCCACTTAGTC
Source organism: Bagroides melapterus (assembly GCA_028566695.1). NCBI lineage: Eukaryota > Metazoa > Chordata > Actinopteri > Siluriformes > Bagridae > Bagroides > Bagroides melapterus. The sequence continues at coordinate 2,197,786 of JAOTRN010000041.1, read as the reverse complement.
CCGCAGTTTAATTAATGAGCCTCGTTATCATGTGGGTTTAGACGTAATGGACAATTGCTGAGTGTTTACCGTGCAGGAGCCGAATCCCGCCTCACCTCCTTGTTTTTTTGGGGGTTTTTTTTCTCTAACGTACTGCCAGCAAAGCGAGGGATTAACAGTGTTTGTCATTCTTCCTCCAGCTGTTTTCTAATGCAAAACATGGAGCTGAAGGAGGAAAAAAAAAAAGTATTGTGTGGTGATAAAATTGGAAGCGCTGGTTTGAAACAAGCTACCGTGGTCAGAGGAACGGGCTAAGCTCAGCTTCACCTAATCCACGCTGTAATTCCTGATCTAATTAGTAAAGAGGGACGGTGAAAAGAGAGCGAAAGAGAGATTAGTGCTGTGAAAACACGGCTTGAGAAACTCCTGCAAACACTGTGTGTGTGTGTGTGTGTGTGTGTGTGTGTGTGCGTGTGAGAGACCTGAGATGCTTCGCTCACTTATTCTATAGTTATGTGTAATTTATTTAGATTTGTCTTTTTTCCCTCCAAAGCAAGAAATAATAATAAAAAATAAATAAAAAAATAAAAAATTGAAGCCTGAACAGTGGGGTGCACAAACATATGCACAGGCCACAACATACTCAAGTTAAATAGACACAAAATATGCAGGATTTTTTATTTAAATTATTATTTTTTTTCTATTATTATTATCATTATTATTATTATTATTATTTAATTTTATTTATTTATTTTTTTACATTTTAGATTTTAACCTGAACTATGCTTCATGAAAACATATTAATTGATTAAATTCTGAAATCAAACAATATTAATAATATTGTTAAAAATAATAAAAAAATATATACAAGAACCCTGCAATATTTTATGCCTTGAAAATAAATAAATAAATAAATAAATAAATAAATAAATAAATAAATAAATAAATAAAAACACTTCTCGATTGAATAAAAACCCCAGGTTCAGGGTCTCAAAGTTCCACTGATATATATGTTATAACAACGGGATTTAATATAAAGCAACCCGACTGTTTTATTCCAGCTTTCTCGGGTTCCATCTCTGACTGAACGCAGTATTGGAGTTCAATCAAACCTGGAATTAACATATTTCAAAGGCAGAGCCGTTAAAATAAAGACGAGTCACAAAAACAGGATTAATGCAACAGCTTTAAACACTTTACCGGAGCGTAATCGTACGCTGACCCACTTAGCTCTGTGTAACGTTTACTCTGGCGTCGAATTCTGTGTTTTATTTTATTTTTTAAGGAAGCCATGTTCTACATGTAAAAACCTCATCGTCGGCGTTCCAGGGGTCACGTCGTTTGTGCTGTTCTGTTGTAAACGTGAGCCCTGCGTTTCGTTGAAATGAGAACTCGAATCGTAAATGCTCTTAAATTTGTCAATTCGACAGAACAAACTTCTCCCCGTTCCGTAATCGGCGCTTACGGAACGCTTGCGGCGTGTCGGATTGTAGAACCCAGTCCCTTCGATCGTCAGTTAGACGTTTAATAACGTTTAGCTCTGGCCGGTAACAGGAGGCCCCCCGGAGGGTCGGACGGACTCTACTCGAACATTCCAAACACTCGAGTGGAGAAGAGGAGGTGTGTTCACAAGGGCCACATGAAAGATTTCAATCCGACGAGCTTTGTAGCGCCTCACTTTCCTCAGAACGTTTGAAGTGGAGAACGCTAATCCCGTCTTTGTCACCGAGGCAGATTCAGGCGCTCTTATCTTCGGATGTTTTCCGTTCGGAGCGGCTACTCGCTTCAGAAAAGTCTGCGTGTGTTGTTTCAAAACGTTTCTGAAATGAATATTTATATGGGAAAAAACCCCAGATCCGGAATCTTTTCCACTAGATATTTTGTGTATTTAACATTTTCCGGAAGGAGTCTCCAGTGCTAGCACGCTTTTAACTGGAAATGTTCCACCAAAGGAAAGTCTTCGGTCTCTTTAGTAACAAGAAACGGATAAAACCTGTGATATATATCGCTCTTAAATATATACACACCATCATGCTCTTGGTTAACTTTTTTTTTTTTTTTTCAATAAAATACTTTTAGATTCATTCTTCGTCACATACACAACCCTACACAGTACGAGTATATGTGCTTTTTATATGTTCTTGAAAAGTCGTTACGATAAAAATAGAAATGAGGTAACTTGTACAAAATGTTTTAATAAGAAGAACATATTTTACAATTTTTTAAATTATTTATTTATATATTTTTATAAATATACATTTATTTATTTAAATTATAAATAAATTAGGGTTAGGGTTTGGTGTTAGGGTTAGGGTTTGGTGTTAGGGTTTGGTGTTAGGGTTGGGTGTTGGGGTTTGGTGTTAGGGTTAGGGTTAAGGTTTGGTGTTAGGGTTGGGGTTAGGGTTTGGTGTTTGGTGTTAGGGTTAGGGTTTGGTGTTAGGGTTGGGGTTAAGGTTTGGTGTTGGGGTTGGGGTTAGGGTTTGGTGTTAGGGTTTGGTGTTAGGGTTAGGGTTTGGGGTTAGGTATTTTTCCCTAAAAACCTTCGGCACGTCTCTTCCGATCCGCTTGCGTGCTCATGCTGGAGCTCTGAGGTTTGCATGACATGATAAAAGAAACGTTAATCTAAACCAAGACTGAAGGAAGAGTGTGTTAAGGTCGAGGCAGGGCCCCGTGTGTGTGTGTGTGTGTGTGTGTGTGTGTGTTAGTGTGTGTGTTAATAACACATGCGAGGCACAGCGGCATTGTTCCTGTGTGAGGATAACAGCAGATATTAACAGGACACACAGGAGTTCGTATCAGGAGAGCCACAACCCGGGACGCCACGGGGCCCGAAGCCCATTTAGTCCACTTATCTAAAGTCTCTAATTACTGTCGTTTATTTGATAAACAGAAAAGGAAGAATGTGGAAGATGGTTCAGCAGGAGCTGAAGGGGATTAATCTGAACTTCTTACAGAGAGAGAGAGAGAGAGAGAGAGAGAGACATCTTTACTGTAATCCCTGATGTGCTTCTTTTAATCATACACTAATTAGGAACAGTTTCATTTGGCACTTTTCAGAGATTGGCAGAAATAAAAAAGAGAAAAGACTATCACGCTTTTACACTGATAGGACGTCTTATTGAGCTTAAAAGTACTGAGGGAATTAACTCTTTTTAGCAGCGGCCTTAAAAATGAAAAGAAAATAAAAAATGAAAGGTTATCGTTTTTATTGCGCCGCTTGTATACGCTATTGTGTTTTCTGGTACAGATCGGTGTTTTTGTTAAGAGTTATAGATTATTTGGCCACCAGGGGGCTCACAATCCCCTCCGTTACCTTCTAACTACGGGCACGATTCTCTACGTACAGAAACCCAACAGAACAGACAGGAGGAAAATCATGAGGCTGTCTGAACGTGAGAGTAACTAAAGTGACTGTTACTACAGTATACAGCCAAAAGTTTTGGGACGCCTGCCTTTACGTGCACGTGAACTTTAACGACGTCCCGTTCTTAATCCGTAGGGTTTAATTTTGACGTAAGACGGCCCTCCCTTTGCAGCTAGCACGGGAATCGGAATATCTGGGAATCTGTTAAAGGGTTAAAGGAAACGCTGTACTTGAATTAAGGGTTGACTTATACGTACGACGGTGTGGAGCCGTGTATGTTAATGTGAACGTGTCCACTAGGGGGCAGTGTCTCGAGAAACGAATCTCCATCTAAACACTAAACAGAGTCTCCACTAGAGCGGGAGATTTCTTGCTTCTGATTGGTCAGAAGGCGTTCAGGAAATTTCTAGAACAGCAAGGAGGGTCCGGTGTCAGGATGACGTAGGCGATAAATTGCTTCGTGGACGTTTCTCGCACTATAAAGTGTCTTTTTTGAATCAAAAATACAAATATTTGTCAGCAAATTGCGGTGGTATTAAAGCAAACACTGTTTGGAGGAAAAAACAAACAAACAAAAAAAAAAACATATCGTCCGTTATTGTATTTTTAACAGCACCGTGCCAAGTGATGTATTCCTTTATCACGTCACTCCTCTTCTGACAACTGATCCTGATTGTTTTTTTTTTTAATTCCAGGCCACAAGGATGTAAAAAAATAATGAATAAATAAATAAATAAAAAACTAACATGCATTTCTGAATAAAAAAAAGCGCACTTGCTCTCATGATTTGAAGCCATCTTTCTTTCACTCTCTCTTTCTCTCATTCTCCTCCTCCACACCCCTCCCTCGTTCCGCGGCAGCTAAAATAAAGAGCCGGTTTCACAGGCAATCTCGGCCTTGTTTGTGTAAGGTAATTACTACTTGTCCTCCCGTCACGACGGTTCTGATGATGCATGAAAATAACCGTTGCCCTACTTCAATCAGAGCCACAAAAAGAAAAGAGAAGAAAGACAGAGAGAGAGAGAGAGAGAGAGAGAGAGAGAGACGGGGTTTTGAAAACAAGGGATGAAAGACGGAGAGAAAGAGGAGAGAGAATGAGTCTCTGATTAATTAGCTGGAGTTTGGTAATCAGTTTAATAAGGCTGAAGTTGCCGGTGAGAGCTCCCCTTTGGCCTGGGCCTCACTAAAGCTCAGCACGTTCTCCGGCGAATAAACACACAGCACCCGATTTACATAAACAGTTGCTTTTTTTTTCTTCCCCTTTCCTCTTCTTCTTTTTTCTTCTGTCTCTCGGTACGTATGTGTCTGAGAGTCTCTACTTCACCGAGCCGACGCTTAAGTCTCTCGCAGCGAGGGGGCAAAGCAAATTCATGAATTTTTCAGGGGATTTATAGTCTAATTAAATCCGGGAATTGCCGCCGCCGCTTCCTGCATGCACAACAGCACGACGTCGGACCGTTAGCATTCGGCGAGCTTTCGCATCATTAGCATTCAGGAGAAGAGCTCGCGCAGTCAGTTTAGCTTCTAACTCTTGTTTTTTAACCTTACAGTAGCTGTTAATATTTATTCACCATTTACAGCGTCGTTAATATCCACATAGCGGTCAGTTTATTAGTTACTTAATTAGCATAACTTAGAAAAAAGCCAAATTTCGTATTTTATGCTAAAAAAAAAAAAGGGGAAGTAGAACATGAGTCATTCTAAAATTCTAATTTTCAAATTTTATATATAGGAATGTCTTATTCATTCTACCTTTTTTTTTTTTTTTTTTTTTTTTTTTTTTTTTAAAAAAATCTGTTTTTGACTTGAAGCAATAAGAAAATAAACGTTACCAATAAATAAACAAATAAATAAATCCTAAAAAAAAAAAAAAAGAAAAGTGAAATTAAAAAAATAAATAAATAAATATTTGCTAAAAATAAAGAAAATAAACATTTCCAATAAATAAACAAATAAATAAATCCTAAAAATAAAAAAAAACATTTGAAATAAATGAATAAATAAACAGATATTTGCTAAAAATAAAGCAAATAAACATTACCATTAAATAAATAAATAAATACTAAAAATAAAAAAAAAAATTACATTTCAAATAAATAAATAAATAAATAAATAAATAAATGAATGAATAAATAAATAAATACTGATGGAAGTGGCTCACACCTGACACTATTTCACATTATTTGTGAACCGAGCTCCGAGAGCGAGAGACACAAAGAAACTTCAGAACACTTCTTCCACAAACTGAAGGCTCTGAGGCTCCGATAAGCGTCCGCGTATCCGGCACGGCTCATGACGGTACGTGGTTACAACACAGGGAACTAATTTAAGCTGTGTTAAGTGGCCTTTTGTAATTCAAATGATAAATTATGCTTGGCAGAGGGTTTAGAACGGCTTTGACAAAAGCGATGCCATTGTTTGCGCCGGGACGAGGTTTTAGGCAGCTCCGAATTGAGGGAATTACTTCAGAGAGTTCCTGAAAGTTCCTCAGGGTTTTGGAGACAAATTGGTTCGGCGCTCACTGAGCACGCTCCAGAAGTCAGCTCTGCCCTCCATGTAAACGCTTCGGCACACAACTAATGCTCGAGATGTAGAGCCTCATGCAGAAAGTCTGGTCTCGGGCACCGTTTCACTTAAACACTCCACTTTTCCCGTTTGACGACGAGGTCACGTCGGGTTCATCCTGCAACGTGGCTAGCGTTAGCTGATTTCTAATCAAGCTAATTCCTCGGACGTCTCGTGTTTTGGGCTTAAGTGATCGATAAATACAGGCTACGTGTTGTCCATCGCTCATTTCCAGCACTCTCTCTCTCTCTCTTTACAGTACGACTAAGAAAACAAACCGAGCCGATGTTAATTACGTCGCCCAAAATCATTCGTTGCTGCGAATCCCGCTGTAGGCTGTTTGGAGAAAACGGCGTTCGACCTAGACACGGCCTTCATGAGGTTGTGACCCCGGAGCTCTGTGCGAATCATCTGCCTCGGGTGTGTTTATACAAGCAGCGTCTCGGCCATTCGTTGTGATCAGTACGCCGTGCCTACGCTCCAATTTAAAGGAAAAGTAAGCGCTGACTTTTCAGCGCACGCCACTTTGTCTTGATTAAATTAAAACCAAGCTCTGGAGAGTAATTATGAATGACGTCGGGTCCTGATCTACTTCTTCAAGAGCTTCACGTGATTGAGCATCGCTTCCCCGGATCTTTACTTTCTTCCCTTCTCTCGCAGGTAAATCTGGAAAATTTGGGCTTTTTGTAAATGTGGATTTAAAAAAAAAAAAAAGAAAATCCTGTCAGTGAAATGGGTCTAATTTTAAACGCTAATAATGAACTACTTGCTAGCAGGCTTTGCTTTCTCTTTCAAAGGATTTGAACTGTCTCCATGATGATGAGAAATGAATTAATGAACGGATTAATTATCGATAAAGTTTATGAGGCTGTCGCTTTACGAACGAGCGCGCCGCTTTTGTCCTTTGAACCCGAAGATAAAACTAATTTGAACAGTTTTGAATAAAGTTCAGTTTCTTCCAGTTGAAGAGAAGCAAATTCTAAAGAACTTTCTGGAATGATGAAACAGCATGTGGGATCCAGCAAATTCAGGATTAAACAGGAATGCTGACCGAAAGGGGATCAACTAAAGAGAACGCAACATGCTACCTGATGATGATGACGATGATGAAGGTAGAGAGAGAGAGAGAGCTGTACGCGCAAACGTAAAAGCTTGAGCGTGTCAAATTAAAATCACCACATCCTCATCCTCAACCTCATCCTCACCCAACCGTTCAGTGAGCCCGGGTGCCCTGTTGTCTGGGGGCGGAGTCATGCTGTAAGAGACCACGCCCATCAGGATAGAAATGTTTCATCGCAGGATAAATGCAGTCAGTCAACAAACTGATTTGTTTCCACAGCATCGACGTTAAACGTACGTCGTTGTACGTCATTTTATACGACGGCCCAGACGCGGAGCTAACGAGACGATTATTTAAAGCTCTGGCCTTCTGCTGCCTTTTTCACACGTTCTCATCGATAAGTTCTTCCATATGGATTCGTTTTCACCACGTTTAACAATCCCTGGAACGCCACCAACACAAATATCTCCCTGAGCACAGAGGCTCATTTGCTTGGGTAATCAATGTGCTTTATTTCATCCAAGAATCTTTATGTCTCCATGCAATTATTTAATGAGCAGCCGGGTTAGAATAAATGATGACAATCAAGCCCTGGCTAGTGACCTGCTAAGCTTTCAAATCCACTAGCTCCAGACATTCTTTTAGCAGACATATCGCTTGCCTTTTTGACTAATCCCTGCTTTTACCCGGTCACTGACTTTTGGTGGACGGCCTCCTGTGGTCGCGGTCGTGTCGTATTCTTTCCTGTTTTTAATACGGATGGAACGACGTGCCGTTGAACGGTACTTTTTCCAGAACTTTCTTTTGATAGCTTCTCGGTTTTCGTGTAGCCTTCGACTCCGTTCCTTTTATGCAATACAATTTTTCTGCATCGATTTTTCCCCCATTCACGTCAGTATCGTAGAATCGGAACGTGATCTAAATTTGATTGGAGGCGGAGCAAATACCAATGTAAAACTTAAAACTCCATGAACAATGCACGACTTGTTTCAGATGTTCGCTTTACAAGATGTAAAGTCTCGAAGCGCTGAGTCTCCGGAAGGTTCCGCCGACGCAACGTGATTAACGTTCTCCAAACCCAGACAGACCTTCAGTAAATATTCATTCCTTCCATATACAGTAGCTCCAAAATCTCCAGCTCTCATGGAAATTACTGTAAATGACGACCGGGGATGAAGAGAAGCGTCTCAGGCAAAACGTCTAGGATGTTGATGTTAGCAGAGCGATTAGGCGTCAGAAACGCAAACAATTCGGATGACGTCGTTCCTGCGGGAGCTTTCATACGCCGCTAAACACATGGAAAAGTGTGTAAACCCAGTCATTTGGGTTCCCACACAAAACGACGCCGGTTAAGAGGCTGGAACCAACGCCGTGGAAACCTCAGTGTAGACCGAGCGCTTTGTCTGGAGGCTGCTGGGAAACAGAGGGTATACAGTTTACTGTGTTACTGGAAAAAAAAAACAAACAAAAAAAAAAAAACACAAGGCTGCAAAAAAAAAAAAATCGGTGACAGAAATGTAACTTAATCTACTCAGAGCTGAAAGACTGTTCAGACTTGGAAGCATTTGCTTGTTAACTTTCCAGACAAATGAGACGTCAGCCGTTGTCGTCGTGCTACTTCCTGTCAGTGCCGCCCGGGTGACATCTTTTTGTTATGAGGAATAGCCTGAGAGCTTTAGCAGAAACGGCAGCTTGACTGAAGTGTTACAGATTCGAGAATTCTCCGTTTTACCAGCTTGGACTTGGGTCTTGGAGGGAACCCTTGAGGAACCCTTGAGGAACCCTTGAGGAACCCTTGAGGATCCCAAGTCCACCCTTCAGTTTTTCAGGTCAAACTTGCTGCTGTTCTGCGTCGAGACTTAACACATGCATCTGAGGAAAAATAAACAGTGATTTATGTGTTGTGGCAACACTCGAGGACGCGTCACGTACGTCTAAAACAGCGCTGCCAAGTTACCCTCTTATTAAGGACGCTAACGAAGCTTAATTAACCAGTTTACACTGGCGCGCTGACAGATTTTCCAAAGTGCTGGCACGGATCCGTAATAATCGCAATCAAAACAGAGCATCAAGCGCCGCTTCATCGTACGATCTCCACGCTGAGACACGTTAAAGGAGCGAACCCGAACGAGTCGTCCCACAAGGACGCCAATTATGTTCCACAAAACGTTCTGTCTGACAAAGGAAAAGCTTTTCACATTCGCTCGTGTTGCTTTCGCAGGCTGTCTCTGGACCTGACAGAACGCTGTGCGTGTGGCTTCAGCCTGAACTGAGTGATTTTTTTTTTTTTCCACAGTTGTCAGACGGACCTCGCAGTTGAAACGTTGGCGTGCGAAAGAAGAAACGGCAAAATTCAAGACATATCCAGAAGAGTATAACTGGATTAGCTTTGACCTTATTTCACCTTCCACCTCGCTGAGCAGCAAAATACGAGGCAGATGTGTGTATAAAAAGCTGAAGAGTTAGTGAAGAGTTAGTGCTCTCCTCCCAACACGTTCAGCTGCGGATTCACGCGTCATGAGACGTGGAGATTAAGAGTCTGTGATATTATACACAGTACGTACATCTTCGGAGGATTTGTTCACAAGGACTAAATCGCTCTTATATTCGGATTCACTGGGTGTTAATTTATCATGTACCGCAAAGTGCGTTTTTTTTATCCGTTTATAGCTACGCTTAACACTGTAGAAAAACGCCTCGTTTTTTTCTTACGTCGTTCCCTGAACTCGATGAATACGATCATGGAATTTAAAAAAAAACGTAGTGACACTGGAGACTTATAGAAACATATCGAATTTCCGTCAAACTGAAGCTATCGACATCGTCCGTCCGTCCTCGTTTCGGGTTTAATCTTGGGTATCCTTTACATCATGGGTAAAGGCCGGCTGTGTAAACGCAATCTCTACTACCACACACACACACACACACACCTTACACACTGCTCTCCCGCTACATAACCTCCCGGTTTATTCCTGCACAATCCTCCTTCCAGCCAACAAATTTCATTTTGCCCAGGCAAATCCTATTGCACATTATCCACTACATTGCATTAGGGCCCTAATCTCTTCTTTTCTTTCCTCTTCCTCTGCTCCATACCGCCATGAAAGAACACAGAGCTGCTGATTAACCCACTTATTCGAGGGAACTATACACGGCACCCAGATTTAATTACTGCGGGAGGAAAACAGCAGAACGGAAACTCCAAATGAACATTTAGACCACAATGCTAATGTTGAGGCATTCAGTCGTTTATTGGAGTAACAGTGTAGAGTTTTTTTTTTTTTATCACCGACCTTGGAAATAATATAGAAAAGCAAACGAGTTTTTCAAAAAAAAAAAAAAAAAGAAAAAGAAATCTCGGGTGTTTCTCTGGAAGCTTCACATGTAGCCCATGTTGCTTTTGGTTTCCCATCGTTTCTTGGCTTCAAAGCTGGAACAAAAACAAGAAATATTTTAGAATTACTTCGATTTCGGAGATGTCAAATCGATACATTTATCTCAAGATATGACTCATTTTGTAGCTAGAATTCTATCGAGAAAAAAAAACAATAGCGTCAGATATGAATTTAATTGGTACATTACACAGGAATAAATAACTAAATGAGGGATTGGGGCGTGGCCTAATATTCTAATCAGGATGCTTGATTGACATTTAAAAAAAGAAAAGGTGAAATAGTGACAAAAATTGAGAGATTTTCAAGAATTTCCTAGCTCCTTTTGGTTACTTTGATTGGTTTTCACAACTGTACGTTAACAAAACACAGATAAGCCCCGCCCACTGTATCCGTAAAAGCTGCCAGACAAACAGGACGGATATGAATATACATGAAGTGACCGACCCCCATGCGATCTGTTTCCTCTTCCTCCGTGCTGCTCGTGAATCCTCCTCTTCCTGTCTGACTCGGGCGAAGTCGCGGCAGTCGGCGGCTTGAGCGATTTTCACAGCCAGCTGTTGAACGAGACGGAAGACGAGCCGCGTTAGCGCCTCGAACCATACAAGACCTCGTAAAAGCTCTGGCTTTCGTCTTAAAGGTTTCCTCCCTTTAATATCGCTTCGTCGAAAGAAATTAGGGAGAAAAATATAAGTTTTCACGGCTTGTTCGGGCTTAATACCGAACCCTGAGGAACTCCGTTAAACACGCTGAATAAATCACAAAACCTTTGTTCCTCTTCTCTCTCTCTCTTTTCTTATAGAGGGTGGAGAGAGGGTGAGACGCGAGGGAAGTAATTTCTTCTAATACTGCCGAACGCAATCAGAGAACGGAGAGGAAAAAAAAAAAGAATTTCTAGTGTTGAAAAACCTGGAGAGAGGACAGGAGAGAAAGCGAGAGAGAGGGAGAGAAAGAGAGAGAGAAGCGAAATAGAGAAATGTTTTAATTATAATTAAGTGGGATAAACTTTATTAGAAAGCCTGAAAGTAAAATATCTCCTAATGCATGCCGGGATTAGGAAGGTCAGAGCGAGCAGGCAGGAGAAATTAAACTCTAAAGGCTTTTTATCACCACATTTCAGGAACCAAGGGTGTAAAATGTTCTAATTTGGGATACATTAAAAGCCATAAAGGTCTTTCAAAAAGATTAATGCTACTTTGCTCGGATTTAAGATAAGGCCTTTAGCGGGCTGAGAGAGCGCCGCTCTAGCTGGGCCCTTGAGCCATTCATCTATACATTCGCTTGGAAGATTTGTTTAAAAAAAAAAAAAAAAAAAAGCGCCCGCAGAACCTGAAGCTAACGCACTATGACAGTTTTTTAATTCCTTGCCATCTTTTTTTTTTCCCTCCTCGAGGTTTTTAAGAGGCATAAATCATGTTTTCTAGTCGTGCTAAGCCGGAACGGGAAGATCGTCCCGACCGTGTACGAGAGATCCGGGAGAAGATAACTTAGAGCGGGGTGAGAGCGATCGGGACGCTAGGAAATTGTCTAGCTTTCAGATCGGTGGAGGAAAATAAAGCTGTAGGGTAAAGAGATAGAAGGGTTGTTTTAAAAAAAAAAAAAAAAAAAAAAGGAAAAGAAAACCAGCAGCAACAGCAGCACCGGTTCCTTCGGACCTGTCCTATTTCACACACTCAGCCACACTGGTGACTATGTTTAAGGAACTAGGATTACCAAGAAGACAATCCTGATCAAAGACACACACACACACACATACACACACACACAAAAAGACCCTCAAATGTCTGATTAATCAAGCCTCGCAAACAGCTTATTTCTTTTTAGCCCTGCATGCACGTAGGAAAATGAGATTGGGCGAGCGGCGCATTGTGCCGATTTGTTCATTCTTATCGGGACAAAGCCGGCGGCGGCTTATTTCATGGATCGCTGGAGCAGGTGTCGCATCCTCTCGCAGACGAAATTAGCAAAAAAAAAAAAAAGGAAAAAAAAAAAAAAAGTCGCCTCAAATTAGCCTCTCGTATTTGCAGTAATGTGACATTATTTTGATCCACTTTTGAGGATTTCCCGCCGAATTCCAAATCCTGTCACATGAGGGACGCCGGCCGTGCCAGAAATGTAAATAATTAAATAAATATGAGAAGGGGGAAGAAGAAAAAAAAAAAAAAAAAGAGGGAGGAAAGAAAACGACAAACTCGGGTAGGCTTTGTTCTATCCTGGGTCTGGGTGTGAATGGTGTTGAGGGAACACTTCCCGCCTCCTTCCTTTCTTCCCTCCGTCTTTAAGGCGTTGTGGCGTGTGTGAGTCAGAATCCGTCGTCGTTGTTGTCGTCGTCGCAGACGGCTTTATTCACTGCCGGGTTTATTTAGAGGGATTAGTGACGTGACCTTTGAAAGGCCTGAGAGAAGCGCGAGTTCCTGCACCGCTAGGCGGGTTTATGGATTGAAGGAACTTCCGGTCAGCAGGAAAAAAATAAAATAAAGGCAGGAAATCATGATCATATGACAAACAAACAAACAAAGTGACAAATGAATCAGTAGAGTAGAGAATTCTATTATAAACAGAAACTTTGTTTACTGCACGGAACATTTTCTACTTCTGATCAAGACCAAAACATACAAAAAAAAACAAACAAACAAACAAACAAACAAGCGAAGTCAGGAGTAGGAAATGTTCTGTGCAGTACACAAAGTGATGAGTCATATTTTTAAAATATTTGTAATAATATAATTCTATACTCTTCTGATAGATATGTCATAAAGACCAAAACAAACAAACAAACAACCTCCCGAGATATTTAGCTCCGTATGCTCAGGCAGCTCAAACAAAGCCCCCAGTACACTGTAATAAACTCCTTAGAGCACCATTCTAATGCAAATCTAAAAAAAAAATCCCTGACTGTTTAGAAATGCTGCCAAACACACACACACACACACACACACACACACACACAAAGCTAGTGTAGAACGCTGCAGAAATCTTCTAAAAAGGACGTTTTTAGAGTCAAACTTGTCTAAAACCCCATTCATAAATTTCCAAGCACCTTCTAATTAAAGCGTGTGAGAGGTGGATTAGCGAGACTAGCGCAGGCGGATCCAGGTGACTGAACCCGGGGACGAGTCGCTCGGCTGCACCTGACGCGTGCACGATTAATGACCGGACTAATTCCCTTATCACGCCAACTTAAGGCTGGAATAATATGACTTTAGTCACGTCTGGAAAACCGACAGAAGATCAGATCAGATCAGATCAGACGGCTCAGAACTATCGAAGACTAAAGGATCTAAAAAGTCGTCGGACTCCTGTATAATAATAACAACAGTGTCACAAACACAGGAAGTAACAGGAAGTCCTGAAGCGTTTCCTTCCTGTTTAACGAAGCAGACGTCACAGTTTTTACTTCACAGATTCATCTCTTAATCTGACTTTTTTTTTTTTTTTTTTTTTAAATCTATTCACCGGCTTCTGACCAATCAGGACGGAGAATTCATCAGCACCGTGTTTCAGAAAAAAAGTTTCTCAGAAAGTCGTCTGATGTCGTCTCTTATTACATGGAATAAATATAAATAAATAAAAACAATCTGGTGTCTCGGTGTATTAAAACAAAAAGCCGCTTTTGTTAAAAAAAAAAAAAAAATTAAAAGACAAAACCTGGACTAAAATCTTTTTGCAAGACTCCTCGGGCTAAGATCAAACCAGGAAAAAGTCTCATCTTCGTTCCCAACTTATCATCAAACGAACTTTTCTTCTATCTGGGGACGACTCGCGTTACATTCCAGCCCATTAATTTATGAAAGTAGGTTTTAAAAAAAAAAAAAAACCTCGGCCTTAAGCTTTTATCAAATTACTACGGAATCTCATTTGGATTATTGTATCTTATTAATTACCCCATAGACAAAGCATACTTTTCACTCCATTTTTTTTTCCTCTTCTGTTTAATTAATTAGCATGTTTTCTCTTTTAATTAAACCTTCTTTTTTTTTTTAAATTAAAGCCCACAGCAAAACACATATATAATTTGTTTGTAATTAAGCCTTAATTGGTGGTAGTGGAAGCTTAGCACCCTCGTTTTCTTTCTTTCTCTTCTTCCTTTCCTGACGTGCCATTTTATTGCCAGTCAGTCATTAATTAAACTGTTTTTTTTTTTCTAATTAGCTTATAAAACTGTTGATGGCACATTATTGTAAGTGCGAGTTCAAAGCTCGCTAATAAGCCTCGCCTAGTCAGAAGAGGGAAGATAATGGGACGCGTACGCCGCCGAGGAACTTTCAGACTTGTTTTTTTTTCTTTTTCTTCTTCTTCTTCTCCCTGAAGATGACAGCGTTGTGTATCTGGAATCAGATTATTGAGCCTGAAACACAGACGAGAGCGTTATAACGAGGGCTTTATTATTTTTTTTCCCTTCCAGCAGATCCCCCTCTGAGAGACTTCCTCGTTTCTTGTAACGCTGCTGGGTGACGATGGAGAAGATCAGAGAAGGAACTGAAGACGTTATCTGATGATCGTTCTGACAGTAACGTGAAGGAATGTGCGAGATTAAAAAAAAAAAAAAAAAAACAAAAAACAAAACAAAAAAAAAAAAACAGCGGCCGTTGTTGATTATTTTCCTACAACGGTTGATTCTTTACCTACACCTGGTTGATTTCTCGACTTTTTGACGGACTTGTCAACACAAACGTGACGTCGTTTCCATGACAACGGCTCATCCGCAGACACGTCTGTAAGGAGTAAGTAAGGAGTCTCCGCCGTCAGTGATTATTAATCCTTAAGAAAGGTTTCCTGGTGTCTGGTTTCTCACTTAACATGACCATTTTTTTAAAAAACCAGGTATAATGTAACTTGGTGAATCATCATCATCATCATCATCATCATCATCACCGTGTTTATAACCGGTACCAGAATCAGTGAACGAAAAACCGAAGCATGTCTTCGCCTGAATATCTGCCTCCTCTGAAGCTGCATCACATGAAGTCTCTTGACACTGGGTGAGCTAGTTATATTTAGCAGCCACTTAATGTTATGCTAATTAGTGAAATTAATTGCTCTTTATGAAACTTAAAGCTGTGTCACAGAATGTGCAATAATGAAAGAACGGAGACGCGCGTCTTCCTTAATTGGAACGAGCGCAGCGTTTAATCTAGCGAGGAACACGGCCGAGCGCGTCGAGGGGCCGCGAGCTGTTCTCACGACGCCGAGGCTCAGGAGGATTCACTCGCCGGAGGAAAAACATCAACACGGCAATAACAACTAGCCGAGAAAGTTCAGAAGATGCTACAAGTAGAATATTCCTCTTACCTCTTATTGACAAAAAAAATAAAGACAACAATTCGTGATTTTTTAATTTTTTTTTATCTGGTAATAGTTTTTAGTTCACGGCTGGAGTACGGCGTTCATCCACAACGTTAATTCTATCTATAAACGGATCAAAAGTACCACGTGTCGTTATACAGCAGCTAGAAACGGATAAAAAGTAATGCCGGAGTTACAGAACGTCTTTCGACCAATCAGAATCGAGCGTTCGTGTTGGACTGCAGTGGAATCGCTTCTTCTTCTTCTTCTTCTTCCTCTTCTTCACGTGTGGTTCTGAACGCCGGATTTTAGCCTCGGAAAAGAAACGAGCCTTGATGAGTTGAAGCTCTTCCACGAACCGTGTCAAAGAAACCTGCGTTCCGTTTATTTTTTTTTTTCCAGACTCGGACAAAGATGAAAAGAGCGTGAGAAATTTACAAAAGGCTTCACGCGGACAGATTAAAGACGCGCGACGTCATTAACGGAGTAAAGAGGCTGCACGAGAGTCGGGAAATTTCAATCGTCTCTTCAAAGCCGAGGCAGATATACAGGCTTGTTTGAGGATGAACAGGTTGAAATTACACCCAGGAATAATCCGTATATAAAGAAATAATCGCACAATAAAAACACAGGGACACTTCGGCTATCAATGTGTTTCGCTCGCAGCTAAGCACCTTATTGTCACGGTATAGAAATATAAAACAGAGCGCGTGATACCTCCCATACGTACCTTATTAAGACCTTGAAATGGAGGCTCGCCACAGTCGGGATTAGTGATTTATTTCGTGTCACTGAGGTGTTTGGAGGACTGTTTAGACTCGGCGACGAAGCGCAGAGAGACGTCTGTAATCGACGCTAGCTGGATTAGAAATTATGGCGTAAAATGCTGAGCTAACTCCACCAGCCCCGAGGACCGGACGACACGACACGACACGTCCCTCTGTTTATTTCTGGGCTTGTGACCGGGTGTGACGCTGGACCGAACCGTCGTACACACACAAGTATTGAACTGATGTTCATGTCAAATAAACGCTGTAGAATTCTTGCCCGAACGTGGCCTGTTTTTTAAACGACAGAACTGACCGTCCGCTGTTCGTTTACACCTCAAAACATCAGACGATATTTAAAGCTAAGCTCAGAGTCGATTTGTTAATTCTGCTTATTATTTAATTCTGTTAATTCTAACACGAAACTCGATAACGATCGCATTTTTTTAGCCTCGGATATTTCGGTTAGTGTGACTAGCATGTGAAATTCCTGTGCGTTTCGCCGGAGCTAGCAGTAACCCAGAGGTACACGGCGCGTGCCAGGCTTCAGTCCGGACCAGGACCGGAAAGCGTGTGAAAGTTTGCTCGAATCCAGACTGCGTTCTGGGGCGGAGCCGTGCTTCTGGGCTGATGGAAGACTGGGTGACATCAACGTTCGACTTGATGAAGACGAAGACTAAGGAACCAAGTGGTTGGAAAAACATCACGAAAAAAAAAAACGTCACATTTCAGCCTGATAAGGTGTGATGAGGGAATTAGTCTGCGGTTAAAAGGTTGCCGGTTCATATCCCAGAATTGCCCGAGAGCCTGGTTGACTCCCTGAACAAAACCCTCGACCCACATCTCCTCCGCTGTCTGATTGGCGCCTGAAGCGGGAAGAAATGTAAATCTAAAAGTAGGTACGCTTCACGTCGGTGTTCCACCCCGAACACGGCGTGCACGTTTACGTTTACGCTACGTGTCGGCTCTTCCTCGTAAACTCTAATAGAATATTCCAGAAGAACAGATAAGATCTTTTCTTAAGATAAGATTCCAGCGGGAATGCTAGGGATTTGATTATTCTCAGAAACCTGAGAGGGAAACTGGCTGTTTGTTAACGCGGCAGTTGTTTAATTCTTGTTCGCACCGGAACGCGGCTGTTAGGGGCACGTTTATCACGTCGCTTTGAACACAAATAAGCCGTGGTGGAAATTTATGGGGAATTCGTGCGCGGCAAATAGCTGCATTTTCACACTCTAACCGGAGGAAACACGAGCTGTAATTGATTACGGGTGAACTTGCGTTTCAAGGTTAACGAGATTAACGCTGCTCCGCCCAATTAAGCTGGTTAAATTATTCGTTTGCCGGAGCTGGGGTTGCGGCAGCCGAAAACAGGAAGCTGAAGAAAATGACTCCTACTGATCTAGTTTTAAAGTCTTGTCCCTGATATCAGACCAAATATCTCTAATAGTCCAACCTAAACACCAAAAAGCCGCTCGGGAATCGCAGCCTCGACCCTGGAAAACGGCACGTGGCGGTTTAGAGTTACGTCTCCGAATAAAAAGTTCGGAGACACAAAACTACTTCTTGCTACGAGTGCAGAGTCCGAGAGCGAAGAACATCTTTTTAACCGCAATTACACGTACGCGAGTGTTCCATTTTCTGCCAAATTAGCTCGGAAGCGCTTGATCCCGCTCACCTTCCGTAAGAGGTGCCGTTTTCCGAACTGCAGGCGGTGCGCTCAGTTCCGAGCGCACTTCAAAGGTGCAAACTCGCGCCTCAAATATTAAAAAAAAAAAAAAAAAATGTAAGGAGAGCATTGTTACTGCTGTTAAAAAGACAAGCTGTAGACTTCAAAAAAAAAAGAGATATATATGACTTTCTATTAACTCCAATAGAAAAGGGCTTCAGGACGTCCGGCCCATGTACAAAAGGCAGTGTGTGTGTGTGTGTGTGTGTGTGAGAGAGAGAGGTTGTGCGTTTGCGGGCAAAATGGCCGCCGACCCATTAGCTCGATTCGTCGCGCTCAGAGCGATGTCTTATCTGCGTGACGTACCTCACGAGTAGCTAGCCGGTCGCTCAACTCCTCCGCCTTCCCATAATCCCCTTCGGCGATGGCTCGCTCCATGCTCTTTTCCAGGCCTGACTGGAGATGAGAAAGGGACGGAGGGGGCGAAGGAAAATTAAGTTATTTTTCAAATAGAAATAGAACAGGAGAAAGAGCGAAAGGGGGGAAAAATATATATCAAAGACTAACTTAAAAAGCGCCTCGGGCTCTTTTTTTTTAAATAGGACTTCCATTACAACAAATATGGAGATTTTTCGTCTCACAAATGAAAATTGTTACTCGATTAAAAGCCGAACGCTTCAGAAACGCCGCCCATTATCATCGGCAAAAAATGGTCTAAAATTACGCATTACCATTTCTCAAAAAACACACAAAGATAAATGATGGAATCAAAAAAAAATGGGGGG
>JAOTRN010000041.1:2127571-2177411 GCA_028566695.1 Bagroides melapterus | reverse complement strand
TATATATATATAAAAAAGTACCTTTTCTGTGGCGTTTCTTCCGTCGTTTTCTTAGTGCGGGTTTATCCGTCTTCTGAGTCTCTCTTTCCTTCTGCAGGTCTTTGAATTTCTTCAATGAAATAAAATGTGATACACAACCATAAAGATTTGGGCTGGTCATTATTCATGGTCATCTTTATTGCAGAAAAAAAAAATCACAAAAAAATGTTATTATATGAAATAATTAAGCGGAGTAGAGCCATTACTTTTACATTCACTGAAACAAGAACTCGAAATGACATGGAAATGCTGCTACTTTGCATACTGAACGTGATTGGTTCTTAGATTTTATGACGTAATGACACGTGCTTGTCGTTTGTCCTAGCTTTTAGCATGTATAAATTACGTGTAAAGACTCAATTTATACATGATGCCTCTTAATTAATGCAATAGTTCTTAATGCACTCTTAAAAAATAAATATTGTATTGGAGATACACATGTAGTGTTCGTTATATATAAATCGGTACACACGTGCCACAGATCTTGAGACACTCCTGGCAAACAGCAGTCAGGAGGAGATGATAATGAGTCATTCTGCTCTTTCTGGTCGCTCTTCTCGGTCTCAGTGTCAGTTCGTGTGCTTTTCTTGTCTTCCTGAGTGTTCTCCTCTTCCTCATCAGGGCTCAGATCAGCTTCACTGAGTCCCTTCGGAAGGAGACCGCTATACATGCCACGCTCTGTCTAGATCCAAGCTTTATTTTATACTTCTTTCGATTACTTTCACTGCACATACGATTATTTTCTGATTTAGAAATATATCCGTTTTCAATTAACCTGACTCACATTAAGCATTTTGGTTGTATTTTGACATAAAATTGCTATTTGTTATAGCTAGGATGCGGCTTTAGAAATAGCCGTTGTTATTGTTCACACTTCCGCGTTTTTGCGAAAAAGGCTGACGTTCATTGGCTGGATGGACCAGCTTCCAGCAGTAACAACAAAGCTGATTGGTCAAATACATTCTCCTTAGCAACAAGCGCCCGAACAACGGCGGAAGCTCAAATTACTTCTTAATGGATATGTAGTGCATTAGGTAGGGTGTAGTAGTCATAATTTCAAGCGCTATGTAGTGCACATTTATAGGCAGTAAGCAGACATTTGGGATGTATCCAACAGAGATATGAAACTAGTTCAATCCTTTTCTTATTTATATGCAACAAGACGCTCCAAGATCAGATTTAAATTTTAAGCGAATTAAATTACATAAGAAAAATAAAACTGCAGAGTTAACAGCAGTCTACTTTAAATAATAATTATAAAACGTATAAATTAAAACCGCCATAAATGACGTGTAGATATTTTAAATGTTTTAAAAAATATAAATAAATAAATAAATAATAGTTAATAAACCACTTGCATTTTAAAAGACAATCAAATTATTTAAACCTTTATCAAAATTTAATTTAAATTTTAAAACAAATCACATTAGACCTACAGACCTAATAATAATAATATACATTTGTGATGAATAACATGACAAAACAGATGTTTGTTTTTTTTACTGCAGTCAATTTAAAGCTGTCTCTGGTCTCTGTGAAAGTGCATGTCGATCTCTTTTCTTCCTAATGAAAATAGATGCTGAAATAAAACTCATCCATCCCTGTGTGTGTTGACTGCTTGGGTTTATTCCCCCAGCTGAGCGTCGCTCATTATCATTCCCATGATTAGCATGTTAATCTTGTATGGCCTGTGGCGCTGCAAGCTGAAAACAGCTGCTTAAATTGCTTATTTATATCAAATGACATCAGTGTTGTGTTTTTTTTCCTCTCGCTAAATGGGTTGTGGGCTTTGTGCCTAATTGCAAAACCTATTGACTTAAACGATTTATTTACCCTGCGTGGATACAGGAATAAAATACCCACGTGTATTGTTTGGTAGTAATGTAGACAGTTTATAGACAATATAGACAAGGAGAAGTCATGCCTCAGCTGTACTGAATACCTCATTAATACGACAAGCTATTATTAAATATTACACTTATGTTGTACATTACATAAATATTAGTTTCTTACGCTGGTTTCCTAGCAAATAGTTTTATAAATGTTAAAAAAAAAAAATACCCAGGTAAAATAATTAACGTTATTTGATTAGGAAAGCTTTTAATTTGTGTATAAATTTGAAATTGTTCCTGGAAGGTAAAGCAGCACCGAGACCAGAAGATGAGCAGCAGCGAGCATCTATTTTGCTCCAGAATTGGTTGGTTGCCCATGGGCACTGTGGATTTGACACCAGAGTGCTGATGAATCTCGTCTATTTAATGTGTTTATGTGCGCTAAGCCTACAAAGCTTATTGCTGCTCAATGGAGTGGCGCAAATGTACCTAACCTCTTTCTCTCTCTCTCTCTCTCATCGTTCATGGTGTTGGTTAAAACTGTTTTATCCATGCAGGACCCCGGGAAGCAGAGTTTCTTTCTAAAAACACATGAATAAAATCAAACAAGAATGCTTGAAAGATCCACAAGTCAGTGCTGTCATGGGACAGGAAGATCTGAGCTTCTAATCATTACACGTTTTGGTCCAGAGTGTCATTTATACACTTATATTATCTTTGTTGAGGCTAAACTGGACGACACAGAAAAAAATCTACCTCCAGACAGTAAACATACCGTAAATATCTCACCTGTCTATTAACATAACCTGAGCGTGTTATAAAAGACATCAAGGCTTTTTTTTTTTTTTTATTCACAAGCCTGAAGGCTTTTCTTGTAGAACATAAAAAAAAAAGAAAGAAAATCACTGCACTAAATCAGTCTGAACACCGGCCACAATGTGACACTCTGTCAGAGTAAATACGGTCTAATAAATGAATTAGCTCCATAAATAATGCCTGTAATGACATTTTAACGGACAATAAGTCTGAGCGTTGTCAGGAAAAAAAAAAAAAAAAGAAAACGTGTTGATGTATGAGTTTCATGCCTCAGCAGTTCCTCAAAATGAATCGGCTCGGGAAGATAGCAGGGGCCATCGCGACGAGCCCATTTCCCTGGAATTATCGACTTGTTGTCAATTTGCACAGCGGAATTACACATGCAAATTGTGCCGCCTGCACAAACACCACTTTGCCGATGATAAAAACAAATTAACAGAGGCTATAGAACGAGGATTTATTTCACTCACGCGCCCGGGTCAAGCAAGACATGTGTTTGACGATTGTGTGTACCCAATTTTGCTGTAATTATATCTGCAAATTATTCTTTGTAATCTTATTATTTCTTGCCCCAACCTTCTTCTTATGCTCATAATTAGCATCATGCGCTTCCCGCTTTAAAAACAATCCATCCGTCTGCTTCTGGCCCGCTAATCTGATTTGTGTTGTTCTCCTTTCTCCGTCCTCTGACGCCTTGGTGTGAGGCTCAAAGGGCCAAAGTTCAAGGGTTTTTTTTTTTTTTAAAAGATGTGGCCCGACCGAGTCAAACCACTGCGGCCTTGTAATAGGGTTCATCATATTCAGAAGCCAAACGAGGAGTCCGACTCGTCGCCCTCCGAGTCGGCCATTAGATATCTCATTTACTTTGTACACACTTGGCTAATCTGCTCTAATGAATTCCGCCACCCCGAGCCAGATCCAGATGACTTAAAAAATTATTACCCTTCCCTCGGATGTGCCAATTTTTTCCCTCTCATTTCCAGGCTCCACTCCGCCGTCTGTCACACTGCGATACTCATAATTAGGGGTTTAAGATGATTAGTTTATCGCGCCGCACTTACTGCCTCTTATCCGCCAAGGCCCCAAAAACTTAATAAGCGGCTCTGAGTTTTAAACTCGGAAATGACCAAGAAATGGCAGGAAATAATGAAGTGGAGCCCGAGCCAAAGAAAAGGGCCACCACGAGACAACAGTAATTCAACTGTGAAATAGAAACGCAGCAGCTGGTAATCAATAAGGAAAATAATTTGCTATAAAAGGCAGGGGAGAAAGGATGATGTAGCATGCCCAATGTCATCTCTGAACCTTAAACGTTCCTCATCCGGTTGTCCAGATGTCACACGTGTAATTAAATCGGTATTATGTGGAGCGTGGAGCGTGGTATCAGTTCGCGTAACGTGGATGTAGAGTTGGGATTTAATGCACTTTAGAGTACAGAGATCTGACCTACAATAATATAGATATTTATTTTAATAAAGGGTCACGTGATCTAAGCCTAGATTAATGAGATGCGTGATGGAAGGGGTCTCCAGTGTAAGAAGTTTGGAATTGTCAGTAGCTTTTATAACAGGATAAGAAGAAAATATTCTTTTCCCGGGTAACATTTTAATTCCTAATGGGGGGGAGAGATTGTTTAACGTTAAAAACACAAAAATAATCCCCTTCCGAGTGATAGGAGTAAATCCGAGAGTTTAAACACGTTCCGTTATTGATTATTTTCCTATAACGGCATGCCGCAAAGTGCTTTACGGAGCGAGTTCTACTTTATATCTTTGTTATAGAACTTATCCTGCAGTCTGGAAGTGTCTGTAATCACAGCTGGATGGATATATTGCAATTAATAATACCTTTAAATCGACACATTTGTCCGGTTTTAGGCGCAGGACTCCAGCATGCTCCGTCCCCAATTATCTGTTTTTTTTTTTTTTTTTACTCCTTTATTTTAATCTCGTTAGTTTCGCCTTTCGGACCCTCGTGAACGAGTGTGAAATTTTAGCTCGGCCCGATCGGAGCTCGTTTCCGATCAAGACGTAAGCAGGATTTTAATTGGCGATAGCTAATGGAGATGAAAACACACCTCACACACCCAGCTCGACTTTTCAGACCCGGTATGAAACCAGGTGACAGCATGTAGCCGTTCTTTTAGTCCCTTTAACTTTCACACTATTCCCCCCCCACGTCACACACGTCGCTCATCGGAAGAACTCTTTAAATATTAATAGCACGGCCCCGCCCTAAATGAAAATATGAACAGCAGGAGATAGGTATCATTAAAGATGAAAGAGGATCGCAAATTGAATTGGCCTCCGAGACTTTGCTTAATACACGGCGTGTTGAAGTCCACACCAACTTTAAAAAGGAGGTTTTTTGTTTTTTTTATAAAAGTCTTCCCCACCTTAAATTTCTCATTTTCACACAGGGAACCGCTTTGCGTCCGGTTGTTAATTTGTGCGTGCAGCCCCTGTAATCATTCCATTACCTTCACCGACATAAAATGATGCCTCTGAATAATGGGAAATATTACCTGATGAATTCATTTAGTAGATAAGATCGGAGGTAAGGAGCTTAAATGCCATCTTAAATTACATGCAGGCATCAGGAAACTTTCGGCTCCGTCTCATTTGCATTAGCAAAGCGTCGGGTTCTCCTTCTATTTGAAAGTCACACACCTTCCTTCAGAAGATTGGATGAAGACGTTCGACAAATCGAACAGCGCTTAAAAAAAATAGACGTGAAGACGTTTTGTACCCAGGGGAATTTTTCCCCGTGTTTTAGGGACAGCAAGGCACAATAAAAAAAAATAAAAAAAAGTGGTGTGGCTGTAAAAACAAAATCACTGCAACTTGGCGATCAAGGAAAAAGACCTAAAAGAAGAAGAAAAAGAAGAAGAAGAAGAAGAAAGCCTAACTGGACTCTACAATACATACTCCACGTTCAAGTGTTTTTAATCCTTCAGTAAATCTTCTCCGTAGAAACCAGTTAGAATTTCTTTAAACGCAAATATTCAGCCGTGTGAAAGAACACTGCTTTAATATATAATCCCGTGTCGTTTGTTTATTTACTTTTGTCGCCTTTTTTTTTTATTTTCGAACTGTTAGATAGCTTTATTACGTTACAGTAGTAGCTCTTATTTTAAGGAAGCGTCTTCGAGTCTTCGTTTCTTGCAGGTGCGTTCGTTTCTTTTCTGTTGTGCTGATTGTCTAAGGTGAATAAAAAACAAAATCAAAGTTGTTTTTTTTTTTTTTCATTTGAAGCTTTTACGTCTGGTTCTGCACAGAGAAACTTTTGAAAAGAGTCAAACGAACAGGCTCCAATAATGGACCGTCGTTCATTAAAATGTTTTAATTAGATTTAATGGCCGGTCCAGTAATTAGTGTCAGGAAACAGAAATGAATTGGCTAATGCGCTGCTTTGCACACACTGCTTCTGATGAATGTCGAGCGCCCAAATGCTGCTCGTTACACAAAGCCAGATGTAATTTACATTTACATTCATTACATTCGCCGAGCAAAAGCTTTCGGTGAAACTGACAAGCGAAGGAGGGTTCGAGCCCAAATGGTTACGGTCTCCATTCTAATTCTGATTCGTTTACGAAAGATCGTCACAAAAGTCTCGTATTCCTTATCGATCTGCTAATTGACAACGTTTTTTAACAATTAAAGCACAACACTATTCTCATTATCTATCTATAATTAGATTTAATGTTCTCCAGACCGCTTACTTCCTGTTATCACTTACGTTACAGCAGCTGTAAACAGCTGTCACTACCCCAGGCTTTATTTTAGAAAGAAAAAAAAAATGAACATCTCACAGAAAACTTTATCATATCAACGACGATATCATTTTTTTAGTCAGTTTATGCCGAGCGCCTACTATATCAGTCTCTTCTGACCAATCAGAGTCGAGTATTCAACACCCCTCTGTACTATAAAGGTTGTTTAATGCTTTCGGTGTGTCATAATTATGGCGGATTTGACCTGCTTGAAATCATATTGTTTGCTGTTTCTTATGAATAAAAATGGGAATTCGTCGAAGCCGAACTTCATTTTCCACGGCGTAAAAAATTTAAAGCCATTTTCACGGCCTTAACTCCCATTAGTGCAATACTCTTATGAAACTTATGAAAGATTCATCAGCTAATTGAACTTGTCTGCTTCAAAACACCAAGGTAAGCCCACCATCAGGGTTCAGGAGTGGAGAAGGGGGGGAAAAAAAAAAGAAGGAAACTCCCAAATTGTGGAAAATCTCCTGCCTAGAGAGAGAGAGAGAGAGAGAGAGAGAGAGAGAGAAGCCTTCCTCATTACACTCCTGTCATTTACTCTTCATCCCTTGTCCTCTTTAGCGGCATTAAGATGGGATGTAAATTTGACAGTTAGCGCTGTTAGAAAATGGCTAGTTCAAGAAGGGCAGGAATTAGAGATGGGCATTAGGCGCCGATAAGCTCCTTCCCTCCGCCGCGCCAGCTGCTTAACATTCATAGGAAAGTCATCATCAAACAACGTTATCGCCTCTCTGTTGACGGCCGAGGAACATCATCACTATGATAATTTTTTTTTGCCATAGCTGTGAGCCAAAGAAGCTCTCTTTTATTTCAGCGGTGTGTTAATGAGATAGGGCAGTGCAAACTTGCTGAGGAGTCTCTCTGCCTCCAACGCTTCTCTCTCTCTCTTATTCCTTCCCCCTTTCTCTCTTTCATGCTGCACAGATAGGTATTTTATATTCAGGAAACGAGTGTGTTTAGTGTTTAAAGCAGCGTTCTATCAGGACTCTCAGTCATGTTGTCAGATTACACTTCACTTTTTTTTCCTAAAGTGTGTTTGTACACTAGAGAGCGATGACGATGCCGAGCGATACTCCTTCGCTGCGTTTTGGCTATTTCTACCTGATATTTTATTCCTGTAGAGTCGTGATTTATTTTTCCAGGTATCAGGAAGTTTCACACTGTTCATCTGGTTCAGATTCTGCTGCTATATGTGCTTTTCTTTCTTTCTTTTTTGCTTTTATTTGTTCCCAACCTTCACCATCAGGAATCATACATCTGCCTTTTTCACTTTCGATCCTTTTATTAGTTCGAATTCGTCCCACGATTCTCTCTCGCCGATACAATATTCCGATTTGACGATGCGGCTTTCTGTGCTTGGACCCGCTCATTGCTGCTGGCGGCTCGATTTCGATAGTTTTTAGCCTGTGTTCAATTTTTATCGCATCTCTCTTTAACGGCTAGTAACAGACGTACCGTATATATTTTCTTCTTCTTTCCTTTATATTATATTAAGCTCTTCCTTATATGTGCCTGAGCTAGCATGGGTTTACTCCAGCACTAATCACGACCGCTTAGGAAAAAAAATGAGATCCACTCTGAGTGTGTATTAGTTCCTATATCCAGACAGATAACGAGGCACAATGGTGAAGACATGCAGCTTGTGAATCAGATGTAGGATTTATTCCTTCGCTTTTGTTTGCCTGGTGGTTTGGGAGAGATTTAGCTCGCTTCAGATCTCCCTGACAAGATAGGACGCATGTAGAATCTTGAAATCCGAAGGGCTTTTTAATGAGTTTCCAAACTTTGCTAACTCGCAGACCTTTTTTTTTTTTACGGCTTCCGTTGCAGAGAAACGTTATTTCGGCGGAAATTCAGACGTCGGAATAAAAGTCGGGGAATTTTGACAAGCATGACAAGTATAATGCTGAGATCTGATGAGTGTGACGTGGGATTTAAGTGACAGGAAAAAACAACGTCCGTGACTGAAGACGGAGGATCAAACTCAAGAGAAGCGGGTTCAGCTGCTACAACTGCTGCTGCTCTGCTAACAAAGTCACTATCAAAAGTCTATCTATCTATCTATCTATCTATCTATCTATCTATCTATCTATCATTGCCTCTCTCTATACCTCCATTCGTATCTCTTGCTCCGTGTCATATCTATCTATCTATCTATCTATCTATCTATCTATCTATCTATCTATCCATCCATCCATCTATCTATCTATCCATCCATCTATCTATCTATCTATCTATCTATCATTGCCTCACGCTATACCTCCATTCGTATCTCTTGCTCCGTGTCATATCTATCTATCTATCTATCTATCTATCTATCTATCTAGCATCCATCTTTTTCGCTCTCTATAGTATACCTCCATTCGTATCTTTTTCTCCATGTCAATACTATCTATCTATCAATCTATCTATCTATCATTGCCTCTCTCTATACCTCCATTCGTATCTTTTGCTCCGTGTCATATCTATCTATCTATCTATCTATCTATCTATCCATCCATCTATCCATCCATCTATCATTGCCTCTCTCTATACCTCCATTCGTATCTTTTGCTCCGTGTCATATCTATCTATCTATCTATCTATCTAGCATCCATCTTTCTCTTTCGCTCTCTATAGTATACCTCCATTCGTATCTTTTTTTCCATGTCAATACTATCTATCTATCTATCTATCTATCTATCTATCCATTCATTCGTATCTCTTGCCCCATGTCATATCTATCTATCTATCTATCTATCTATCTATTTTTATCTCTTGCTCTGTGTCATGTCTATCTATCTATCTATCTATCTATCTGTCTGTCTCTCTGTCTGTCTGTCTATCTATCTATCTATCTGTCTGTCTACAATGCTGGATGTTTTATAATTAATACAGTAAAAAAAAAAAAAAAAAGGAAAAACAGGAATATTACTCAAAAACTGACACGAGTAGCGTTAATGTAGATAATTAAGAACACGTGTGTGTGTGTGTATGTGTGTGTGTGTGTATACAATATACTGAAATGTAAAAACACAAAGCAAACACTTACAGCACCACTTAAAGTCTTCCTCTCCCGGGTGACTGAGTCAGTGATTGGTTGCTTAAAGCACTTGTTTGTTTGTTTGTTTGTTTTTTCGCCGCCTCTCGTGAGCATCTCATCTTTTTTTTTTTTCCCCATATATAATTGTAAGACTCTGAGCCTGAGAATCAGAGGCCTACAGCGCTGCGTATTGGACTCCGAAGCCACTTAAGGATTTGGACATGAAAGACGCATCGCTCGAAGTTTATTTCTCCGCACTTCCTGATTAACTGAAAGCGGCACCTCGAAGCGAGAAGAGAAAACCGGATCTTTTGTTCGGCGCGAGCATTAAGAACAAAACAAAGCTCTCCGACGACGTGAGGCAGGTGAAAGGAGCGCAAGTGTAGTATAAAGAAGGAGAAGAAGGAGAAGTGTGCTGGATATGTGATCTGAACTGAGAGGAAGTGGGAAAAAAAAAAGTTGTTCGTCTGTCACATGGGCTGCTCCTCTAACCGGTCAAGCTCAAAGCCTGAGGTAAAAAAAAAAAAAAAAAAGAAAAGAAAAAACCTCTTTCTTAATCCTGAAAGACTATTAAAAAGTGTGCTAATGCATGGAGACTTGATTTGTCAAATTAGATATTTCATTAGAAATTAAGATCTGGTTTCATTCGAAAATAGAAGAACCTTCTTCGTTTCTCGACTGCCGATTGGCTGAAGCGGATCTCAGCTGGAACGACGACGTTTGTGAAAGGTTTGATATGGAAGACACCTCCAGCTCCATCACTCACATTGGAGTATTCGAGCTGGAAACTTGGGCTGTGAAATATCTTCCCAGTCATTATATTAATCTAGATTCTCATCCTTATTTTTTTTTCCAGAACATTTCCTCTCCTCAGTGCTGATGTGTGTGAGGGCAGCTCTTTTTTTTTTTTCTTTCCTCCAAGACAACGGAGGGCTGTATTAGCGACGCAGGGCTTCGATTGGTCTCTGAGAACCCTCGTTAAGTTTCTTTAATAACCCCCGTGTAAACTTAAACCCCTCTCTCATTAAGGGCGAGTCGGGAGTAATGCTCTCCTGATTGCTCGGTGGCACAGCGAGAGGGAAAAACCAACAGGGGTCACTCTTCTACATTCCACTGAGCCATTACAGGGTGAAGCGTTTCCACCTGGGGCTGATGTGTGTGTGTGTAGGAGTGTGTGCGTGTGCACAGTAACTTATCGCAGGCCAAAAACAGAGCTCTCATTGTTGCAGAAGGTGGTGAGCACCAAATCAGGCCTCACCGAGCGCAATGAGTCTCGTATCTACAGACCGACTCGAGCCACTGACCTTCAGGGATGAGAGTGGAATTTCCCCAGATTTTTTTTTTTTTTTTTTCCCTCTCTCTCATTTTTACTTCGCCCTTTTCCTCGCGCACTTCACGTGAGCTGCCGAAGCATTACTTTGAGCCCATTACTTTCCTAATCACATTGTAAAAAATCCTCACCGCCTTTCATGCACCCCGGCCTCCTGCTTTTTTTTTTTTGCTCTCGCTCGCTTCCCTCTGTGTCGGTGTTCGTATTCTCCGACTGTGAATGGATTACGCCGAAATAGCTGTTACTCAAATTTAAGGTCAGCTCCCAAATCCATTTGTGAATGTGTGTGTGTGTGTGTGTGAGAGAGAGAGCGAGAGAGAGAGACAGAGAGAGAGAGAGAGAATGACATACAAATAGCGTTGCTGTATTCCAGCTGTAGTGACCTGTTTTCCAGCAGTTCCTCTTTATTTTGAAGTACCTCACTGATGGAAGACAACATTTCTGTTCTTTTATTTATTAATTTATTTATTTATTAATTCTTTTTCATTTAAGGACAAGAAAAGATGTCAGATGAGCTGAAAAGCGACAGTATTCGTCGATTAATCGTTGAAATTAAATGGAGTGTCTCGACAGCATTAACCTCATCTTCAAGAACTAATGGTAGTCTCTTTGTTCTACAAAGATGGAGTGTGGGTGTGTGTGTGTGTGTGTGCGAGCGTGTGTCGTAACTCGGTCACGGCCGGCGGTAAAGCCGCTTTCAGCTCGCCCGCCGTCATGGAAACGAGTTATAATCTGGAAAATGAGGCAAGCGGAGAGGCAAACTGACCTGGTGTGTATCGGCAGGTTATCCTGCCTCGCAAATATTAAAGTAAGAAAGGCCGCTCAGGCCAGGAGGCAGCGCACAATAGCTACGTTTGTAGAAGGAGAAACCGGATCCTCGGGAAGGGAAAGCGTAAAGTGACTTGGCAAACGCACACAACAACTGGATGTCATTGAGAGGAGAGGACCTCCGAACGTGTGTGTTTGTGTTTGTGTGTTTTTTTTTTTTCTTCATATTTGCTTTTTTAAATTAAAATTTTTGGGCGAGATAGCCTATTTTTTCTTATTATTAAAAAAAAAAAAAAAAAAAAAAAAAAGATGATTCAGATAAAGAAGGGGTTCTTTTGAGTTACGGAATTTTTTTTTTTTCCTGATACGGAATAATCATCGTATTTAGAGATATTTCATAAATATATAACAAAAAGCAAAAGGTTGGAAATTAAGACACAGGTAAAGAAAAGAAAAACCTTCATGGTTTAATAACGTGTGTTTATTTCTTTATTTCCTACTGATGGAAGGAGTCTCCAGTTTCAGGACTTTATAACAGTTTCGATTTATAGCCGTAGCTTAAAGTTTTTCGACAAGGAAAAGTCTTCGGAACTTTATACTTTGGGATTTCTTGCTAACACGTGTTAATTATTAACTTCTCCATTTGCATCCTTTTGTATAAATTAAATGAGGATCGTAAAAAATGTCGACAGCGTGTTCGTTATTTTCCCAGATACTCGTTTTTTTTATACATAACACAATTTTACAGCCATTTAACCCTGGCTGATGAGCGTAAGCTTAATTAGTGAAGCGACGGAGCGCGTGTGTTAATTTCATTCGTTTCAAGCTTTGTTAAGACTACTTACAGTGCACCTTGTCCCTGTTTCATTTATTAAATCCCAATTAGTAAACGCTTCCCCTTAATGACGCTCGTACTCGTTTTATTATTTTTTTTTTTATTACTATTATAAAGAAACAAATCCTGTCGTTCGACTAAATATGAAATGTGTCTAATGTGAAAAGTACTGTCGTTAAAAAAAAAAAAGAAGAAGGAGAAGAAAAAAAAAAGCCGAGTGCATTGAAGCCAGCCAAGTGCATTACACACATATTAAAGTCATTTTCGCTTCGCCTGCCAGAATTGGCCTCAGCAGGGAAAAAAAAAAAAAAAAAAGAAAATCAATTTGAACTTCTCATTGTAGTTTCAGGTATATAGGCTCTTTTCACAGCTTAACTTTGAAGTATAAACGTGTAGGTGGCGTTGTGTGGGTCGGGGCACGTTTTTCTATCTTCCTAGGGACCACGTGTCTCCATAAGGGTAAGAATATTTGGTTGTTTTGTCCTTGTGGGGATATTTTGCTTTCATTTTGTGTACTGAAGTTGAGTTAAAGGTGAGACTGAGGTGCAGGTGATGTTTTCGTCTTCTGTAACGGTAGGTCCTCATAAAGATAGTAAGACAAACGCGGGTGTGTTTGCGGCGCTGGTGGTGGCGGCGGTGGTGTCGGGCGTAGAGGAGTGACATCTCATCATCAGCAACTTCAAAAAGCACGCCGCCACTTAGCACTCAGCAAGCTAATGTCCCCGGGCCATTGGGAATGTAAATTATTCAAACTCATTTAGCGCCGGCAAATTGGCCTAAGTTCAATCAAGAAAAAGCAGGCGCGAGAAGCACGGCCTAATTGTGCTTGTTTGTCAAATGAAAAATTTCATTTGGCTGCGGAATGGAAGCAGCCAGCGGAAATTCTTTTTTTAAGGTGAGCTCCTAGCTGTATTATCACCTAAACGCAGTAAAATCCATAATCACGCGGCGATAATGAAAATGGAGCCGACGTTAACATTCAGGCTTTCGTGGCCCCCGGGGCGGACGACGATAAAAAATTAAGTACCGTGCTCCGCGTACCAGGCACAGTGACACCCGGGCTGCTCTCGAACCGCAGAACGCTTTTTTTTTTGCATTTAAAATAAACTTTATCAAAGCGCCATTGCAATGTGGAAAATGTCAACGCGAGATGCTCTGAAGGCAAATTGGATTTCCATTAATTGTAAAATTATTGCTTTTGACTGATGTATTGCTATGCTTGTTAAGAGCTGCCAGTGGAACGAGGCCCGGTCTCCAATTTTTTTTTTTCCCGCTACTCTGTAAAAAAAAAAAAAAAAAAAAAAAAAGGACCGGACAGCCGAGTTGAAGTGAAATCACCTAGAAGTTAAACACTGGTCAAGTTTGGCCATGTTGAATTTTCTTGTCTTTTCAACTT
The DNA here is from genome assembly GCA_028566695.1 of Bagroides melapterus. Taxonomy (NCBI): domain Eukaryota; kingdom Metazoa; phylum Chordata; class Actinopteri; order Siluriformes; family Bagridae; genus Bagroides; species Bagroides melapterus. The sequence continues at coordinate 2,163,592 of JAOTRN010000041.1, read as the reverse complement.
TTGTTGTACATGAAACCAATTTTTTTTAAATAAATGACCACACAACCATGTATTTCAAAATTTTTAGATAAAAAAAAAAAATTAAATTCATTTTCAGCATGATGGTATTTAGGATAAGAGAATAAAGTGTAGATGTAGAGAAAAAACAAACGACAATGCGTCGTTTAAAAAAAAGTAAAAATTCAACTGAAATAAAAGCTTCCACTGTTTTCAATTTTTGTACCAAACCAGAAGAGATTTCCTCCTGAGATTTCATCTAGACCTCTTTACATGCATGTATGTCTAAAAAAAAATAAACAGAGCCCAGAAATAAAAATCTTGTGAATGCTTTTTTTTTTTTTTAGCTATTTTTGAGGATGCTAGCTAAAATCTCAACACTGACAAGAAAGCTTTTTTAATATTTATGTTAAAAAAAAAAATCCCATGCAAGGATAAAACAGACGCCGGTGTTTTCACTCGAACCTTCTGAGAGCATGACCACACCACGGCGTCTCGCCCTGTTATTGATTCGTCTCTGAGCGCTAATCCTCTAGCTTTCTAAACGCCACTCCATCCACAGACACCACACAGGAAGCTCATGATACTCCAAAAGCTTGTTTTTGTTCCTTATCATGGAAACAAAAGAAGAATACTCAAGAGACCATGTTCTTGACCTCTAATACTCAGACCTTCACCTCGCTATTATCTGGCCTGCATCACATAGTGAAGGCAGCTGGGAACATCATTATTGCCCCTCTCCCTTCTCTCCTGGGCATTTACAACACCCGCTTTACCCGCAGCGTCGCAGGTGACTCCGCCCATCCTTTCTTCACCATTCTTCAGTCTCCTGCCATCTCAGAGAAGATTCCAGAGCCTCCAGGCCCGCACCACCAGGCTGAAGAACTTGTTGTTTTTTTTTTTTATTCTTGTTGCTTCACTGTAGGACTGAATTGATAATAAAGCTGACTCTAACTCTGACTTCATTAAAAAAAAAAAAATAAAAAATCATATTTTATTACTTCTTCTTTGCGGACACACGCTGGGTTTTTGCAGGGTTGTGGTATTTAGTGGAGATTTTTACAAATCCAAATCCAAAATCTATGCTAATGACATACAGCATTGACATTTTTTTTTTAAAAAATGAACATTTTAAAAGAAATCATCTGTAAAATCTGTACAAAAACAAATCAAACAAAAAAAACAGGTCGTACTTTCAAAAGGTCTCTTCTGTGTCACACTGTCATCGAAAATACCGGAAATGTGAGTCGAATTTTTTTTTCTTGTTGTGATTTTCAAAAAATGTGAAGGCTGCATTTCACAAAAGTAAAAAAAGTTGAATTTATGTTACGTAAAACGCATAAAAATCTTTATGGTTATGTATCAAAATGTTTATGTTCTACTTGTTATTAATTCTTATTATTCTGCATTTTAAATCCTACAACAAAAACGATCCATAATTCTGATTTATTTTAAATCTAATATCCTCTGAAAACATGTTTCTTCAAAGCCTCCGGTTTCTTTCATTCCGACACAACGATCCGGATCTTCTCTTTGTAACTGTAATTTGCCATTTTAGTGCGCACCTAAAAATACTGCGGTCATCGGTCACTTATAATAAAGCAAACTGCACCAGGGATTCGTCTTCCTCGTGCGTGACTGCGGTATCTATCAATTAAATGACCAAACACATCAGAGTTCGGATCGTGGGTTATTAATATTGAGGCTGTTTGGAAATAATTTAAGCTGTATTGTCCTATCACTCATCTGGATTCATCTAGATATTTAGATTAATGGGATTTTATAATGGCTTTTTAAAGAGAACTTATTTCCGTGTAAGTCTGGCCTGGCTTCCGTGCTCCTGATAAGCTCCTGCTATATTTAAATACCTGACGTGCATTGATGAGGAGGACTGGATGGAGGGATATTTGTAGTCGAGTCCTGCCCCTTAGTGGTCGCTGTGAAGAATTGCAAGCGATGGAGAGGTCGGAAAAAGGAGGATAAGAGTGATGAGATTCTCCAGCATCTGTTCTTTATCCATTTCAGCCATTTTTGAAGAAAAACACAATAGAAATAAATTGACTGACCACAATGTGTGTACGTTGTACGTAAATTCTTGAATCCGTTTGGTCACTGGATATAATGGTCATAGTGAAAAGATTATATTAATTAATACGTTATCGTTTCTACATTAGCAGATCATGAGGGACGTTAGTTTTGTGGAAAAAAAAAACCTCTAAAATAATTTTTTGTCTATGTAAAAAGGAGTCTCTAGTGTCAGTGCTATTATGATTCATTAAGCTGTTTAATTCTACAGTAAACAGGAAAAAGATGGCAGCTGAAAGAACGTTTATTGCTGCTGTATCTGTCTATAACGTCACTTGTTTAAGACATTAAATATTCCTTAACCAGGTGTTAAAAAGTAATACTTTTTTGTTTTTTAATAAATAAGAAAATCTTACTGATGTCAAATTGCTGTTGTCAAAAGAGGAATAAAACACTTCGGAGCATGATCTTATCGGAAAGTAATCAACGTTGTGGTGGTAACATTAACTCTTCTTGGTATCAGCCCACAAAAGAAATAAAATAAAAGCTCCGTCTTTTCTTCTTAATATTTTCCTTCGCCCGTGTCTTGATGGTGTGGTATTGTATAACTAATACGTTAAGTTAATGTGAGGAGCAGAAGGTCCGTCTACAAGCTCGATCTGACTGTTCGCTCTGTTCTCCGCTCATGTTCACTCCCCTCTCTGTAAAAATACCTGCGATATGTCCGAGCGATCAGTGGCGTCTTTGTGCAAGCCGTCTCCGATCGGCCAGGCACGCGACCCCGGCCCTTGACCCGCTCTAATTAAATACTGGATTAAGCAGGAGGAAGCAGGCCGCCTATATTTCAGGCAAACGACCGTCCGCTCAAAGCCCTTTAAAATGAGCTAAGCGATGCGTTTAACTTTAGGAAGCTTACCTCCTCCACGTTGGGTGTCATGTTAGGCCCGATACAAAGGCGCCGTTTGTTCGGGCTCTTAAGGGTTCGTACGGCACCGAGGATTCCGCTCAGGACCGGAGAACATGGAAAAAAAAAAAAGAGAGTTATATTATGGTGCTGGTAGCGTTTCAAAGGATCTGCTTAATCTTACTTCAGCCTGTACGCTAGAATGAGGTAATTACTCACTGGACATCAGTATAATCACATTACTGTTCATTATCATTGTAAATGAGAGCATGATTAAAGTGATAGCAGACTTATAGTATAGTGAAGGTTAGACACTTTCTGTAGCTTAATTCTCACTCGGACTAAAGCTCTTCGCTTCAGAGATAAGAGTAAAAACGTGCGTAGGCTGTGTCATCGACAAATATAACACCACATCTTTGACTTTTTTAGTGTGGGTAGAGCAGAAAATTCTAATTAAACCCCTTAAAATAAAGATAATGCACGGCTCTGTGGGACTGGAGATTGAGCTGAAGTGATAATGAGTGGCACCTGACCCCGGGAAATATCCTCTTTCTGGCATTATGGAATAATTGCATTTTATTTGCATAAACAAGACAGCCTGGAGACGTTCACAGCACATTTGTAAACAGTGGGTAAGAATCAGAGCGTGTAATTCATTATGGGAAAACATTATCTACTAAATTAGAGCTGGGACAGAATGCTGGTTTATGACGACATGGGATTTGGGAACATTTATATCGTTAATGTTATGCTAGATCAATAATTATTAAAGACAAAAAATGTTTTATTATCAGAAGTGGAACAACTGAGTCTGTCGTGGCATGAAAATTTCACAGATGATCGTTTGTTTTTTTTTCATGGTACAAGCACCAAAGACGCTCATAAACATATATATAATTCTAAGATAATCATAACACAACCCCAGTGCTTATCTCTCAAGACTATTAGCAATCCAGCTAGTCATACACTGTGCTAATTAAATAGCTAATACAACAAATCGACTTGCTAACAACTCTATTCTCCTAGCTAGCTACTAAAAATACCGTGCTAATGTTAAAAGCGCCCTCAATCCACAACGTTCTCACACGATACTTGTTAGGTATGTTAGATAACTTCCTTAAAAATGTTGTTTAGATTAATTAGCTAATAATAGAGGAAATCTCCACACAAAACTAACTAGCCATGTTTGGAAAATTTATTAAGCTAACAATAGAGACCATTTCCACATGCTGGGATTTTCTGTTGCTTGCGGTTGTGTATTAGCAAATTAGCTTTGCTTGATGATAAATCTGCATGACTATAGCTAGCTTGAGAGCTAATTAAAGGCAAAATAGCAAGCTGGCTAGATAAAAATACATAGCTAATGTTTTAATGATAAAACAGATAATCGTACAGATTAAGATAGGTGACAAAAACAAAACAAAACGCTGAGTTAACGGTTATTTCTGTTAAATTTTTTCAGTCTGAAAAGGGCGTTTAAGGGAAGAAAGACGCGCAAACTTTCCATTCGGTACGACACGATTACCTGAAAGCGCACACAGCCCACGTAGAGAAAAACAAGTGCATCATCTCTACCGGCAGCTCTTATCACGTCCGTGCGATTTCGGCAGCACGCACATTTCCGATGAAAGCAAAATCATCTTTAAACAGTGGCTTAAGATTCTAACTTGTGATAAATTTGATAAGTAACAGGTTTGATCAATGAAGCATGCATTCGCTGTATTGCCTATTTAGATCTCGCCGATTAGCCGAACCGGACGTTTAAATGCCACTTACATTATAACAGCAAATCTTTTTTTTTTTTCTTTTTTATTCTGAATTATTAATCTGTCTGACGGAGGCGGGACGCGACGTGTTTATAATGGAGCACATAAAGCAGGAAAGGAATACAGTGAGGTATTCTGATAAGAGGAGTGGAGCATGTGAAGTATGTTATCCTCTCCTCATATCGTGTGACAATATTATTCTTTTTTATTTTACTTATTTATTTATTTTAGAAAACCCCTAAAGCCTTTGGTATCAACCTGACATTAGACTCCCATAAGTACCCCATTTCTTCAGTTTACCAAGCACTTGAGGACTCTTGTATCTGCCACCTCTTACACACACACACACACACACACACACACCTCTTGCCATTCCCGTCCACTGGGGCTCCTTATCATCACAAGACAGTCTCAATGCTAATTTTCCGTTTACCAGGCAGTCCAGCGCCTGTCCAAATAACGATAGGAATCTCCCTGTGCTGTTTGCACGTCATTTCACGTGTGCCATCTTTTCCGTGCCTAAACTCCATTTAAGTTTTTAATAACATTTTATGATGGTCCACATCCGGGTAAACACAATCTGATTACCTAGAGGAATTGAAAAATGCAGCGCTGACAGCAATGGGTTTGATGTTTTTTTTTTTTTTTTCTTTTCTTTTTTCTTATTGGACTGCGGAACAGAAGAACGGATTTGTTATATGTTACACATCTTTCTCTTTCTTTCTGTGTCTGTCTGTGTGTGTGTGTGTGTGTGTGTGGTCATGTTTTTATATCTCACTGGGGACCAATAAAAATGTCATGGGAACATTTGTTTAGCTCATATGTCCCCATCTTGACATCATGTACTTTAGAGGTCTAATAAAAACTTTTATTTTCATCAATTTTCAAATGAACTTAATTCTAAGAAAAGCCAGCACAGGTTTCTGTCCTGACAGTAAATAAGAGTAACAGTAGTTCACTAATATCCGTACTGCTTCCTCTTAAAGTCTCAGGGATTTTTCCTTTCCTTTATCTCTAATAAAAAACGTTAAAGCGTTAGGGTTGAGACAATGTACGACCAAAAGTGTTTTGAAAGCTATAACGTGATTTTTCTTTTTTTTATTTTAGTGAGTATAATAGGAGAGTAAAGTGTATTTAGTCAGTTAGGACATGCAAAATGTTCATGTTTTTTTAATCATTAAATGGCTCTCTGTTCATGCAGGAACCTTTTTTTTTTTAAGTTATTCTTTCAGACATTCCAGTCCAGTAATTTGTAGACAACATATCTGAGAAAGTTCCACTTTTCACTGTTCTTGTCTGATTCATGCACACAATACGGATTTTTGTTACACCGCTCGTTATAAGAACTTTAAAAGTACGAGCGTTTCGTTTGTGTTCTGCACAAAAGAACATCGCTTCCCCAAATTATTTCAGCGTCCGTTCCAGGCGTCTAAAGTTCAGCGTCTCAAGCAATTCGTTGATCGTTTTAGATTTCCCCGCCAATAAACGCCTCTTTGTGTTCGACCGAGCTGCTCTGGACAAATGCTGGCCCACTGCTGCCTAAATGGGCTGATTCTGTTTCCTCCTTACTCACTGTAAATTTCAATAATTTGTTTGACTGGCTTCTCTCCCTGTCACTTTTTATCATATTATCAATGACCACTAAATTTCTCCCTCGCCCGCTCCAGTAGCAGCGCTGACCCCGCTCCCTATTACAGTTCTGTAATGAAGTGCAATGGACTGGTAATTGGTTCACATTATACCAGATCAGGTAACATTAGCCTTATTTCCTTATCGCAATGAGTCCTGCTGCTGCCTTCTCAATGAGAAACTCAACACAGCCTTTCCCTCGCTTTAATGCACGGGGTGTCATCCAAATAACATTTCAGCTCATCCAGGCAATCCCCCCATTCCAGTTTTCTATTTCAAGATTGCGCTCAGCGTTTAGCTAAGCGATTTCTGCTTGTCTGCTGGTTCCTTCTGCTTGAAAACTCTCTAAAAGGCGGCAGCCATTAGGCACGGAGATATAAGCGGATAGCATTCCCCGTCCAGAGGGAAGTACAGTATGCAAGATGGTAACCCAAGTGAATGAGTGAAACGCGAGCAGGCCGTACAGTGGCCTCCTGCCCCTTTTTTTTCATTCGAGTGGCCCAGACGGCTGCTGCCTTTTGTTCGAGTACTGCGAGCAACAGGAGCCAGAGCACAGTCATGTTTATTTCAGCTCAAATGAGCTCCCTGGCCATGCGCATAGCCAACATACTAGCCGCAACCGTTGTTTTGTTTGTCGGTCGTTTACTGTTTCATGCATTTGCCGAAACTGCTGAGCAAGAGTACATGATAACACTGTAACCTTAGGACTTTGTAAAATGATGCGTATTTCCTAAAAGATGCCTAAATATTAACCGAATATTAATCGGCTTTGCTTGAGTAGGCTTTAATCGTGATTATGTATTGAACTTAACCACCTTCCTTCGAACGGTTTCATTTGCCCCGCAAATTCTGATGTCAAATTCAAAGCTATTTTATACATAACTTGGAAATATAGTTGGATTAAACTGTGCGTGAGAAGAAAAACACTGACAAACGCTGTTGTTCGGGTTTACAACCTACCCGTCAGTCACGTTATAGACACGCCCCCAATGGACCTCCAGTCCACCGCTAAATGTAGCAGATTCCATCGATCAAACCATGAAAGACAACACAAGGAATCGTTACGAGAAATAACCTGAATGTGAGACCTGGAAGATACGGATTAAACTGAATTGTACCAGTTTGGATCCCTGACAAGAAGTCAGTATTCTGCATGATTACAGCTGACTTCTGTCATCATTGAAGAAGAAAAACGGTGTTTGTAAACTAATTTCCATTTCGGCTAATGAAGGATGTTCCACAGCGCTGTAGGATTTGATCCGGGACCAGGCATTTTCCCTTTCCAGGAACTTCTCGTTAGGGCTTTGTGTATATGGCCATTGAGATAACACTAATGAATTAAATAGATCTAGTCTTTTTTTTTTTTTAAATATGTGAAAGCAAATTTCTTAAAAGGAAACCCAGGATGACACCCCCAGCTTTTCTCTTGTTACACTAACAGCCATGTTCTGGGATTCCTCCAAAGGTTCATCCCTCATTTAGCCCTGGCCAGTACTATTACACTCTATCTATGCATATTTAATGGAGCGGTAGTCTTTAAGCCTGGCACAGACAGGTGTCTTGCCTAATGATGGTAATGATTAATGTCGCAAATGACACGTGACACGTCTAAAACTTCTCTTCGCTTTGTCCTTTGTCACTAATATAAATGCTTAGATACTTCTTAACAAACACTGAACATGGATAGCAGACTATGGAGCGTTACTAAAGTCAGTTAGTCCAGGTGGAAAGGTAAAGAGACGGTCATGTACCTGATGCCTGGTTGTGGACTTGAGAGGAATTAAGTGGCTTCTTTTACAGGAAATTGTCCTTAAGGACAGTCTATGGATCAGTGGTCTTTTCTAAACTCGCTGGAAATCCAGAAATGTTATCGGGCTTGTACTGATTATAGACAGCTGTGCTTTATTGTTTGTCAGGGAGCAAGACAAGGACAAAGGACACTACGAGTTCAGATAAGGACCACATGGGACATTTATTCTAGTGAGATATACAGCATGGTGCATGACAAATAGGCAACCCTGAGTAATGTATGAATGTTATTTTATTTTAATGATGAGTCAGAATTACATATCTAACTTATTTAACGATTAGGACAATTAGACAAAAGTTCTGGAGAAGTCATGAGGAGAAAAAACAGAAAATGTCCACAGAATGTAAGTTACGGTCAGAAACATCTTTTTATTATTTTTTTTTTATTCATTTTTAAAGGAAGCAAACGCCAATACACATTAAACCCGATCTCCTGGAAAACTACCTGCACTCTGCTGCCATCTTGTGAAGTGTCATCAGATTACCAAAGAGAACGCAGACGTCATCGGAGTCAGTGGGCGGGACCTGTGTCGGATTTTTTTATTTATTTATTTATTTTAATTTATGCTGAAACTAAATGCAATAAATACCTTATTTAGTTTACGACAGCAGTTTAGATTCATGTCACCGACCTCAGCTACTCTCCTACTTAAAAAAAAATCACCTCACAAATATATTTGGTTCATTTATTTGAGACTTTTATTTTTTTTTGTGGCGGTGATAACGTTTCTGGAAGGAATACTCACTTTGGTTTTGCAGTAATCTTTGCACCTCAAATTGATTATTACATATGTAAAACCTAATATTGTATTTAATTTATCAACACTATCCTAACACCCTGAGAATTCATACACCGGCCGTAGCTGTTTTCCTGTTGATCCAGTCCACAAAGTTTTTGACCCGAGTATATACCCCGGGCTTGTTCTTCAATCCACAGTTGTCACCCCAGCTAACAATGCCGTAGATGTAGTGTACCTGATTTTCCACGCAGGTCAAAGGTCCTCCGGAGTCACCCTATCAGAGAGAAGCCGTTCGGTGTGGAATGAACAGTGTAGGCAAAGAGATAAACACTGAATCATTTCTGTACGAGTATTTAAGATCTATTTAAGATCCTTCCTTCCTGAGTCGATCATATTACAAAAGACTGATGATTTCTCACCTGACACGAGTCCACTCCACCCTCCAGGTAACCAGCACAGAACATATTGTTATCTATGACTTTCCCATACACTCTAACGCTGGAGCAAACTTCCTGGGAAATCAGCAACACGTCAGCATCCAGCAACTGACTGGAGCCATGTTGTGCTAAAAAAAAAAAAGAGGAGACAGAGAGAGTCTGATTTTTTTTATCCTGTGAGTGTACTTCTTTCTCAGAGTCATGAAAATTCTCTGGCTTACATTCAGAAGTGGCTCCCCATCCGGAGATACTGCACTCGGTTCCGTCTGGAAAATCTACAGCGGGCAAGCAGGCCGTCTTCACGAACTGGCTCTCCTGTGCACACTTCCCATTTGTAGCTTTGAGCCTTAGCAGAGCTGCAGATAATAAATTAAGATACAAACGTAGCATGATCGTAATCGAGCCATGTTAAAAAAGAGATATCGAGGTACAGTATCAGATAAACATTAACATACAGGGATATCGTATAAACTTTAATCCACAGGCAATAACTAATAAATAAACAATGATCACCGATGTCGTTGTAAACCGACTCAGGTGTCTCTACGTATTGCTCGTGGACAATGGTCTCTACAACCTCCAGCGTCTGCTGTGACGTCTCAGGCTTCGACAAATCAATAGTTCCCAGAACGACCTGGAAATCTTTTTTCTTGTCACTGTAAAAACACACACGTTTTCCAACTTGAATAAACAATTTCTCAAGGAATCAATAATTAGGAAATCATTAATGCGATCCCGAGTTAAACACCCTTTGGTCCTCTGTCCGTCCCTGTCCCTGTCTACGCCCACGCGTTTGGATTCTTGAGGGCACTAAGGCCATATAAACATAAACAGAACAAATACACTAGCGGGAGGCCAATGTGCAGCTACAGTACACTGTTTGTTTAGTTCTGTTTGCATTACAAATGGAACTCGTTCTGTCTCATGGCTTGTCATGATGTTATGATAGCTCTCTGTGAATTTTTAGATATATGTAACATCATAAGTAGAATCTTTTTGAAACACACCCTGATTTTCTCCTCACGCCGACACCCCTCGATCGCTAACCGTGTCTTGGTCAATGTTTAGTGTAACACACAGTAGAGACTACTCACACACAGTGTCCTGCAGTCAGCACCCAGCACGGTTTAATGAGAGTGCCTCCACATACATGTCTGTAGGGCAAGAAGTAACCTTTGGGTTTGACCTGAATTGAAGCCTGCCACGGCTGGCCACCAGGAAGTGCCTTGATACCCCCATAAATACGATTTACTGGGCTTTTCGGTTGGGGTTTGCCGCATGTTGTAAACTGTGTCTGCAGTGGGAGGATGGTGGGTTTCGCTGTCACTTCTTGTGTAAGGATTTCTTGGGTAGGGTTTCCTGGTGTGGCACTTGCTATACTTCCGTCAGCCTCGCTAACTGGAGATGGTTCTCCAATCGTGTCTCCTGTTGTGTTTGGGCCTCCAGTGATATTACTTTCTGTTGTTGGGCTTCCGGAAGCGCCACTTTCTGTTGAGCTTCCTGCAGCGTCACTTCCTGGTGTAGGGCTTCCAAGAATTTGAACTTCTGAAGAATCTGGGAGTACAGGTTTTATGGTTGGGTGGACGACGGCAGGATGTGCTGTAGTGGTCTTCGGTTTCGGACGGGCAGTGGTAGTGGTAGCTATAAAAACGCAACAAAAAGAAGGTTTCTGAACGTCTTGAGCTATATGAATTGTCTTGTAGATCACAAATTTTCAATCATATATTATACAGGATTTCCCTGTGGTGGAAACTTCGCTAAACTGATCAAAAATCTTGGCTATGTGGGGAAACATCTTCAGAGCTTCATTCCGTATCGCTCGACAAGTGTTACAAACTACTATTATACTATCTGAGATAATTACCAGTAGGACATTTCCTCACTTCACAATGATCCCATCTTATCATCTTTCCGGATCGTATGAAGCACCAAGGCTTTGAATCGCCGTCAGGATTTCTGTGATTTAAGAAATAAATACGTGTAACTTTGAAGACTGGAGTCTGTTGATTTGGTGCTCATGAAGAGTCATGAAATCATGTATAGCTTTAATACCTGCAGAAGTTGTGAGGACCTAAACCCTGAGGGTCGTTGGCTGAAGTGAATGGATTTGTTCCTTTGCTCACGAGCAAATGAGAATGCCAGAAAAGACAATCATCTCCATCCTCTGTCTCTGATACCATCCCTCTGTACGACTCACCGTTTCCTTCGTAGCAGTCATTTGGGCCTCAAAAAAAAAAGAAATGTGATTCATTTGACTTGTTTTACCAGGGTTATATCTATAAAATGAAGCAAAAATAAAAAAAATAAAATAAAAAGACGTACTTACCGACCTGACAGAATTTTCCAGAATAACCTTTCAAGCAGATACAGTCAAAATCTTGACCGTCTTTCTCACAGGTTCCTCCGTTTTGACATGGGTTCCATTCGCATGGGGAAACTGGTGTAAAAGAGGAAACGTGTCAATCTGTGATCGTTTCTCAAATTAACTCCCGGAGAGAGAAAAACATGGCGGCCGATGAGTTGGATAGCTCCTCGCTTTTAGGTTTCTATGTGAGCAGTGCTATGTCCTTACCTGTGACGAGTTTCCCGCCATTGCACCTGTTCCTTGTTTATATTTTCCACCCTGATTCTCTGGAGTAATGTGTAAACGTTAGTGTTGACTGTGCTAGGAAAAATCTTACTTTTTTTGCAGTTGGGTGGTAGGAACGGCGCTTTACACTTGCACTCGAAGAACGGAGGACTTGACGTAAGAACACACTGACCGTACCCGCATGTGTCCTTCTTGCAGGGCTTTTTCCCTGAAAACAAAAACATTTCCTTCTTGAAAAATACGTCACATCAAATCAACCATGTAATATGTTCGAGGGTCACGTGAGACGATCTCTTACTTTTTTCACACCTCCTGCCTTTGAAAGGTTTGGGACACTTGCACTTGTATCTGCCTTTCTTTTCCTCGCACACTCCATTGTTAAGGCATGGATTCGGGCAGCAGCTCCCTAAACCGAGCAGAGGTGAAGGTGAGACGGAGTAAAGATCTAACGTTAGACATGAAGATCTAACGTGAGACGTGAACATGTTGAGAGAGAAGTGAAGGATGTCAGAAAAATTTCACATGGTTAATCGTGACCATATCAGTTTCATACAGTTTAGATGTGGTGGTTCTTCGGTGGTTCCCTTTGATGGATCTGACTGAGCTTCAGTCAGTAATTGAACACCTTCTAAATACTGACCTATGTGTTAAGTGTAACTAATAAACTACCTGGTAAACACTGGACATTCGGTTCATACCTCTGACATCTTGAAGTTGAAACAGCCATTCGCCCCTATCTTCATCATCTTCATCATCACTGCTGTCATCATCGTAGTCGGCCAGCAGGTCTTTTAAATAAAGTCATGTCAGGAATGTGATCGGTTTTAAGGCTTAGTGCTGAGAACGATTTTTTTTTTTTATTTATTTATTTTATTATTTTTTTACACACAACATATTTATTTCTTCACCAAAAATCAACTGGTTGATGTGCGTTTTTTTTTTTTATGCTGTTCATTTACTTTCATTTCATCCATTGTGTGTTTTTTTCCCTTCGAGCAACTTAATACCGTGCGCGTTTACTTGAGATAGCGTGAGAGGGAAAAAAAAAGAAAAGTCTCCTACCCTCTACTCTTCCCCGCCGCTTTCCGTGTTTATTGCCGTGTCTCTCTCCTGGTTTCTCCTTCTGATCCTTTTTTCCATGCTTTGGATGGTTGTCATGTTTTGACAACTGATTGACGTGAAAAATCGTTATGTGACCGCAAATCTAACATCCTGTATACAGTGAGCACAAAGCGGTTTGAACCTTACCTGTGCAGGTATGATGAAGGTACAGAAGAAGACAAGAAGCAGCAGGAGCAGCTTGAGCTTCATTGTGGCTGCTGGTCAGATAAGAACAGAGCGATACTCTCTAGTCCTATAGCTGAATCAGAGGAAGGTCAGGGTCCTCTATGTGTTTGTATAGGGGCCTTGCTGACAGAGCAGGACACTGTTTGTTCTCAGCCACACTTTACCCTTTGAATTGACCTAAAATAAGCCTGAAAATTTGAACCAACACCAAGATAAAAATCCTTCAAAGTATGACATTATTATATATTATGTATAAGGAGCTCTATTTCATCAGCTTATACTGTAAATATGACACTATTTTCAATCTTACTGCTCTGATCTTGACCTCAGGTATCAAAACCATATTGGAGAACATCTGGCAAGCTGAGTCATTGCACAGATGTTGCCTGTGTGTCACTGCCACACCTGGTCTCTACAGGTTTCAAGGATATTTACAGAGTACAGTACAGAGATGAAGTGGTTCCATACGAATGACCACTAGATGGTGTAAGATCAAGCAGCATTCGCATTTCCGTCTTTCTTTCTTTCTTTTTCACTGTATGCTCATTAAACGTCACTTATTTACAGTGTTTTCAAATCGTTTATTCTTATATGCGATGACTTTAATGATTAAATCCGACCTCTGGCTGTGGGAATTTGCATGGTTCACCTACGCATGAGAGCTGTTATAAGAGCTAAAGGAACAACAGTGTCATAAATATTATAATATCTTTATAAATGTTGATGTCTTTACAGACATCAAATCTATTTTGCACTGTAGTGTCCTATAAACATATCCTATAAACGTGCAGCAGTATGAATATATTGACAGACATGCCTATGTAGAAAGTGGTCAGAACGTTCAAACAAGTCTTTGCTGTGGGAATTGGGCTTCTTCGAACTGTTTTATTTTTTTTATTTTAAATTCACCCGACATTAATTTATGGAAAAAGGGTAAATTACACGGCTTAAAAAGGAAAAGAAACTTTTGCATTGGCCTGGAATCGAACCCGGCCTTATATTTATTATGGAGAAACGAGTGATACATGTATTTCTTTGTGCTTATAGTACAGAAACTGGTGTTCAGCGATGTTTTCAGAATTGCACTAAGCGGGATTCGAACCCCGGTCCGCACAAACGTTTTAATGAATAAGAAACATCCGGGACAGCAGCAGAAAAGCTTCAATTTGATTGGCTGGCACTGAATGCCACCTATACATTAATTTTAGGAAAAAGGGTAAATTACACAGATTAAAAGGAAAAGAGCCGTTTGCATTGGCCGGGAATCGAACCCGGGCCTCCCGCGTGGCAGGCGAGAATTCTACCACTGAACCACCAATGCTTGGACGACTGCCCCCTGGTGGTACGGCACTATTTTTTTTAATTTTTTAGCTAAAATTCCCTAAACCGTTTCCCATTCATTTTCAATGGTAGTGCTAAACCACTACGGCTGCGGTATATTCTTGGCCACCGACGCTCTTGTGGCGCTGTTTCGTGTTTTCTTTTTTTTGCACTGACCGGTAAAGTTTTAAGTAATTTCCCTCCCGTCTCGAGTCGAGAGAGTACGCACGCACACTGTTGGACTACTTTGTTCTTTTTATTCATCAGATTCCTAGCTCACCGATCAAAGGTATGTTATTTTATATTACACCAACATGTGTTTTTCACCGTTAATGCTAAAATTCTACGAATTCGCTATCATAGCCTTATGAGACACGAGAGACCAAATGATTGATTTTTACGCTAAATATGACTAATTTATTTTATCAGTGTGATATTGAAATCATTTTTTTTTCCGTGAGTGTGTGTCTGCTCTGTTAGCCACGTCGCTGGTTAAACGCAAGTTAATAGATGAATGAACGTGACCATTATATCTATCTATCTGTCTGTCTGTCTGTCTATCTATCTAACTTATTTGTTTATTTATGCGGACTTCATCTATTACACTTTTAAAATAACACAAATTTTGTTCTGTTTGAGTGTTTGTTCTCTAACAGCGTTGGCTGAATTAATCGCGAAATTATTAATGAACTTGTGCTGTAATGTATGTAATGGCTGTAGAAAACAGCTGTATGTTTCAAGTTGCAATCCAGAAAACACGTTGAATGTTAATAAGATTACACTCTCAGTGTTAATGAGCGTCTGACTCTTTTTGTCTCCTAGGAGATAAACCACTAGGTGTGAAGGACTTGTCTGAGAATAGTTCTTAATGCTGCAGCTGTATATTTGTATATTAGTATGCAGAAATGGTCCACAGCTCCTGTACTGATCCCAACAGCATGCTCCATCCAGCCACAAGACTGCACATAGCACAGTATGTCAAGCACTTGGCCAAACTATTGAACACCAGTTTGAGTACAGAGAAACTCCATGAGAGACAGCAACTCTGGCACTTACTGACAGAAGGGAGCGAAACTCATACCACACCTATGACTCAGGAGAGTTTAGAGTAAGTAGTAGAGGGTGTCATAGAGAGGCAACAACAACAGCAACAGCTGGAGCAAAAGAAGAAGCAGACAAAGACTTGTCTTGCTTATGGACAGCTCATTATGTTAGCTCATGATGTTAGATGCTTGTGTAGGTTTTGTAAGATGGAACTGAAGCAGGGCCCAAACAGTCCACACCTACATACAGACTTACCTGGAGTTCCTGGGAAATATATTTACTGTCTTTCCAAGGTATTTTCTATTTACCAACATCAGGGGATGGAAAAAGTTCATGAAGAAATTTCAGAAGTCTGCATTTTATGAAATGGAAAGACATAGATGGGTGGCAGAAAAAAGAAAACAGAAATAAATGTTTCCTTGTAAATATTCTGTTTAAATTCAATTATTAATATTCTTTAATATTAATATTGTAAATATTTAACTCTTTATTTTAATGTGTATTAAGTTAATTAATGTTTAAAGTTGAATTAATATGTATATATGTGCAGATGTAGGTGTGTTTCTTCACTGTTGCTTTTTTCACTGCTCCTTTAAAGTGTTTAAAATGCAAAATAAATAAAAACAATTTATTTTATTTTTTTCAGAATTGCACTAAGCGGGATTCGAACCCCGATCCAGACAAACGTTTTAATGAATAAAAAATATCTGTGACCCCTTTGGCTTTCCATAGTGACAGCTCAGCCTCGAACTCTTACTGTGCTCATATCGAGTCATCCTTGTGAATCGAATCTACTGATTCTGTTCACCGACATATATTCATTCACTGCTTCTTTCCGTGACCCTTTCCGGAAGTTACACTATTACACCAGTAAGCGCCAGTATTTTTTTTAGGCATTATGAGCAAATCATTGGTCCATTCACTCAGGAAATTAATTTAAAATCTGTAAAGAGAATGACTGGTGAAATTGTACAATTCAGGCTACTTTTGAGAGAGTTGTGACTAATGAGGATATGACTGTGATTAGCTTGTGGTCCTGCTACACAATTTAAAATGCATTCTTCTTCATTAAATTACTAAATAACGAAAAACAACATTTAACTTCAAAATCCACTTGTACGTCTGAAGTTTTTTTTTAGTTCCTCTTCATCTCCTCTGTGTGTAAAGGTGGAATCGGTCAGCGATGCGTGGTGAGTGGACGCTAATTAGAATGTAAATGAGTGGACGCAGGGAGGAAGTAGATTTCTCTACGTGCATTATACTGAGTTGAAGGACACGGGAATTAGGATGCTGATAACGTCTACTGAATTGTCAGCAATGTTAAAGGACAAAGTTAGACAAAGGGACAATGAGTCTCACTTTAACTCTTTCACCTGAGAGCGGGGCTAAAAATGAACAAAAATAAATCAATAAAGCTTGAATGTATCTACAGTACGCATGCAGCATAACAGAACAACGTGAAGAAACTCCGTTATAAGACTACAGACACTATTTCCACCTAAAAACACAATTCCAAAAACTAGTGCTTGTAGCATGTGCTTCTTGTTACGTCTCTAACAAACTTACAAAACAAAGAAGACGATTGGCCATCACTCCTCATACGTTAGAATTACTGCATTGCTATTGGCTTTTGGTTCAGATTAACCGAATTCGGGGCGGGTCCTTCGATTCTATTGGCTGAAACCTTTCCATAGGCGGGCCAAGCATCAATTAAGTCGCACAACGATATCGCGAACAAACAGCATTTAAAACAAACAAACAAACAAACAAAAAAAAAAAACAAAAAACAAAGTTTAAATCCAAGTTAAATATCCAGGACCTTTAAATTCAATGACTCAGTTATCTAAAGAATTTAATCGCGTTTTTGCTGTTTTTTTTTTTTTTAATATAATGAAAACGGGTGGAAAGATAAAACGCTGCGTAAACGACACGAGAAGAGGTGTATTTATCGACAAAAGGCAGCATGGTTAAGTTTTTAACTCGACAGCTCATCTGAATGCATTATATCATCTGAAAGGTATGTAAACACTTGTTTATTATGGATTTGTATTGTTTATTTCGTTCAAAGTTATCGTTGTGTTTATTCCCGGAAGAGATTCAAAACAATCCGTAAATAGTTATATTTGGATGGAATGAACACCTGTAGTGACATATATAAAATAAATTAAGTTTTATTGATTCACTGCGTGAATTTAAAAAAGATATACTCTCTAGCATTGTAAAATTTTGTTAGGTGGAAGTTTTTTTAATTATTTGCTGCGTTCCTCAAGCTCTTTATACACATCGTTTTGTTTCATGACATATTTAAACCTACTCAGGTTTATTTATAATCAGTTAAAAAAATATCAATTTACAAAAGTTTCCTAGATAAAAGAAATGCATTATCAACAAACGGAACCATTAAATTATAAGATAATGTCTAGTAATCATACGTTTACTAGAACTTTTTTTGTTAAACATGAATAATATATCTCAGGGTGCTTTGTGAATATTAAAATCAAAGTATTGTGAAACAATATGCAGTAATAATATGTGCATGTATACAATTGCTATGTTGAGAGCTACTGGGATAGTTCCCTGAAAGACCAACAGAGGGCGCTGGCAGGCGTTTCTTCGTAGCCGGATTCTCTATATGCGGGTGAGGGAGATCCGGGTTCGATCCCTGCTTCAGGCGGTTTCTTCCGAACGTTACATCAATATTAAAAGCTTTTATTATAAGAATAAGATGACTGCATCAGATAACTATATATTAAAATAATATTGCAAATCGATGAAAATAATAATAATAATAATAATAATAATGAAAATTAGCATTTGATTTCCAATGAAGTTGGGAATAAACGCTTTCTTTTTTATTTAATACATTATTAATAATATATACTACTACTAATAATATAATAACAATGAAGATAATAATAATAATAATAATAATAATAAACAAGATGACAATAGTTGTTTAATTTCACAATGCTATCAAGTAAAACAGTACTACATGGGTTTGACCAGTAGAGGTCGCTAGCCGACCATTTACAGCCTTTATCAGCCTCCTTCCTGGAGATTTTCTAGTAAATTCAAGCTGTATCCCAAACGGAGTACGACACACTAACCTCTTACACTACGCAATATGTACTTTTTACTTTATTGTATCGTCATCTCAAATGGACAAACATTTACAAAAAAAACCCCCCAGAAATTACGAGCCGTTTTATCCGTTAAAAAATAAATCACACAATGCGAGCTAATTTAACACACATTGTTAAGACGTCTTGTCCATTGGAGTGTTGTCGGCCATCTTGAATTGTTTTTCCTCATCTAGCGTCATCACCTGGTAGCCCCGCCCATCTAAATACACCTTAAGTGCCCTTCTTTATCTTAGTGGAATTTTCAGTGAACGGTGGCTCATGATTATTTTCCCCCAACAGGTCAATTACGAGTCAGAAACTCGAGTATTTAAATTGTGAAATAGATCCCACTTGTAATCACACATTGTAGGGTCAGTCGTGTGTGTGTGTGTGTGTGTGTGTGTGTGTGTGTGTGTGAAGCAGTAGATGGCACTGCAGGACAGAGTTATAGCAGCTCCGCTCTTCTAGTCAGACTCAATGACTTACTCATTTGTCATCAGTCTTTACAGGTGCAGCTCATATTTTTACTTTCCGATCTGCCTTTATCCGCTTTCCTTCCTGTGAGCGTACACACACACACACACACACACACACACACACACACACACACACACACACACACACACACACACTTACTTGGCTGGTGGCTGTTGAAAAAGGTGACAAATATCCCACTGCGTTGGGGCTAAAGCTATGATTTATATTGCTTTACTCCTCTCTCTCTCTCGCTCTCTCTCTCTCTCTCTCTCTCTCTCTCTCTCTCTCTCGCTCGCCTTTTTGCTCCCTTTCTCAGCCATTCCTGGTTTTTCTCTTTCCCTTTGTCTTTCTGCTTCTTACATCACCCTTACTCTTCTCTCTATCCTTCACTCAATTTTCATTTCTACTCTTCTCTTTTTCTTATATGAAATTTTTTTTAATCCTTATTTTACTTACTTCACTCTTACTCTTTTACCCATGGTCCATCCCTCTCCTCTTCTCTGCTTGTCTTTCACTCCCTCGCTTCTCTCCCTCTCTTTTCTTCTCTGCTCTCCTCTATCATGTGTGTCAGGCAGCTGCTCTGATGTGTACAGAGTGGGACATGCATGTAGAGGTGATGTCATAAACAGCTCTGTGTGTGTGTGTGTGTGTGTGTGTGTGTGTGTGTATACGTGTATCATTGGCCTTAAAATGAATATTAATACAATAAAATTGAGTAATCATGCTGTTTCATGTTGTGGTTCACTTGAGGTCAAAACTGGCAGTCTGCCCATGTCTATACACACACACACACACACACACACGCATACACAAACAGACACAGATACAAACACAAACACCCACACACACAAACACACACACGCATACTCAGACACAAATACACACACAGACAGAAACACATATACACACACAGACAGACACACATACACACACACATACTCAGACACACACACACACACATGCATACTCAGACACAAATACACACACACACACACCCCCACACGCACACAAACACACACACGCATACTCAGACACACTCACACACACACACACACATGCATACTCACACAAATACACACACAGACACACAAACACACCCCCACCCCCACATGCACACAAACACTCAGACACACACACACACACACATGCATACTCAGACACAAATACACACAGACACACGCACACAAACACACACACAGACACACAAACACACACGCATACTCAGACACACACACACACACACACACATGCATACTCAGACACAAATACACACAGACAGACACACAGACACAGGAACACACACACATCACGTGTACTATGTGGAGGTATAAATATAATGTTTTGGGTTGTTTTGTTTTCAAATAAAAACATTTGAAACATTTATGTAAATAGTGTTAATTCATTAATAAAGTGTAAAGTGTCTCAAGTTCTTTCTTTTTTTCTTTTCTCATTCTTTAATCTTTGTTAAACCAGCGTAAGAGAGACGAGAGTCCGATCCTAACATGTCCGGCCCTGGATCCCAAAACTTTGCTGATAATGATCTGCGCCTCGTGTCTCTTCCCCTCGCCTCTCTCTCTCTCTCTCTCTCTCTCTCTCTCTCTCTCTCTCTCTCTCTCTCTCTCTCTCTCTCTTTTGTTCATCTCTTCACTAATCTCGTCCTTCTTCTCTCCGTCAGCCTCACGCTCCAGTCTCGTTCTTCAGCGTCTTTTAGCTTTGCACTTAAAGTTAAAAACCCTACTCTCAACCCTAGCCGTCTTTCTTCCGGCTCTATCTCTCTCTCCCTCTCTGCCTTCTTATTGTGTCTAAAAATGCTCTCAAAGGAAGAAAGAAAGAAAGAAAAAAAAAAGCGTTCTCTCTTTTCTTGCCTGTCACGTCATGATTTGCGGCGTATGAACCGAGATTTGTTTTATATATCGCTCCTTGCTCCGAACTCGTAGTGTGATGTGGAGAAACGAATGCAGAGCTTTAAATAGCGCCGTTATTCCCTTACCTGGGAACTTTTTTTTTTTTTTTTTCCAGAGCATTAAAGGTGGAAAGGTGTCAAGCGTACTCAAAAATCACAGAACGTTCCTAAAGAAGAAGAAAAAAAAAAAACCACGTCCCCATTACGGCCAAGCGTCGCTATAAAATCTGAAGCTGTAATTATTTGTTTGTTGAGCGCTGAAGGTTCTAGTGAGGTGACAGCGCTCTCATTAATATTCATCCTGACTACAGCGGCCTGTATAAAAACAGTCATTACACGTCTGAGTACACAGCGTTTTTGTATTTGAGCTTTAAAAAAAATAAAAGAATTCCGTCTTCAGTCTAAAATGACATTTTTTCATACGTCTGAGGTAATAACCGGATTCGATCCCGCAAAAGAATTCAATAGAATTGAATTTAAAAAAAAAAAGAAAGAAAAAAGAAAGAAACATACTTGATATTATGTCTATTAGGACGAATTTTCGAACACAAAAATAAAAATGAAGGTTCCGGTATCATGGAGAAAAGAAAACTTTTCTTTATCTGTTTTGTTTTGTTTGTCTGTGGCTGAAGCTCTATTTTGTGTCTAAAAGGCACAATGCTAATAATTAATTCAAATTAAAAAAAAAAACATAGTTATTATTAGATTTATTAGATTTAATAGTAAATTGATGCTCAATTTAAAAAAGTGTAACAAATGTCTAAGATGAAGGAAATTAAAACTAGCCTACGTTAGCTACGTTATGTGGGTATTGTCTCCGGTCCACGTACGACACTCCAGAATCAAAGCCGATGTTTTTTCCTTCGTTAACTCGTCTTTTTGTTCAGACTGTGTACGTTTTTTGGAGCCTTTCAACACTTACGGTTACAGTCACCCAGAATGTTTCACTCCGAACCCCTAATTTGGGTCACGGCACCATTTATTATTTTATTGAAAAGCGAGGCAACTCTATTAATTGGTACCTCGCACCTCATTCGAGAAGGCCCGTGGTGCGCCGTGGCATGACGAAAACCTCGTATTGCGCCATCGTAGAGTGCAATTACACTTTTATTGCCACAGTTAACTTCCAGCTCGGGTTATTAACGTAAGCACCTGCTTGGAGCCGACGGCGGATTTCGCTCCACGTTAGACACGTCTCGGATTTCAGGTTGTGAGGATTTATTAGCCTTAACCTTTTGGAGTATTATTCATTTTATTCTCTTCAGGAATCGTATTTAGAAATTTTTTGAGACTAGTAAATATCGTGTAACCAACAGAAAAGGTTTGCAATCATGACGCTGTGGATTTCTTAACAGCTTCTCGGAATTATTTTAATTGTTTGCGTGACCTCAGAGGGTGCGATTATAAATAGAAAGTCTGACAATAGTGTGTTAGGAGGTCGTCGCCCTCAAAGACCACATCTAGCTTCATGAAGCGGAATCCAGCTGGAACAGGAACATCTCTAGATGCTCCAGGATCCTAGCAGAGGGTCGGCCTCGTCTTAATATTACACAATTTATAAAAAGTATACGCTAAGACTTTTTGAAACAGTTAGCATGTTTAATTCCTAAATCTAAATTAGCTTCAAGTCAGCTAGCCGGAGAGAGTTGTGAAGGCAGCGAAGGAACGTTTAGGAATAATAAGTCTTAAAGGCCCTCTCAGAAATTCTGTCAAGTTTGTTAGATAGTTAGATTGGATTTTGTGAAGGTGATTCTTTAAAAAAAAAAAAAAAGAAAAGAAAAAGAAAGAGAGAGGACATTCTGCACTTTTGTGAATATGTCTGAAATTCCTATGAAGTGCTTCACGAATAACGCCTTGAGAGACGGAGGTATTCCAGAGTTATATACCCATGACGCACGGGTAAATACCAGAGCGCTGGGTGACGTCTGTGCTACAGAGCGTGAAGCGATTGAACCCGTGCCATCCGTGTGTCTGTAATAAGAGCCGAAGACGCCAGCACAGACCTCCCAAAGTGCAAACGTCTCTCCTCTCTCAATACTTTAACTCTCGACATAAAACCTTCCACTTACACACATTCTCACACTGCCTGGATCTGACCTCCAGGTCAGGAGGACCGTGAACAGTGCGGAGGTGACCCCTGACCTCAGCGGAGAGTTGTCACGTTGTACGGAAAACATGACATAATTCTGGTTCAACTTGGAATCTTCATCCTATCTTCGTCTTCATCGAGAGTTCACTCAACGTTGACCTGAAGCAAAGTAGATGCTAAGAGTAGCTAGCGCTCGTGTAGCTTGTTCTGGCTCTTAATCCTTTTCCACGTAAAGGATTTTGAAGGAAAAGAAGCTCAGAAGGTTTGAACTTTAAATTCTTATAGTATATTATAATTATTTACTTTTATTACGTTTGGTATTATAGGAAATAACGAAGAACGTGCGGTTAGTGTTAGCGCCCAACACCCTTGCTTTAGTCTTGGTTTTTGATTTGTTTGCATAAATCTTTAACCTATTAAAGTTTATCGGATGAAGTGATATTTATTTATTAGATACTACAAGCTAACAAATTAGAAACGTTGACGTCGTTGCAAAGAACGTCTAGCGTACGGAGTGTGTAATGTTTTTTTTTTTGTGACGTCGTTATCCTGCTCTGGTTTATCATAACGTCAACAGTATAACTATTACTTTGTCGCACTGATACACCATTACCCAACGTATCGAGAACGTAACCAGCTGTACGACAATTTGTTCTTCGTTTCTTCTTCACCCTCGTACCCCGACGCTACACGATCAATTCGATTCAGTTCAGTTTTTTTTTTGTGTAGCGCTTTTAACAATGGACGTCGTCTCAAAGCAGCTTTGAAAATTAACATAATAAAAAGAGTTTAATATTATACTAGGAAATACAAAAATTACAAAATTAATATACATCGATTTAGTGCATTTTTATTTATCCCTATTGAGCAAGTCTGAGGCAACTGTGGTGAGGAAAAACTCCCTTAATTGGAAAAGGAAAAAGCCCTTGAGCACTGCAAAAAAAAAAAAAAAGCTTTTTTACTTAGTATTTTTGATTTGATTTCTTGATGAGCAAACTGACCCAAGAAGATAGAAATTTATTTGAAATTTTGCTTAAGTCAAGCAAACACCTTTTTCTTGAATTTAGTATTTAAGAAAAAAAAAAACTTATTTCAAGATTTTCTTTCTCACCCCATTGGCAGATTTCTTTGCTTCTCTTAAGCAAAATTTCACATAATTTTGATATTTTTGGTTTATTTTCTTAGGTGACTGATTTAAGAAATTTTAGATAAATTGTACTGAAATCAAGACAAATTTATTAAGTACAAAAAAATTTTACAGTGAGAGGAACTTCTTCCACGTTTGGGTGACCCCGGAGTGTGTGAATTAAAAAAAAAAAAATTCCGTGTACACGTGATTAGAGGAAGTGACTGCAATGTTCAAGACCCTCTTACTAAAGGAACAATTAGTGTTTCATTTTTTAAGGCCCGCTTTGATTCGATGTCTAGAACGGACTTGTTATGGACGGAAGATTTTAAAGTATGTTCTCTACTTCTACAGACACCACCCGGTTTTAATTAAACCCTAAGTACTATCTGTCAGGCTGTCGCTGAAAAAAAAGAGCACTTCACCTGCGTTTTTAAATGACTGTGTGTTGCCTTTGGCAGTCGAGTGTGTGTGTGTGTGTGTGTTGACATGACGAGGATTATAAGCGTGAGATTCAGAGATTCAGAGAACGTTACGCCATAGTAGTAAAAAAAAACCCCTAGCAGAACGCCGACGAAGCCGACGTAGCATGCTAACCTAGCATCAACAATTTACTCAAACAGACAAGACAAAGCCGGAGCTCACGGTGACGAAAGGAAGTGAAGGATGGGAAGAGGAGTGAGGACGCAAGCGATCCGATATTGATTAATTGACCTGAAAAGAGAAAATCAGCTGTTTTAAGCCGTTGGTCTTCTTTATCAGTATTTACACATTTGTTACAGTCATGTTTCACTGGTCAGGGGGTTCAGGAACTTTTTTAGAGTGTAATTTCTTGGACTGGTTCCATACGTTCTGGTCCCAGTTTGATTGTGGTATTCGTCCACGCTCTGTAGCCATCTGTATCATGTCTACGTAACTGTAAGCGTTTTTTTCCTGAATATCTGGCAACCCTGTCTGATCTGCAGGCCCAAATCACATCTGTCTCGACCTCTGGAACACCGTCCCAAAGTCCGAGCCACTTATTCAATTCATTAAGCAGCATAATTAGGCTATTTTGTAATCAACAGCAGCAAGGCTTACTGGAAGGCCTTCTGTATTGCTAATCAGAAAAGAATAATCGAGTCTGTTTCCAGCATTTAAATCAGATAAAAAAAACAAACAAAAAAAACTTTTGCCTGATGCACAATGTTAGATGAGATTTATTCTGTAGCATCGGAGGCATTATTTATTCCCAGCTAGCAGGGAATCGGAAATTCATTAAAGTAGTAATTCCATGTTCCAAGAAAGTTAGGCTGTAATTAAATGTTTTCAGAACGTACTCGCAAGCAACATTCTTAGTTAGCGGAATTTTGTTCTATATATATTTTTGAGGGTCGAGTTCTCGCAAGTCGGCGCTAGTTCCAAATGATAATGAGCTCTGGTGATTATCCAGGAGTCACGGTCCATCCAAAGAGCAGAGGCACGGAGAGAAACAGACAGGAATTAGGACCTCGTAGCTGAAGCGTACACAATGAACAGGTCAGTTCTCTCGCTCCTCGCACCGCACCTTTATTAAACGATGGAGACTTTTGTGGATGAGAGCGTCTACCAAACGCTATAAATTTAAATGTTCTACAACCTGGAGAAGGTACACGGTGACACGACGGATCGTAGCAAAGGGGCGCGGTCAATCGACTAGAGAGAAGGGACGGGTCAGAGAGAGTGAGGAGGAATCGAGTGATTGCGTTTTTAAAACTCAGCCGACTTTTTTTTTTCATTCTATCTATATTTAGTTATATCTACACAACCCAGGATGTTTAGATTATCTGAACGTTTTATGAACGTTATATTCTTTTTTTTTTTCTATTGTGCACCTGTTTGCGAACACGAGAACGATCTTGTAGCACTCTCTTCTTATCGCGAACGCAACACCGACCGCACGACTTTTGCTTTTGCAAACCGCAAAAAAGAAAAAAAACAAAAAAAAATCATTTTAATGATTTAAAAATTTAAATAACACTTAAAAATTGAACAGCAATTCGTTTTGGAATAAATTTGGACGGCGATTTCTCCAGCGGTCCGTTTTTAGGAACTAAGACTCTCTCCTGAGAGCGTTTCACTTCTTTATTTATTTGCTGTGTTAATAGCTTGTTCCTGTTCTAGTTGCTTGGGTAATTAGACCCACCTGTCAGGACACACACACACACACACACACACACACACAGCCTGGTTTTCTCTCCTGCTTCTTTCAGCTTTCCTACATTTAGCTGAAGATGGTCCGAGTCCCTGCAACCTTTTCTGCATGACCGAATTAAATTCAGGCACCAAAGCAAGCAGCCTTCATTTGTGTTTAATGCCCCTCAACCGACAGTTCCCCCCCCTCCACACACACACACACACACACACACACACACACACACTCTCATACTTCTAATTAGATTCAGGGAAAATGAACTCTAATTAAATTTTTAACACTCCCCCTAAAATGCACTAAACTGGCGTGATGTTTTTACTTTTGACTCCGACTGAGGAACTCGGAGCGATCTCTGATACACAAACGTATTTCATTAAGTCTGCTATTAAACTGCTGTTGATTTCCCTTCTCTTTACAGTACACACTCGATGTTTACCTTTCTTTTATTTATTTATTTATTTATTTATTTATTTTTTTATTTATTTAGGCACCATCTCCCTTTTTTTTTTGTTGTCTTCCGTTGGAGCTTTTCTCTCGATAAGAGGTGAGGCAATATCCTGTTAGGAAATGAAACGCATATCAGATAAATCATGGCTCGATGAGAAATGAGACGAGGTTCACGCGGCCGCTTTTCTTCTCACGTCGTTCCTCGCGTGCGTTCCCGAATCTCCCTCGATACCAGGTTACGGGTCTTGATGTCGACTTGACCGGAGCGTCCAGGATTAAAAGATGGAGCAACAGATCATTTTAAAATGAAGAAAAAACATGAAGCTATTTCTGTGTATGACTTGTGTTTGGACCCGAATGTTTTGTTTAGATTTTGGAATAACATCTGACGGAATTAGCGACTTTCCGTCTTCCGTGTGTTCCGGACCACCAGGAGACTGGACGTTTCCACATATTGCTCAGTTCCTTCCAGACTGTGTTTGTGTTTGGGACACAGAATCGTGTTTCGTCTGTTGACTAGGCGATGAGACGGCTACATTCTCACGTCACAAATCAGAGAAGAGAAATAATAAAAAAAAAGAAAGAAAAGAAAAACGTATATTGTTAATGTTCATGTTTCTGTAATGCTGCTTCATTTAATGTTAGAAACACTACACAAATAAAATGGAATGGACTCATCCTGTGCCACATTTTCCTGTTTTCATATCCCTTTGCTCTCTTTCTCCTCCTTCATTCCTTCCTACTTTTTTCTTCCTTCCTTCCTTTCATTGCTTTTTTTCTTCCTTCCTTTCATTCCTTCTTTCTTCCTTACTTCCTTCCTTCCTTCCTCTCTCCCTTCTTTCCTTCCTTCCTTTCATTGCTTCTTTCTTCCTTCCTTTCATTCCTTCCTACTTTTTTCTTCCTTCCTTCCTTCCTTCCTTCCTTCATTTTTGTTCCTTCCTTCCTTCCTTCCTTTTTGTTCCTTCCTTCCTTCCTTTATTCCTTCCTTCCTTCCTTTTTGTTCCTTCCTTCCTTCCTTCCTTTATTCCTTCCTTCCTTCCATTTTTGTTCCCTCCTTCCTTCCTTTAATTCCTTTAATTCCTTCCTTCCTTCCTTTATGTTCCTTCCTTCCTTTATGTTCCTTCCTTCCTTTATGTTCCTTCTTTCCTTCCTTCCTTCCTTCCTTCCTTCCTTCCATTTTTGTTCCCTCCTTCCTTTCTTCCTTCCTTCCTTCCTTCCTTCCTTTATTCCTTCCTTCCTTCCATTTTTGTTCCCTCCTTCCTTTCTTTCTCCCTTCCTTCCTTTAATTCCTTTCTTCCTTCCTTCCTTTTTGTTCCTTCCTTCCCTCCTTTTTTCTCCCTCTTGCCTCCCTTCCTTCTTCACTTTTCCTTCTTTCCTTTATTCCTTCATCTCCTTCCTTTACTGTTAAGTGTGATAATAATTAAGTGGAATGGACTGATCCAGTGCCACACTTTCCTGTTAGCTCTGTTTCCTCTTGAAGACAGAGTGTGTGTTTATGCCTTTTTAGTTAAACAGTGCCTCAATTAGCACCGTGCTCAGGAGGGTCATTTGCAACCTGGGCACACTTTTTTTTAAATTCTGTTTGTGCTCGAGCGCCTGGGGGCTAAATGACACATTTACATATTAATGCCCTCGTTGTACGTGTGGCGTGTAAGAATAAGTGACGGCTTTAGAGTCCACGTGTAAAACACGTAGGAATAAAAAACAACGCTCTGTAGAGGGGTAACGGGGCTCGCTATTAAAGTCAAGAAATTCTGGACCACGTGATAAAGTACAGACACGTACGATCATATACTTCAACACCCAATCAGAACATAAGTATTGGCACCCTTTAAGAGTCTGGAGATTTGCTACACGTAGTGATAATAGTACTATTGCTAATGAAAAATATTTTATATATCTAGAAACTTATAATAATAATTTTACAATAATAAAATAAATAAAAAAAAATCAGTTTATTTATTTGGGGAATTTGTAAAGAACATGAGGAATTAGATGTATTTGTTGAGTTGTTAAGAATTTATCTAACTCCCTCCCTTTTAAAACCAAACACTGATTTAGCACAGATAGGTGAGTGTGTGTGTGTGTGTGTGTGTGTGTGTGTGTGTGTGTGTGTGTGAATTAAGTTGTCACCTGATGGTAAATTTCTTTCCTTCCTTCTTTGCTCATGCCTTCCTTCCTTCCTCCCTCCCTCAATATTGGTTGTTCTCTTGCTCTAGTCTATATCTGTTAGCTCTATTTTGGCATGTAATAATTATTCACTCCTTTCCTTTTTTCTTCCTTTCTTCTTTCCTTCTTTTTTCTTCCTTCTTTCTTTTTTTCCTTCCTTCCTTTCATCCTTCCTTTTTTCTTCCTTTCTTCCTTCTTTCTTTCCTTCCTTCCTTCTTTTTTTCCTTTCTTCCTTATTTCTTTTTTCTTTCTTCCTTCCTTCCTTCCTTCCTTCCTTCCTTTTTTGTTCCTTTCTTCCTTCCTTCTTTCTTTTTCTTTCCTCCTTCCTTCCTTCCTTCCTTCCTCCCTCCCTCCTTATTGGTTGTTCTCTCTCTCTAGTCTTTATCTGTTAGCTCTATTTTGGCATGTAATAATTACATTCACTCTCACTCTCCACTCTTGCATCTTTACAATGGCTCGATTAAACTTTTATCACAGTTTTTTTTTTTTTCCTTGCCGCATGTCGTAAAGGGATCTCGGAGTGCTGTGGACGGCGTTGTTTAAACTCTGCGTGTGTGTGTCTCAGAGCGGTAGACTTATGGGTGGTGTTTATCATCAGTGGTGTCATTAATGGTGCTACAGATGGCATGTAGAATGAGTTTCTACTTTATTACATTACTCTACCTCTGTGTTCCTTTATAAAACAACACACCTCATGTAATCTTTACAGTCATTCCAGTTGGGAATCGGGCACATCTGTCTTATCCAAAACGTATTCTAGAAATATAATCTGCCTCACACAGTGCCTCCATTTCTTCAGCGATATGGTTTAGGACACAGTGTGACTTCGTGTCTATAAAAAGGAACGAAACTTCGACATGTACTTTTGACGGCGTAACCTTACGAGGGCAGGAAATAAGAAATATCATTTGTTATTTGTTAGTACGACCTAAACTCCGCCACCGGAATTCTGTAGACTTGAGCCATTTAAATGATAAAATACACCAGACATTTTAAAGTTATTTCTAAAGATTTACCCAAAATTATTATTTACGCAAAAAAAGAATCAAACAGGTTTTCACTCTACTCTCTTCTTCAATCCCACACGCCTTGACGATACACGCAAATTATTTTCCGGTTAAATTTTTTTCCTCAGATGTTCACTTGGGAAAAAAAAACAAACAAAGAAAATACTCAGTTTATTATACACGCATTGCTATTAGCCAATAGGAAAAAAAAGAAGAATGAAAAATTCTTTGTAGTCGGTCCAAACCTTTGAACCTCACTAGTATGTTTTAGAATTCACTTTATTTGTCCTAAGACTTTATTATACATTAAAATTCAGATGAAATTCCTTTTCTTCAAATAGTACAAGAAGAATAACACACTTCATAAACACACAATTTGTTAATTATGTAAATTGTTTGCAGTTACCGAGTTTTGTTACTACGCTTAACAGAAACAAAGTGAACCCATGACATCATGGAGTAGTAATACCTCAGGAATAAAAATACTTCTTCTTCATACACGGTAATTTACTTGATACTCTGGATTTTCTACTTTCAGATGGTGTAGCCCTCTGAACAGGGTCGTGTATTTATTACGTCTGACAGATTTTTATATCGAATATCGAGTTTAGTTCCTCAAGACCTCAATCAGAAGATGCTGCAGTAGAAGAACCGATTCAGGCAACTGTTGTTTATCACGAAGAAAACGACCAGAGAAGATCGAATAGTCGACTGACAAAAGTAGATCAGCCGACGTGAACTAAATTTCACTCCTTTTCACTTACCGAGGACACGACTGAAGGCAGAAAAGCCTCCGAAGTAAGTAGATAGTGAAAATTACAGGCCTGACAGGTCATCAGCAAAGGGAAAGGCACAGAGTCTGTCAACATTTATGGGTCACAGACTCGCAGACAATCAACACTCTGAAAGAAAGTATTCCAATGTTCAGACTTTTTCTTCCTTTCTTTCTTTACTTTTTAATTTTTAAGCACATGTTCTCTGGTCCTGAAATACAGGGCTGGTGTGTAGAGGATGTTAAAGTATCTACCACTGTTTATACTCTACATTTGTTTATTTCCAATTTACACTCAGAAACCTGAACACGATATAAAATAAACCCAGAACCCAACCAAAAGAAACGTCACCTGGCGTGACACTCGCACGGCGGACAACCCGCACATCTGTTTCTGCTTTACAGACATGTCGAAACGAGAGCCCTGCTTTGCACAGACGGGATATCTGTTTCCGAGCTGTCTGAGATTTCATAGAAGAGTTTACTTACCTAGTCCTTTGTGAACAGTGATTTACGATGCTGTCACGGTGGCCTTGAGATCTGGAAAAAGGAAGAACGGCATCTCGTGTATCATTAGTTTAAATGCTTTGCTGCGCTGAGGAATTATTTAGCTATTTCAAAATTGTGTTTCTTTGTGTGTCATCCACCGCACGTGACGAACGGACCGTCCCGTCTGTTTCAGACGTATTTGAGAGGTTAGTAATAGGTAAACTTACATTTCTTTGAAAAAATTAAAAAGTTGCTTAATATGTTTAACATTTCCCTGCATTTAAGTTTTTTTGCAGTCTTTAAAAAAAAGAATTTAAAGTAAGTCAAATCTAAGGATATAATAAGGAGATACACCGATCCGCCAAAACTGTCTGTCTCATACTGTGTACTTCCCCATTGTGCCACCGAAACAGCTCTAACCTGTCACACACTCCGCAAGTAGGGACGCCGCTAAGGGGGGGGGGGGGAGTTAGGACAATTCTAAGGGCCCACACACTTTGGGGGCCCCTAAAGATCTGATTTATTGGTGTGGAATGGGTGTAGAAGGGGGCCCAACCTCATATTCTTTCAAAGGATCTAAACTTGCTAGCGGTGCCTCTGTGTACAAAACCTCTGAAGGTGTGCTGTGGTATCTGGCAGTAAGGCAGTAACTGCTGGTCCTGTAAGTTACGAGGTGGAGCCTCCGTGGAGCAGATCGAGATTTGGAGGCCAAGTCTACACCTTTGTCATGTTCTCCAAGCCGATTCTGAACAGTGTGGCAAGACACATTATCCTGTAGAAAGAGGCCACTGCTATTAGGGAACACTGTGACCATGAAGGAGTGTACATGGACTACATGGTCTGCAGCAATGTTTAGGTAGATTCTACGTGTCAAAGTAACATCCACATGGACTTTTTCCAAGGTTTCCCAGAAGAACATCCCGACTCCTTGAGAGATGCATACAAGAAGATAAGCAATGTTTGATCGCCTGTCAGGGGCCGTAATGTTATGGCTGATGGGTGTACACATAGAACCAGAAGGTTGTCAACAATGTTTACAGAAGAAATCAAAGATCTTAATCACGGTTCTCATACCTGTTTCTGAAGTATAGTATAGTATAGTATAGTATATCCTTGTGAATAAGCTGTTGCTATAGAAACTAGAATTAGTGCTTGAATATAACCGTGGGATTTAGCTCACAGCTGGAACTACAGTCAGAGCTGTTAATCAACATCTCCTGACAAATCAGACTCAGGAATTCAGCCATGCTGTGGGATAAACACCGCTAACATACTGCACCTGGTGGTCATACTTTATTTTCATGAAACGCTTTGTGCCTAGCTAGAGTCCACGAGCTTTATTTTCAACTCATAGAGGAGGTGGCAGCTCACTCGGGTGAGGATTTTCATCTCGGAGCACAACACAGAAGAAGACACAAATCTCCGAGTGACGTGGCATCTTGACCTTGTAACTTGAGGAACTAATATCTACACTGCAGCACAAGCCGACGAGAAGTCACTGAGATATGTCCTTCCTTCCTGTTGCTTTCCTGCAGAACCCTGTACAAGAGCAGAGCACTGTAGGAATTCTTATCACCCTCGATGAAGACGCTGTAGAATAAAGGAGGTGTTTGGTGTGGTGCAGCTAGAGCTTAGTAGGTACTGTACAGTCAATGAGCACAGGTCTGCTCAGAAATTCTGACTGAGGTGGTGAAGTCCAGACATTGGCTTGGCTTTAATAGGCTTTAGGACCCAGAAGCCTGGATTCATGTAAAATAGGCATGCAGGTGCCACAAGTTTATAAAATTGGTAGCCTTCCAGCGTTTATTGGGAATGCGTTCTGCAGAATATTATTGATAGCAGGATCGTTCGTGAGAATCTGGGGAACTAGATATATGATTCATTGGAATGAACAGCGTGAAAGAATCATCTTAGTAAATCGAATCAAACTATTCATCACTATAAAATAAATCTCATAAAGAGACTCTGTAACATTAGAAGAGACAAAAATTTAGGTAAAATTTCCAGAAAGGCAGCAAAATAATACATTCGCGCTCAGGTTTCCTTTTTCCATCTTACTCCATTAACCAGCAGTTTTATTTCCCTGTTTTATTAGATTACTGAACTGTTTCTTTTCCCGCTAATAGTTTAAAAGACGAAACGTCGCATGTGCTCCTGCTGGTATTCGGGTTAGTTTGTTCTGCCCTCGATATGCCCTTGCACATTTATCGATAATTATTTGACAGCACATTAATCATCTTCTTGTCTCTTGAACTTGTTTACAACGATACGAAAGTTCCTTTTACGAAACATGATACTGAGACGCGAGCCGCACGTTCGCCACACCCGCAGGACATTCTCCCCTCCCGCACGCCTGACGCTGAAGATTTCAAATAATCCTGTTTACACGTGATCTATTAAGACCTTTATGCTATGAGCCACTTGAATATACTGCACCTTATCCAGACGGCGCTCTTTTCTTTTCCGATCCTCTTCTGACACTTCGATTCTACGGCTGCCGATAATTGACCGAACAAAAGGTCAGCTATTATATGCTAACTTCATACAGATGTAATTATGATTGGGGTGACACCAGTGTGAGGATAGCAAATTATTAAGGTCATGATTGTTTCAAATTGGTTCTCATGGAGTTCTCATGAAAGATTATCCTGTAATAACCGATGTTTTATCTCTTAACTGCATAATATCCCCTCATTATGTGTAGCTGCAGGAGCTCTGGATTTGATTTTCTGTTCCATTTGAACTTATTTAAATATGAAATAAAAATCCAGTCATAAATAAATAAATATTATGTTTTAGTGGCCCGGTGCGCTCCACTAGGTTAGGGTTAGGGTTAGGGAACTGACCCAGATTCTGAAGGGTTAACTCCCTGTGCTGGTCCAGAGCCCAGATAAAATAGGACGGTTGCATCAGGAATAAAATCAAATTTGCTGATCGGATGATCCGCTGTGGTGACCCCAAGCATGGAGCAGTGGAAGGACAACAACGGAACATAAACAAGTCCACAGTATACACAGTAGCACCCAAGCTTTCAGTCCACCTCCATATAAGTCCAAGAGATTCTGCAAACCAACCTTGTGTTTATTTATTGTCTCCCAGCACTAACCTCATCTGCAGCAGCCGTTATGTAATAATAATAATATAATCCAAAATAAACCCAGAGGTTCTTAATAGGAAACGACGCCTGCTTGTTTGTGCTCCATTAGCCGTGCGGTTTCTCAGTGCGGTTTGCTCGCTGTTCTCTTCTACTCGTCGACATAGCTCGAGGTTCTGATGAGAAACATGTGCTCATGTTTGGGTAGGTGTTTGTGGCTAGCCAGTGACACTAGAAATCGCTCTGAGGTTCATTAATATGTTCCCTGAATACGAAGTGCGGTGCTTAGAAGCTTAAGGAAAAATTCCCTACATCATTGTGGGACGTTCGAGTAAAAGTGTAAGCTGATTAAAATGTCTTCGTATGAAAGGTCAGAAGAAGCTGCTAGAAGTAAGATAATTTAAAGTGGTTGTATTTTTTTTTTTTGTTTGTGTTGCTTCATATCCGTCTGTTGCTTCAATAACTTTTAATTGGCAACCCAGATTTTAATTTTTTTTTTAAAGCTACATATTTGGTTCAATAATCAGGGCAGACACCGTCTATTCACTTAAAATTCTATAAAATTCTGTGAAAACTTTTACTTTCTGAGCTATTATGTCCCCTGTAGCTAAGTTCTGGTGCGATAAGCTGCCTTCAGCTAAAATATTTACATAAATGCAGGTGACTGGCAGCAACAGAGGAACTGAAAATCAAGTTGGCTCATGTTTGGAGAACTAGCATCACTGAAATATGGCCCATATTTTCAGATATTTTTCTACTCTGCTGCATTGTTGTTGTTTTTTTTTTTTTTTCAAGTACTCGGCTCGCTCTGCTGAAATAGATCGCTGGGCCACAAGGTGTAACGTAATTGCAGCTTTATTCGTACGGCATGCAGTAATTGCTTTTTTTCCTCGATGTGCACCACCTAGTGCACACAGCAGTGATTAGCGTGTAGCGATAACACTACATAACACTGTGTAGCGAGTGAATAGTGAAGAAAGTGTAAAGATGGCACTGGACTGCAGTTAAGCACCGATCTGACTGAGATGAGCAATGTTTTCCCGACAGTGCTTGTTGATTATGTATACCTCTCTGCACTACACCGTACGTAACGTTAGCACAGTGGAGTTAGCTGCTAGGAAACCTTGTTGTCATGGAGACTTCAGTATCAATCGTTAAAATATACCATACAATGCCATTCTGAAACTCGTATACAGATACAGATGTAGACGCAGTACAGATGCAGTCAGTGTCGTCAGCTCTGAGGCTTTCTCTAGGGTTGGTGACGCTTTAGATGTCTAATCGAGTTGTTTGTGAGTTCATCAGTGACCTGTCTGTGTTGATTAATCACCAGTGCTCCACATGACCAATGACCAATCACCACTGTTTCAGAGTAACCAATCACCAATAAGCACTGTTTCCTAACCACCAATCACTGATCTCCATTGTTTCCTAACAACCAATCACTGATCGCCATGGTTTCAGAGCAACCAATCACTGATCGCCATGGTTTCAGAGCAACCAATCACTGATCTCCACTGTTTCAGAGCAACCAATCACTGATCTCCACTGTTTCAGAGCAACCAGTCACTGATCCCCACTGTTTCAGAGCAACCAATCACTGAT
>JAOTRN010000041.1:2096349-2110378 GCA_028566695.1 Bagroides melapterus | reverse complement strand
CGTTTATTTTCCCAATTCATATTTACAAACAAACCATAAAAAATAAGCCGAAGTGAAACAAACAAGATTTTAACAAAAAAATGTAAGTATATTTAAAAAAAAAAAAAAAAAAAAAAAAAAAGCATCTCGTTAACAGCCTGACACACACAGAGTTCGGAAAACGAGAAAGAATCAGAGATATATAAGAGATCGGACGCACCGCACAACTAGAAGTAGAAGAGGCGGGGCTTATCCGATCCAGATCCTCACGGAAGTTCAAGGAGATGGATCAGGTCCAACGAACACGTTAACTTAAAACCTATGGCACAAACCTGCGGCCATGGAGAACTCACAGCCGGCTCTCACGTGTCACGTGTGCGTGCGGCAGAGTAACTAAATAACTATCGTACGACGAAGTTGTGTGTCACGTGTGCAACGGCGCCGCTAAGAGGGGGAAAGTTAGGACGATTCTAAGGGTCCTTGCACTTTAGGGGCCCTCAGAGATCTGATTTATTGGTGTGGTCCGGGGCCCAACCTCATATTCTTTCACAGGGCATAAATATTGCTAGCGAGTCACTGAAAGATTCCTCTCGTACCTGCCGTGAATCCCCGCATGACGTTCCCCTCAGCCTGAGGCACGTTTTGACGTCTGGCCTTGTCTTTCCGTTCCTCGTCTCTGATCGTCTTTAACCTTGAGTTTTTCCTCTCGTTTCTGTGCACCTTTCACTCTCCTTCCATCTCACCAGCCTCGCAGTTACACCTTTTTTTCTTTTATTTCTAACGTTAATCGATTTCTTTGACTCGCGTAATCGCTCCAGCTTCCATCTGTTGCCTGCAAACACAAGTCCAGCGAAGTCTGTCTTTCACCTCACTTCACTTCGTTTCACATTTCTCATCTGTTCATCACAGCAGCCAAGAAGAAGACAAAACAAAAAGCGCTAGCTGTCCCACTTTGGCTACGCCTATCTTTTTTTTTTTTTTTTTTTTTTTTTCTTCTTGTCTGGTCTCGTCTCTCTCCGAGAGTATCAGGAGCGTTGCGTGAAAGAGTGTCAGCAAGAACGAAAGGAAAGGTGTAGAAGAGTGTAGAGAGACCAGCGGTGATGTGCGGGTTAGAGACCGTGGCAGCGAGGAAGAGACGTGAGGCAGAGACGAGGATGTCGAGGTTCTCTTTAGGAGTGACGTGGACGGACAGGATTAGGAACGTGAACATCAGAGGGACATTGAACCGGTGACTCTTGAATACGTCTAGAACATAAACGTGTGAAGACGTGCGTGAGACGGATCAGTCTGTCCCGGTCCGGCTTTTCTTGTTTTCTCGCCACGTGGCTCTCGTCCGCTAAAAGTATATTTTCCAAGAAGAAACCGTCACTTTCCCGTATAACAGACGTTCACTGAAGTCTATTTATTTGAACGTACATAATTAGAAAATTCTATATTTCTATGCTACCTTTGTTGTTCTAACCAAAATGAGTGTTTATAGAGTTTTGATCATAGGCATGAAGTGTTACGGCCAGAGGAATAAAGAGCAGCGATTACACAGCGCTAACGACCCTTGGACTTAAACGGAACCAGATGAGCTACAGCGTCGTTCCTGCACCATCCCGGTTCTCCTGCCGTAAAAAGATACGACCCGAGTTCTGACAAGACGTACGGCTCGGAAGGATTTTTTTAGGAAAACGATCAACGATATGAGTGTTGATGTGAAAATGTTAGCACTGAGACCGGAGACTCCTTCCAAAAATTACCTAAAGAAATATTTCCTTCCCCGTGGAAGCCGGAACACGTGGAATACGTAAATACGACTATTGTAGAAAAAAATATCACCCACCAACATGATTTTTATTTTTTTTTCCTGGTCTTTAGCCGAAGGTGTTTTGCGTTAGCTGTGTCAGGATGAATAAGACTCCAGAACACACACTTTATCCTCCTGGGGCACGAGACACCAGATCTCTGGACGAATACGTCCGATGCAATCGCTTCATACGTGCCAAGAGAGATCACGCTAGCTCCAGTCGACGAGTGTGTCCATTTTAATTTCATCAGTAAGAAAAAGAAAGATTTTATATAAAAATGTCTTTGATGTTTCATCATTAGTATTTAGGATTCTTCTTTACTCATACACGTCTTGTTTTGTGACGTTTTTTGCGTCGTTAATCAAGAAACGTATCCTATATCAAGACTCATCTTTCATCAATGGCACACGGAAGCAATTAGCCATTTTACTACAAGCACGAATGAGCATCCTCTGGCACCAACCAGCAAGTACTATCCGTAGAGTCGGGCCAAACATCTGTCTCCAGCTGTGCGTTCGTGTGTACAGGTGCCAGATGATCTCGTGTCACCGACCCGGTTAGTGTGAGATCAGAACCTGGACCGAACGGACACGAACACGTTATTCACGTCTTCGGTCTTTAAAGGAGGGTCGGAGTCCGTGTGCCACTGATTACGTCTGAAATCGAGTCACGTCAAAGTGGATTTTTATCAGCTGGAGTCTGACATCTGTGGGAACGTTTTGACCGAACGCTCCGAATAAACGTGCTCCAAGGCATGGAAAGGTCAGAGCACAACCCGGTGTTCTGTCCATCACAGAAATATTCTTTCTTTATTTATTTAATTTTATTTTATAATTTATTTATTTATTATTATTATTTTTTTGTAACATCTTCATAAATTTCCATGAGTCATCCAGTACAGTTTACTAAAATATACATTTTATTATTATTATCGTTATTATTATTATTATTATTATTATTATTATTATTATTATTATTTATTTATTTTTATTTTTATTTTTATTTTTATTTATTTTTTAATCTGCCACCTGAGCACATCTGATAATCAGCCATGGAATAGTTACGGAGAAGATTCATCATCCATACGTCCTGATGATCCTGGGAAGAAGAAAAGTGCATATTATTATTATTATTATTATAGAATTATTATGATTTTCTTGAAAAAAAAATGATCTGATTTATTAGGGCTCGGTGACACTGTGATACTGTGACATATCCTGATTCATTTGTTCAGTAAGTCTGGAATAAAACACACACACTCTCTCTCTCTCTCTCTCTCTCTCTCTCTCTCTCTCTCTCTCTCTCTCTTAACTAGACCATAAAGCACTAGATGGCAGCCTCGTTGCTCGCTCTCCGTGTGTGCGCTTGTATTTTTACTTCCCCGAGTGACAAAGACAGACTGCCAATCACCTTCAATCTGATCCACAGGAAATGACTTGGCACACAGGAAATTACACGCATACCAATCACCACCACCACCACCGAGACCCTTTCAGTCTGTCCCCAACACTTCATCTCACCTCTAGTAGGGGTATAATGTCAATCTCTAGCGATTAGAAAGCCGGCTCAAACAAATCCAAATAAATTTTTTTTTTTTTTTAGATTCAAATCTTTGATGATTCAGTGTTTACATAAAAGTCATGAGGCTGTAATTAAAAAAGCCTTAGACATTGACTTTGTTTAGTCTCTCTGTGTTTCGTGTTTCACAAATCTGTCTGGAAAAAAAAAAATCCATAAATAAATAAAAAAAAAAAAAAAAATCAACCCGGGTTGGACGTGTTCCTTTCGGTCCTTGGTTACTATCACGGCACTTGAAATCGTACACGCTGTGAACACACGGAATCATTTCTCATCACGCCACTTTCAGATAAGTCCGATATATCCCCTCCTTCTTTTTTTGTTTGTTTAATAGCGGCCGAGGTATCAGGAGGTCGTCCGCTCGCGGCGTTATCTACGATGTGTTTGACTCGGACAAACAGAGACAAAAATATTACAGCGATATATTTTTTTTTTTTTTTTTTTTTTTTTTAAATCAGCTACATTAGCAAAACTTTAGCTGAGAACCCAGACATCTGTCATTCATTCATTTATTGTGTTATGGTTTAGTGTGTAGTGTGTGTGTGTGTGTGTGTGTGTGTGTGTGTGTGTGCGTGCGTGTGTGTGTGAAATCAGCATGTCAAGATACAATATGACGTCTCTTTATATCATCACCGTGAGTGACAGTTTGAACCTCATTCCAAGTTGTCTTGCAGTTCCGCTAGTTACATCAACACGAACGCACGCCGCTTGATCTACGGCCTTTTAAACGAAGGCCGCGGACGTGTGCGTGACGTTCGCGGACAGACGCCGACCTGTCATACCCAAACGTTTTTTTATTCAAGACGTGAGAAACAAAACAAAGCTAACATTTAACGTCACATAAAACATGACGGCGTTAACGTCAACAAAGTACAAAAACGAAGCATCAAGGTAAAGAAAGAAACACGTGAGCACCGAGGAACATGAGAAAACTCCGCCGGTCTGGCAAGGAATTGTCCACGTTAACATCAATCTATGTCAAGGCATGCCACTTAATAACGAACACAAACCACGGTGAGCTTTTTAAACGTAGCCGTCAATCATCTTCAGCTCTTAAGTGTACCACACACCGCCCCACACATTAGAGCAGACAACCTGATGGGAACATCAGTCTAGTTCTGACTAATAAACCACTGAGCTGATTTCTTTTTTTTTTTATTCTTGGAACGCTGATAAATTTTTAATAAAACGGCTCACGAGTCCGTATTAGTTATGCAACGTCTCATACTCGGGCTCATCGACGCAGCCAAAGCGGTTGGCTTGGGTTACAGGTAATTTCTAAATGGATCCGCTTATCTGAATATCTTCGTGAGGATAACGTTGCAGGTTTTCCGGGTTTTTAGTCTAGGTTCAAATTGAATTAAATCACGGGGACCGTTTTTTTTTTTTTTTTTGGGCAAACGTCCTAGTGTCGGATCCTCTCGAGCCAGCGTTTCCTTTAAGCGAGCGTTCTTAGCGGCGAGCGGTGATGAACCGCGCGGTGGGGGGTTGTGTGGGGGAGGGGAGGGTCAACAAACTGTAATACAGGGGCTGCGGCGTGTACGCAATCCCCAAAACAATCAAGACCTAGTTCACAGAATTCAGTTTGGGTTCTCCTCCTAAACGTTTTGTAGTGCCACTGATTTAACGATAAATACATTATTCTCACGTCATGCTAGCTTCCACCGTCTAAGCTGGTCATCAATATCATGCTGGTGTGTAACAACCGTGTCGAATTAATTAGCATTAGTTAAACACCAGGTGTGAAATGATGAACATTTTAATAATTCTATTTACGGCGATGACTCAGATCGTAGCAGCATCACGTGTTACACAGAATCCTCAAAGCTTCACTAGATGACGAATAACCTCGTGCCCTGCAAGAGTGCCGGAGCTCACGCGGTGTAAAAGCCAGAGGTGCTAGGATGAAAGTACGGGCAAAACCGGGCTAGCTCCACGAGCGTTTTTGATCAAACAATCGATCACGACCTTTGAACTCCATACACTCTCCTCAGAGCCTTCAGCATTCAGACCTGGCGCTGACTTTACTCCGTTTTTCCGCGTCCTGTAAAACAACGTGAAACGTTCCCGGACTCCTGAACTAAAAAGAAGTCGCTCCGACACCTCGAGGGAACATCAGTGACATTTCCACTTGGTGAGTATCGATGTTTGCACTCGACCCTCGTTACAGCCCGATTTAACCGGCCGCTAACCGGTGACAAGCCCAAACTCTAGAGAGCTTTCAAACACTATAACTCTAACGCCGGCGGCACGGCCGCGCTCCGCTTAACGAGCACAGCTTTCTCCGACAGTTATCTCAAAAATCTAGTGCCTGGACTTGACTTACCGTATCACTAAAATGTTCTTATGTCATATCTTTTAATAATTAGCATTATAGCATTTTTGTCATGCTTTTCTGCTACTTACGTAATATTTAATCGTTCTTTATTTATTCGAAATCCTCTCACACTGAAATTCAAAAAAGATGGACGTAAACACAAACGTCGTCTGGAACACGGCGGATTTTTATACGTCTTAAATTCATGACCAAATAACCAGCTACTGCTAACTTTTTTTTTTTTTTAGGCTTGCTTCTTAAAAAAAAGAATCTTTTTTTTTTTTTTGTCCCAAAGGACCGGGATAATGATGAAAGTTTCAACTGATTTGGTCAGTTAGCTTCAGTCAGAGTGTGACCGAAACCAGAAAATACTGTAATTAGCATAAGACGTCTTTAACACAGATATAAAAAAGAGACAAAAGCGCTACGGTTAGAATAGAAACAGAAAAACTTTATATGGAACGTTATATATTTTTTTTTCCTTTTATTTAATGAGACACTTTAACGTGAATTGTGAATCTTGCCGGTGAATTTGGTAGCAATCGACCGTAACTAACGTTTGGGTTCTGGATCACGTCGTACCGAAGATGTTGATGAAGATGAATGGTGGCTTTTTTTCTATCATGGTATTTAGGAGTTAAAGTCAAACACAAGGCCGGATTCTCAATAACGGTATGTTTTAAAGTGTCGCTGATATTACATCAGAACAAAAGTTGCTCCACATGTTGATTCCACGTGACCTTGCTTTGGAAACCGTATTTCAGGACACGTCACAGCCGAGGTCTAATTTCATGCTTTATGTCCTAATTGAAGAAAATGAACGGAGCATAAGAAAAAAAAAAAATTTGCTTAAAAAAATATTTTATCACGTCATTATTATTTTGGTGCTGCGCTTGTTTCAAGGCTCCAAAAAAAAAAAAAAAAAAAAAAAAAAAATTTAATAATAACCGGTAAATTTAATTTATAAAAAATTGGGGAAAAAAAATTAAAAATTTT
Source organism: Bagroides melapterus (assembly GCA_028566695.1). NCBI lineage: Eukaryota > Metazoa > Chordata > Actinopteri > Siluriformes > Bagridae > Bagroides > Bagroides melapterus. The sequence continues at coordinate 2,103,715 of JAOTRN010000041.1, read as the reverse complement.
AAAAAATAAAAAAAAATTTGCTAAAAAAAATATTTTAACACTACTTTATTTTTTTGGTGCTGGGCTTTTTTAACGGCACAAAAAAAAAAAAAAAAAAAAAAAAAAGCAATTTACTTCTTCCCGGTCTATTTCATTTAGCTCAAATTGGGGATAATAAAGTATATAGTGTCAGATATTAAATAAAATCCCCAGATCCCATTTTCCTGTGATGGCTCTGTGCATCTTGTTTCATTTCAGTCTACGGATTTCTTTTTATTTATTTATTTATTTATTTATTTTTCCGAGCCAAGGTTTACGTCCTTGCTTGTAGAATTTGCAGAGTAAAACCGATCTCGTGTTTCTATCCGGTTAAGCGTTCGCAGTAAATGGGATTAAAATGAATTGGACAACATAACCCTAGTGTGGACAGATGGAAGGGAAATTGTTGCTCTCTGTAGATTTCCAAACAAACAGCCTTTTTCCATTTCGGATTTGAACCTTGGCTCGGACCGCAGGCGTAATTTCATTTAGAAGCAATTTTACTCTTTTTGGATGCCATTTGTTTGCACTCCAGGTTCTATTTTATTAGCCTACAGCAAACGTTTTCTGAGAACTCTGTTTGTCGAACGGGTTCGTAGTTTAACGTTCAACCTTCAAAAAACTTCCAGGACGCCGGGAACGACGTTGGCACGATTTACGTTTCTCATATCTTTTCACGTTCATCTCTCGTGCATCTGTTTTTTTATTCCCACTTGTGATTTCCTCCAACATTCTCCCCTACACACGTATTTATACAGTATATTATTTCTTTCATACAATATTAACATCGTTTTTTTTATCTTCACCGCTCATTTTTCACACAGAAGACGTGTTCTTTTTTTTTTTGTTTTTTTTTCCACATGCGATTTTATCACCTGATTGACTTTTGGATTGATTTTATGATGTAATTGATTTATTTTCATTTCCTTTTCCAGGTTCCACACGACTCTAGAACCTTCTACCAGTAGACCCCAGAAATTCTTCTCACTACACTATTAAGTTTAAGTTATTTGTGTCTATGTGCATATATGACTGATTTATCTTTTTTTTTTTTATTTGAACTTAGGAAAGTTTTCCGAATCGAATTCTTCCAGTTTGCAACGATGACACCATGTTGCGTAACACCGAACAGCTGTGCTTAAGAGCAAAAAAAACAAAAAAAACAACTCGAACCCACGTGTCACTTTCAGAAAATGCAAACATCTCCCTGAAGTGTACAGAAGAGCCTTCTGGGATAAACAAAGTGACGGCGTCAGTTCGGGATGAGAATCAATGTGAGAAAATAATAATTATTAAAAAGAAAAAGAAAAAAGAAAAAAAAAGTGAGAGATGCTGCCTTTAATCTTACCTCCTGTGGTGAACTCGGTGCGACTTGTAAACCAAACACAGGTAGAGGTTTTACTGACATGATTTACTTTCATCTCGCTGTCACTTCCTTCACACGCTTTTTAAACTGACACGCTTTATTTCTCCTGTGGACCTGGCAGGAGGCTTTTGTCCTGGTTAAACATCTCTCTCTCTCTCACACACACACACACACACACACACACACACACATTCATTCATTATTCTCTCGATTTTCTTCAGTCTGTCCCCGACGCAGTAAAGAAATTGTTTTTTTCTTTTTTTTTTTTTCTTTTTTTAGAATTTCTCAGATTTGAGCCGTTTACACGTAGACCGAAAACGCTCATGTTGGTTCCACGTAACAGAAAATACCTTCATTAATCACGTTAGGCTTCACGTGGACCTTCCATACATGACGCTTTTGTCATGCTGCTGCTTTTAATGTGACCATCATAACTTATTCATACCTCCTTCTCATGATACATCATTTATCTCTATTGTTCGCTCACAACAGCAGTACAATCCTAAATATGACAGAAAATATGTCCATTTTTTTCAAAACTAGTCTCAAACTAGTTGCTAAACTGCTTTTGAAGAACGGAGATAATCGGAGTCTCACACGGGATGTTTTCCTTACGGACCCACGCTGACTAAATCTTTACAGACAGTCTAAATAAGACCTATCGTAAATATTTTAGGCTTAAATAAGAAACTCCTTCCGGTTGTCGCGCATAACAGCTTCTTTTATAACGTTACACCGTTCGATATTATTATTGTCCCTTAAATCGTGACACGTCGAGACGTTATACGAAAACGGATGATATTCTGTATTTATCAAAGCTCGGTCCGATAAGAATCATGGTCAAAATCTGACAGGACGTAAAAAAAAAATCACATCAGTCGCTCACTCAGACTGTAAACATCGTGTTGTTTGTACTGAAAATATGAATTTCCTCCGAAATACGAACGCAGGAAACTTGCGAGGAAAAATATCAACTATATTTGAATTCTTCTGTCAGGGCATTTATGAAGTGATTTATGATTCTAATTAAGATTAACATTTGCCTGTGCAAATAACAATATCTCCAGAACAAGATTGATTTTATTCCCTTCCATTTTGTAGAAACTTCAGGCTCGCAATTATAGCGTGTCTTAAGGCGCGAGATAATCTCGGCAGGTTCATTTCACTTACGCTGCCTCGGAGTACAAGAGTATTAGAGTCGTAACAATATGACGTTTTATAATCCTTTTTCTTCTTCACCTCGTCCTCGTGACACTTCACTCGGTAACTATTACACCGTCTATGGCACTGTCTTACTGACCCATTTCTCTAGACTTTATACTTTAAACCTGCACCACGAACAAGCGGGAATGTAAATAATATAGTAAACAGATCATGAATTATTAAAACGTTCAGCCTTTATTCGCATAAATACTGCCAATTGTTTTGTATTCGTTTTGTCTCGCATTTATTTAAAAAATGATGGTTTTGTTTAAATTTATTGTTGTGTGATGTAAGAGCTCGCGGACGCTCGCTTTCCTCTTTCAGCTCTATTACCGCTATGTGTCTAAAAGCCGCTCCTACAATATTCGTGCGGTTAGTTTAACTGTGCTTTCAGAAACAGCGGCTGGATTAACAGCAGTAGAGTCACTGTATTGTCTTCGACGATAAAGTTACAGACGTCACAGACTCCTTCTTAAGTGGCGGATATTTATGTAGAAGTTTTCAGTCGCACGAGCCTCTGAACACCGCGTGCGATCATCCGTGACGCTGCGATATTGCGACTTTGCTGCATTTAAAACACGTTCTGATGTAGAGATCAGAGGAAAATGAAGTCGTTATCACGACAAAAAGAGAAAGACAAAATATAATAGTGCACGTTCTCTTAGGATCAGGGAGAAGAAAACTGTTTTGTCCTAGCACAAATTCTCTATTTGAATCCGATGGACTGGTGATTTTGAGCCGTACTGAATATTTCAAGCTCGAACATTAAAACAAACAGTATCACGTTGCATTTTGGCATTAATTACCGTGCGCTTGGCGATTAGCGGTTTCCCATTCTCATCACCCTTAACAGATCGTGGCTGCCTTTATGGGCGTAGAGGAAACATAAATAGATTAAGTAAAGTGCAGATGTAATGGCACTCAGTGACGGCTTCGCTTTGCTCAGTTCTCAAACATGTTACCTCTCAGAGCAGGATGAACTTTCAGAGCTTTTACTGGGAGCAAAAATGATCTTTAGTATATCGTGCAAACTTGATTACAGATAAAATCTAAAGTTTGGTAAACACGTTGAGTTTACAATCCAATTCTAGCACATCTTTTAGCCTGGGATTGGTTTTTCACCAAGCTACCAAGATTTTCATCAAGCTACTAAATTTTTCACCATTCTACCAAGCTACCAAGCTCTGGTCAAAGTCACCAAAATTTTTGAAATAGTTTATGTTCTTCTGCCAATGTTTTTGGACTCTCATATGGATTTTCATGCGTTTTTACACTTTTTGTGCTAAATACAACTAAAAATGTGATCAGAAAAAAAAGAACAGGAAGACACAGCATCACGAACAGAATTCCCAGTTTGTTCCTGCTGCATGTTTTATCAGAATGCGGTCACGCTGCGGCCTGGTTGCATCATCCGTTTATCGATCGCGGGCTTGGATCGTTCCCATTAATGTCATTATAATGGAATCATATATAGATGAGATAGAAATATGAGCCCATAATTACCACAATGAGCTAAGACACATGGACGTTAACTCACCGTGTAACCCGAGAGTATCTTAATCCCGTCACCTTGACCTTTATAGAGTCGGAGTCCACTACCAAGAGCTGTGCATTATTTATAAACTAATTCAATTCTAATTCAGTTGGTATTTCTGGCATTCTTTATTAATAGTCATAGCAACCACTAGCCTTGTATTGGCTAAGACTGACGGCAGATGATCCACATAATAGAACCAAGAAAAATTATTGTTTTTTTTTTTTTTTCTTTCTTGTATTCTCATGATCACGACAATATCAATCAACTTCACGTAACACTTAAGGAGGAGGCTGTGACGTCTTCACGTTTATCGTTGAAGACAATGCTGCCTTACTGCGCTTCTGATGCCTCTAGAACGTGTTGTTACGTCGAGATCACGAGAAAATTAAGTTGTGATCACGAGAAAACAGCCCGTGGACGAAAGAAAGGAAAAATATAAGAACGCGCGAGCTCTCAGGACATCTTATTCACTTCAGAGAGCTATAACAGAGCTAAAAGTGAGAACTCTTTGGTGGTTGTTTCAGATCGTTCAATCTAGGGTGCGCACTTGTGCTGCTGTTGGATGTTTACGTCATATACGGGATTACGATCCAATACATAAAAAATCTCATTGTGCCGTAAACGAAAGTCTTTCTTCTTAGAAACAAAAGAGAGAGACAACTTATTTTAACGTGGATTACAAAAAGTATTGAAAGGTAGTCTTTTAAAAGTTAACGAAACCATTTCGCCGAACAGATCATTAGTATTATTTTAATTCCCTTCATGTCCGAGCGTCTAGTTCGTGTGTGTGGTTTTAAATACAGAAGGACTGTGGTGCAGCTTGAATCGCCTCATTTATGCCATTGAGAGTGAAGAAGGCTCTTTATGTGAGTTAATATCGTAGGTCAGGCCAGCGGTGAGCACAGAAAAAAAAACACACAGAGACTGTGCTGTGTAAGAATCCTGCCACTGGTTCCCAGTTTGTTTCAAAAGTCCCAGTATACAGTAGTTTAACACACACCGAACGTATTATATCCCTGTGTGTCCACATATCGGGGTTGTTAGCCGGGTGAACGGCTATTCCGGCTTTGCCATCGGTCAAATTAAATAAGTTTCATATTTATCACCCACAGATCTTGGGAAAGGGATTAGCAGCATTTAAACCAAATCCTACAACTGAACCTTAACACAAGTTTTTTTTTTTTTTTTCTTAAAGTGCACCCAAGCACGGCATTTTAACACCGCAAATGAACAAACCGTATTTTTTTATTTATTTATTTTTTTAATATCGCATCGCTAATGAAAGTTTAATTTAAGATGAGTGAATCCATGTACTGTTCTGTGCTCTGTCACGAAGGGACACTCTGAAGGTATTATTACTAATCCCAGGTTCTGAGTATCGTGTGCAGATTCTCAGTAACGTGAGCAGCTGCGTTTGATGTCTGACAGAAATGAAACCCAGCCTCGCGCTTCGGTCGGCACTCAAAAACTCTGTCGGATTTGTAAATATCTTTTCTTATTTGTATAAAACAGGAGTTTTGATCAGTTTAATATATCTCGATTTGGGGAGAAAAATCGGATTTGCTCTCTGTGACACTAGATTTAATCAAATTTATCACTGTTCAAAGATTTTTATTCAGTAAATACGCGCTTCCGTTTGATAAAAGACGGAATAATAAGTGTCAAGAGGAACGATTATGATAAGAATAGTAATTACCACAATTATAATTATCCGCCGAAACGTTTCTATCACTAAAATACCCGTTTGACAAACAATTTAACAAACAAAAAAGCATAATAAACGTAGTCATTAAACTCCTTTCATCGCTTCATGTGCTCATTTACTGGAATTAGCGAAAGAAGATGAAGCTGCGTGCGAGTCGTAATATTCTCTGTATGTTCATTAACATTATGCAAAAAATAGTCGTGAGCAGGAAATGAGTTCAAACTTAATAATTGATTATATAAAACTTATAATTGACTTGAATCTGAAGACAGCGTGAAGAGAGATGGAGTGGGGAGAGAACAAGTTAAAGCAGGACTAAAAATAGACGGTAAATAATATGAACGCAGGCAGAAAATCCGATTTCATTTTATACCCCAAAGGTTTAAAACGTTTACTTTTACATTCGAGCGTCGTGAAGCATCCATGAACACGTCGACACGTCGGATCCCGTCAGGCTAAATAAGGGAAAATGAGAGCTAGATTAAGTGTTTCAGGAAGAGAACAACCAGAGACGAGAAAGAAATCGATTCTAAAATTTCCTAAAAAGAAATGTAAATTCTCCTTATTATCAAATATAATGATTTATTTTTGGTCATGGATGCAAAATAAAGCAGCCCTGATAGTGTACACCTCCATTTAATTATTTATTTTTCAGAATTCACATTTCAGTCCATTAAGAGGTCATTTTGGAGGGTCGTGTCTTTTTTTTTTTTTTTTTTTTTGTTATCTCTCCTTTCTTCCTCCTCCCTGCTGCACCGATGCTGAGTCGATGTCTTTATCCTAGACGTCTGGATACTGCGACTGGAGGAATGAGGCATTAACCCTGATTTGATTTCCCATGTACACAGAAGTCACTCATTTCTCCTCTTGTAGCAGAAAGTCATTAAGGTCGAATCTTATTTGTGGCAGCGTCGCTCTGATTTTAGTGACAGAACGTCTGTCTCAGAACGGAACACAACCTGGACATAAATGTGTGTGTGTGTGATGACAATAAATCCCACTTCATCCCTGCTACTGTTACTAGATTATCTAATCGTTGTCCGATCGTTGTGTTATACGAGGAATAAAACTCTCGAGGTTCGGCTGTTTTGGGAAATTTATCAACTTCAGCCTGTTGTTGATTATTTTCTGATTAAAATCCCGCCGCAGGATGTTTTATTTCTTCCTCGGTGTTGAAACCAAACAGTTTAGATGATCTGTTAGGTCTGTTATGGATTTTTTTTTTTTTTTTTTCTTGGCTTCGGTGCGCCGTGTACTCGGAACCGTTCTCAGTTTCTATCTACGTTATCAAAAGGGAAACAAAGAGCTGCAGTGTGTTTTGAATAAATCCTAAAAGGTTAAGCATTTCTCAAGAACTTCATTGTATTAAGATCAGACATGATGTTGTCCTTGTTTTTGTGTTTTACTCTGTAGACTTTTACTTCTTTACTGTCAATCCAATGAAATATTCTTTTTTTTTTTATATATATATACAGTACTGTGCAAAAGTCTTAGGCACCATATTATCTGTAGTACAAATTTTGTTCTATAAGTTTAT
>JAOTRN010000041.1:2073708-2092603 GCA_028566695.1 Bagroides melapterus | reverse complement strand
CAGACATCATAAACTTATAGAACAAAATTTGTACTACAGATAATATGGTGCCTAAGACTTTTGCACAGTACTGTATAATTAAGCGACTCTTCACGAATTGTCTTGTTTCTAGAGACACGTGACCTGATAGGAAGTGCTCTAAGCTTTTAACCACCGACCCAATCCTACTCCAGTCCAAATTGTACGCAATTTATTTCTATTGTTAACTGCCAAACTATGACTAAGACCTCATCACGTTCAGTATAAACCATTATAACCCACTAAAACGGCTCTCTCCGCTGTTAGCAATCAGGGATGAGAATAACGCTAATGTGCTGCGTGTCGTAACTATTTGTTTTCCATCGCCGCTTAGTAAAACTGATCACGGATTCGTTTAGAACTAGCACGAGACGTTTTTACTTAGCCGTCTCGGAGAGACGAGAATAACGTGAGATATATCTCACTCTCGGGGACTTCTAGTTGTCGTCTGGAAGCTAGATTACATCCTGCTTTGTGCAATAAAACAGATATATTCATTTATTCGAAGCCAAGAGACGAAAACAGTGTTATGATTTGTGCTAACAGCCCCTTCGCTGTCTCCGCTCACACCATGTCGATGAAACACGGCGCTACGGGTTTAGATAGCAAAGTTTCGCTCTTTAAAATGTAGAAAGAAAACACACACGCACGCACGCACGCAGCCGTGCTCTATTCTCTACGGTCTTATTATGAACGGACATCGATCACAACCTCGGGGTCATTAAATATTCCTCTGTTGATATGCGAGATCTACGAGGTCAGTGGAAAAAGGTCTGAAACTCGGTGAGCTTGCAAGCCAGAAATGCTTCTATATTTCCTCAAAGAGCTTTTTAATGGAAAGATGGAGCGAGGGTTATTAGCTGAGGAGAAAAAGAGAGAAAATGCTGATGATAGCTAAACACCAGAGGCCTTTAGGGTCACGAATTATGCAGCTATATAAGAGTGTATGTGTGTGTGTGTATGTTTCAGCGTATGAATGATACGTCATGGCTGCAGCTATCTCTTTACACACACACACACACACACAGACGATCGTAAAGGGATTAAATCCTGTTGCAGCAGCACCGAGGACTGCGGCTGTTGTAAATTTCAGGTCCGACTTCAGCACTCTGTTTATGGCGAAGGCTGCAGAAAGAGGAGTGAAGGGGAGCAGGGCGACGCGTGAGTGCTTCTTCTTTAATGGAGGAGAAAGGAGGCGTAACCACCTGATCGCCTCGCTAATGGCTTTTCACCCTACGGATGGAGAAATCAGCTTTTCTACACACTTTTTTTTTCCTTCTCCCTGTTGGTTTTTTGATCTCCTTCCCATTTCACTGGAGAGACAATCACTTAAGGACTAAAACACACTTTTTTTCCCTCGCCCACATTTTTTTTTTTTTTTTTTTTTTTTTTTTTTTTTTGCATCATGTTTATTTTCCGCCACATTTTTTTTGTTCCATTGCAGACAATATACTGTCTTTATCTCAGAACATGCTTTAACATGGAGGAGCGACCTGTGTGCGACAAGGCAGAGGAGATGGTGGCGAAGAAAAAAAAAATGAGAGGATAGAAGGAAGAAACCTTATGAGGAACCAGATTTAAAAGGAAACTCATCCTCATTTGAGGGAAGAACACCATTAAAAAAAAAAGGCTTTTATATGTGGACTTTAGAAGGGTATTTTCTTACCCTTCAGTCTGCAGTGTTGTGGAAAAAAAAAAAAATTAAACAACACAATGTATTTATTTGAAATAGAGCATCGATATTCATAAATAAAATCTACATGTACGCAAAAAATATATAAAATAAATAACAATACAATCAACTTAAACACTCCTAGTTCAATGTTTTTCTCTCAATATCATTAAGTCAAGTTTTTTTTAGAGAACAACATTTTTTTTTGCCACCAGTCTGCATGCAAATCTGTGTGTGTGAGTGTGTGTGTGTGAAAGAGAGAGAGAGAGCAATGGTACGAGGTGTATTTGGTGCATTTTAAATTATGCAGATTGTGCAGCATTAATTTTAATACCGTGTTTTCACTCAAAAATATCACATATATAGTATCTGACATTTCTGTATCTGACATTTAGCTCTCTCTCTCTCTCTCTCTCTCTCTCTCTCTCTCTCTCTCTCTCTCTCCCGACTGTTGTAAACCTTACATGTCACCAGCTTTCGGCTTCTCTCTGAGGAGAGTGTGCTCTCTGATTATGTATGTAAAACTGAACATATGGTGTTCAGCACCTCACTGCAACACAGAAATAATAAACCGAGCGCTTTACATAACCGGTCACTGTGTCCTTACCCCTTTACATCATTTAAATATTTATCTCCAGTTTTGTTAGGAAGGTTATATAATGCTGAAACGCATTAACTACGGTACGTTCTATTCCCAGGGCCGTTTTTTTTTTCTTTAGAAGGAGGTACTTAAAACTTAAGAGTTTGCCGTTTTAATATTTTAACATGACTCGCGAGCTTCGGTGAAAGTTACCTGAGAAAGAAATTTCTCGCTCGATTATTCCAGCTTAATGTCGATAGATATGCTCGTGTATATACACATACGTACACGAATTCCGTTTTAAAATGTTTTAAATATGAAAAGGGTGTAAGTGTGATTTTGGTGGTGACGTAAATAAAATTCAGTGTGTTCCCTGGACATTGGTAGAGACATGTCGATATACCGTCCATATCGATATGCATTTATAATACAGCTGCAGCTTACGTTAAACTATCGCGTAAAATAACAACGCCAATCGTAAAGTGACGTGTTTAGAGAGGCGGAGCACAAGAAAGACAAAGCCAATCATATTAGAGAAGTGAGTTACGGAGGCGGGACTCACTGCAGAGATTGAGATCTGTTAACCGTTTGTGTACCACAAATTGCGCTCTCATTTAAATGATTTTTGGATAAATCAATGTGAAATAAAATAAGTAATAAGCAAAAAAAAAAAATAATAATAACATCAGCGGTTATATTATATAAATATTAATTAATTGTTTGGTCGAATTATTGCTAGGGACAATTCGGTGTTCCCCGGATATATGGTCGTACCGTCACTCCCCTAATCGACGCCATTGAAATAGGATATGAAATAAATAACTTTTACTGCATTATATTTATTACGCATTAACCTGATAAATAGTTCTAACCGAATTTGAAACCCACTTATACCGATTAACGTCACAATGAAAAATGGCCTGTAAATAAACAGCTTACTCGTGTTTTAAAGGAACAGGTTGGGGGGCGGGCGGGGGGGGGGGTGCAGGAATCTAATTTACTCCGATTGTAGTTAATCGGCCAAGACATTCGGTGTGTGATGCTTGTGCTGCCACTTGAAACGGCGATACAAGGCTAATGTAGATAATGTAAAAATGTAATGGAAGCTCAAAGCTTTCAGTTCAGCTTTGTGCAAACTGCAGGAAAAAAAAAAAGATTATGAGTGCCGACCCTAGCACATTTGGTTCTCTAGGCAATATTTACTGCTTTGGGTTATGAATCAAGATTAAGGAGAGGTTAACACTCTTGGATGTACAAGTTTGTTGTTGTTGTTTGTTAAAAATGGGAAAGAAATTCTACACGACTTCCCTGATCGGAACTCTTAACATTTAAAAATGACATTCGCTGACTCTGACCTTTACATCTCTATATCCCTGGACCACATGTCCTGAGATGATCCACCATCTAAGTGATATTAACTGTGAAGAAACAATTTAATTATTAACATTTTAATGTGGTTCCAACATTCTTTTTTTTTCCATTAGTTGAGGATTCCTTTGTAAGTTACACTGACTTCAGACTATTTTGCTTAAACCATCCATTTAAAGTTGCACTTTTTTTTTTTGTTGTTGAAAGTCTGAACTGTGCTCACAGCATGAAATGTTTTGTTTACTTGACCACTTTTAATGAGGTTGGTTAGAAAACAGAGGTTGATGAAAACAAGAAAAATGAACCGTCTTCGATAAACTGTGGGAAAATTATTTTGGTGGCTGCAATTATTGTTCATAATACGTACATTGTTCCTTCGTGAGCTTCTTTAAACGACTCGGTGCCATTTTAATTACTTTTCTCATGCACATATTTGCCAGGGGCCCAGCAGTGGCTGCTTGGTGGTCCTGGGATTCGGGCTCACGACCTTCCGATCGGTATTCCAACACCTTAACGCTAAGCTACCGCGTTAAATCTCTCTAAATATCATTCTGAAAAAAAAAATTTTCATAGTCAGTCTAATGGAAAAAATTCAAATACCATAAACACCGACATTATTATAACCTTGCTTTATAATAAAGGAAACGTACAATTTAAAACGTGGGTAAAGAAAAGCCGTGTAAGTTTACATAAAGTATGAAACTATGACGGAAGCAAAAGATCCAGTTCCTTGTTAGAGAGCTCCAGTTGAAGCTGTGCTCACAAACAGATGGGTTTTCTGCAGTGGCCCCTCATTAGCTTCAAAAAGCTCATTTAGACATTTTCCTTTTTTTTTTTTTTTTTGGAGTCGCTCTCATGGCTTTCTGAGAACACGAAAAGCTCTTCTAATTAAAGTGCGCCCATGTTCCTCTCCCACTCCTCAGGCTAATTGGTGACACTGCGCCTCGTTTTAGCCCAATTACTCTCCTCCTCTCTCTTTGCTGATTAGCAATCATCTTTCACTCTTTTCTATTTATCCTCTCATTTCCAGCTTTGGGGCATTTAGTAATCTAAAATGAGCGAGTGAACTGAAGTAACTTCTCAAAGTCCTAGCAACTGTGATGTTCGTATTAGCAGTCTGGGTGCCAGGGATTTGAATTCCGTGTCATTCCTCCGCTTCATTCTCTCCTACTTAACGCTTTAATGGAACCTTTCTCTTTACGTCTGTTGGACGGAGAGACAAAGACCGGTCTCAAATTAAAGTTGCTAAACAACATGGATGTATTATACACACTGCAAGAAGATTGCAGATTTCTTGTGCGTGGGTGTGTGGTTTTTTTTTTGTTTGTTTAGATGGAAATAAATCCAGAAAACAAACATCTGTCTTTTGTGTAATTGGTGAAAAAAGATTAATATCAATATTTCAACATTATGGTTATTATGACCCTCATGTCATCCTGCTATCTGCTGAATATGCACTATTTTTTTTTGTACTCTACACGTGTGAATAAAACATGATGTTATATTGTCCTTAAGAACGACGTCGTTCTATTGGCTTATACTCTCGCATCCACCAAGCTACGTGTCCTTCTACTTTCCGAGCTTTTCAACATTACGTTACGGCGAGAAACAATCGCCGCACCACCCTCGGTTTAACGTGGCCGCAATCTGGCTAATTAGCCACTTCCTCTTCCCGTTAGCACATTAGCCGTCTTGTTAGAAGTTAATTACCCTCGTCGCTAAAAGACCTGATAAATATTTGAATCGTGTTGCAGTAGGACCGGCCCTCTGGACAGAATTAACATTAGATATTCTCTGAACTAACCTTTACAGACTTGGGGGAAAATGGTTTTTTTGAGTTAATAATAATGTTTAGGTTGTTTTTTTTTCATCGACAGAAGAGCCGAAGCGATTGTGGGACGTTTCTAGTGCCATCCGTCGATGTGACATGCCGTCATAGTAAAGCAGCTCTGCTAGCTCTTATTTTCCTACGGCTTCACAAGGCTACGGATTGTCTGTGTAGCAGCATTATGCAGCGTTTTAAGTTTTCGTTCAGGAATTCCTGGCACGGGTTCATAAGACTGAAAGAGGGCTGTGTTCGAGCTGGTAGTGGAGAACAGTTGGCGTAGCCTTGGGTATCTCTTGGCCTTCTGATGATGGACATTCAACTTTTGACTCTGTAGCCGGGCTCGTGAACCGCAATCTGTTTAACCGCATTGTATTACACATCTGGAAGAGGCGACGTAATAGCCCACGTTTCTAGAGAATCGCCGTGTTTCTGGCACAGCCGACGAAGGAACTTTATCTGAAAAGTCTTAACTCAGTATATTGAGATTAACATGGAGGAGAATCTCATGTAGATCGTTGCTCTGTTCATAGAAACTGTCCTGCGAATATTCCAGGTTTCTTCTTCACAATATTCCCAATACCAAACTTCTTCCTACTACTTGAGCGCTCGAGGAAATCTAAGCTGTAATAAATGAAATCTTTGTGTTGGACTAAAGCCCTGCTGCATGCACCATGTTCTTCTGAGGGATTGATCACCGAAATGAGGACGGGGTTCACTTCCGAGTCTGGTTCCTCTCAAGGTTTCTTCCTCATGTCATCTCAGGGAGATAAACATTAGAGATAAATACAGACTTCATTTTAAACTCTATCTAAGTCTTGAGTAAAACTGCTTCGAGTTAAATCTCATTGGTAGAATTATCAACAGGTAATCGACCGACAGCACGGGGGGGGGAATTTAGACGTTCTTAGACGCCGTTAAAACTCGAGGTTTCACCAAAGTTATCCTTCCTGAAGCTTTATTTGTTCCCCCAAAAAACGAAGCCACCACTGTTTTTGAACATTGTGCAAATGTCAGCAGCCTGCCAGGCAAACGTTTCCCTTTTAACGACGGCTGTGTGACGATAAACACTGCCATTTTCCTTCATTACCCGTCCACACAAACCAATTAATTCCGACACAAATGGAATCTAACAGAGTGATGTATCGCTGAAAGCATTAACAGATGCCATGCTCTTTCCTTCCTTCGTTTTATTTCCATTCGTTTTTTTTATTTATTTATTTAACAGGGCTACAAAGCCGCCACCGCCATAAAACGAAACATGCAAATGGCAAGCCTGAAAGAGCAATCATAGTGCTTTTTAAAAACACAATGCAATAATCAGTGTCTTTTTTAATGGGGAGTTTGGCGCGATGTCGATGTCTCCCGAGTTTCCTTTTTAACGCCTCTCTCGGTTCGCCAATTTCACAGTCGGCGTCTGCGTCCTCATCCGGTGCGTCCGTGTCATTTGGATAATGGAAGAGTTTAATCTAAATAAAGAAGGTTTCGTAGCCCGTGTCGTCCACGTCGACGGGTTTTCGTTTAGAAACCAAACACCGCAGCGAGATTCTGATATGAATGGGTTTAGCAGAACAGCTCGTAGGAGGAGTCGCGGACTCGAGTCGCGTGATCGCTTTTGAAACAGCTCCGGTAGGTCAGTTTCAGGCACGGACAATTTATCGTGGTTTATTTTAACCGTAGAATACAAAACGAAAATCGTTTTCTTATTCGGAAGGGCTTATTGGGCCTTTGTACTTGTCCGATCCATAGAAGAAGACTTGGACTCCCATTTACAGCTGCTATGCTAATTCTTCTCCACGTTTTCTACCCATCTCGTGGCATTCCGAGATCGCTCCATCTCCAGTTGTATTTCAGACCTTCATTGAGACGAGGCTGACCCTGCTAGGATCCTGGGGCATCTAGAGACGTTCCTGCCCCAGTTGGATTCCGCTTCATGAAGCTTTCAGTCGTTCTAAGAGGAGACACCATCTACATGTGGTCTTTGAGGACAACTCCCTCATGACTAATACACAATTATCAGAGCGTATTTTTTAATTCACACCCTCCAGTGTCACCCAAATGAGGATGAGGTTCACTTTTGAGTCTGGTTCCTCTCAAGGTCTCTTCCTTTTCCATCTAAGGGATTTTTTTCCTCACCTCCGTCACCTCAGACTTGTTCAATAAATATAAATACAAACACACTAAATACAGTAGATGTTTATTAATCTTAATAATGAATTTTTGTAAAATTCCCTAGTATATTAAACTCTCTGAGACAATATCCATAGTTAAATGCACCATACAAATAAAATCGAAACCTGAATTATCTGGTTGCTTGGACGACAAGAATCGGAGACGTTGGAGATCTGTAACTAGGAGTAAAAAAAGTAAAAGGTATTTATGTAATTAAGTAAGAGTAAAAGTATTCACTCCAGTATATAAATACGTACCATTTAATACTTATTCATATCTCGCTCCTCAGTAATTTCCTTTCTTCCCCCCCCCCTTTTTTTTCCTTACTAATGACAAGCAAGTTATTTGGATCTTGCGTAACATTCCGAGGAATTATATTCCGCCGGAGCATTTTCATTTACAAAGCTTCCTTCGCCCTCCGCATCTCAGCCTCTCATCATAACCTCAACGCTTCAAAACTCCTCACAATAGCCGGCTCGAACATATTCATTCAATAAGAAGTGACAAATAAACGCTGCTTCGATCGATGCTAATGCTAACACGTATAGTATGAACGAACCAATTAATAAATTAACATCTTTAGAAATGAATGATTTATGTTGGCTCCTGTTTAGTCTCTCTCTCTCTCTCTCTCTCTCTCTCTCTCTCTCTCCCTTCAGCATGTCGACATTATTTATTTATGTTAGTGCCATTTCACCACAACGTTCTGAGGCTTGCTATAACTTTTTTTGCTGGCAACATAAGAGCCACCTATTTTTTGTTGCGACGGACAAAATATTACCACACACTGATATCTAATATATTTTTTTCTATCACTTTAACATCATAGAATAGTTTCCCCCCATTGCCATAAAAGTAAAATAACAGAATATAAACGTAATAAAAATGCTCACACATATTAGCTCAGCTTCCTGTTTCCTCTGACACCGTGAACCGAGAAGCTTCTCTATTTATTTGATTTTTAGAATCTTTTAAAGACGTATTATATAAAATATCCCTCTCGGACACAGCTACAATTAGCTGCTTCTCTGTAGCTAAAGGTCACGCCCATGACGTATCGAGCTTCTGCCGGTCGCACGTATTTGAATTCGCGGGTCAGAGTTCACCAAACTCGAAGTTTGGAACGCAGCGAAACGTACAAGCTTGAGTTTCCTGTCTCAGTTATGGATCAGACCTTAGAGCAGGAAATATATATTCCACAGATATGAAATGGAACTTAACATATAAAGCTATATATAATATTTTCAGGATTGAGGTTTTCTAAACCCTTAATTATATTATTGCACTTTGTTCTGCTTGGATCACGACAGCTCGGAGATTATTTCTATATCCGAAATACGACGACTTTATAAACGGAAAAGACACGCAGTCATTTTAACCTAAAGATAACCGGAGGGTTGATTCAGCTGGATAAATCGAGTAGGTCCGTATGTTTTTGTGTCCTTACAGAAAGACAAAAGTGAAGCTTATTGTCAGGCCTCATTACAGACGACGGTGACGTTTTCCGAAAGCCTTTAAGTGCACTTAAGTGGCTCGTCATTATTCTCTCTCTGTAGCCATCGAGCGGCAAATTAACAATGCAAATCAATGGAGCTGAATGGCGCGTGTTTTATTATCCTCCCTCTCAGATGTATTTAGAGCATGAATGATTATTATGAAGATAGATTACGGATGGATGGCTCTGCCGGCACTCGTCGAATCTGTCGTTATCCACACAAATTGGTCTAATTTATATTTTTTTATTCTTCTGTACTACATTCTTGAGGAAAATTTTCCTTCCATTTTTTTCCGAGTTTAATATCATTACGCTCTACCTGTAAAGCAGAAACACTGAAGTTACCGGAGCTCTATTTGTATTATTTAACGTGACGTATTCGGATCGTCGTTAGCCGAAACGCGCTCTAGGCCAAAGTGAGCTCTAAAGGTCACGTCTAAAAGATATATTTTAAATATTCACTGTTGGGATTTTGAACAGCTGTAAGTTCGGCTTTCCAGTAAAGAAAAAAAGCTTTGTTTGTGTAGGAATCCATCCAACATTAGGTAAGAAATCGGTAAGAATTTAATCTTGTGTTGTTTCCGTTTGCTAATTTCAAGCTTTAAATTTTCTTCTTTTCGCTAATAATTATCAATTATTTCCATATTTCAAGCTTGAAATGAACAAATTGTTTAATCGCTTTGCTTCGTTATAAGCGTTTAACAGGAACGGCTAGATTTTCGGAATATGTTCAAGATATTTTCACTTTTCTCCGATGAGGTAAAGATTTCCATGTTAACATCTTCCCATATTTCCTTCCAGTGTAAATACCACATGGATTTGTTATCTGGGAAGTTGGAAAAAAAAAACTCTCCAACAAGCTGCTCCAGCTTAATAACGGATCCTGAGCAGGATCGTGGAAAAAAAAACATATTTAAAACCGGGTTTATGCTAACGATTTTTATTTATTTATTTATTTATTTATTTATTTATTTGGAACCGGGATCAAACAATCGGAGCCACTTTGAAATTCTAATCCCGACGCCCTAGACATCTCGTACAAATGCCTTTGATTTGTCTAAGAGGGTCTCGCCCCGGTAGCCTGATCTTGACAACTAACCTCATTAAATTTAGCTCTTGTCTTGCCAGAGATGTATAAATAACCGTAAAGAGGCTTGGTTTTACGTTCTTTATTTAGAAATTCCGTTAAGTTGACAGGTGCAGGAAGACTCGTAGAGTCAGTAGAAACCGGTAGAAATAAAAGTCCTCCGTACGGCTTGATATTGACGCGTACTTTCCGTAATAAATTCATCAGTCCTTTCTCTATCACACCTTAGATAACTCGTAGCTTTCGCACTTTTGTCTCCATCTCGGTTATCTCTACACTTCCAGCAGATGTTTACAGTTTTCTTTATTTTTTTTTTAATTTTATTTTATTTAGATGGCATTTTAGTAGCGGGTGGCCATGTGTTCCTGTGCTCGGCGTCCTCTTTTACAAAGCCCGGTTTATTAGATGCAAATTAATGAAAATCTGGTGTCTTTTTGTGTGCTTCTGTTGTGACATTAGGTGTGCCTTGTTGTGGGTGTGTTTGCGTGACCTTTCAGGCACGGTATGGTAATTAGAATAATCTCCTGTCACTAGAATTAATTATCTTTAATGAGATAGCCCTATTTACTCAATACGGTCATTTGCATATTGTTTTGTTTCCCATTGTGTTCTCGGCAAAACGAAGAGGCCGGGTCAAAAATCGGCATAATGAATCGCATTGTCTTGTACTTTTGCCTGACAATTTCTGATAAATCGTACATTGAATTACGGAATAAATTGATTCATTTGGGGACGGTCGTGTCTGCTTTCGCCCATGCGCTCATGGGAGATTTTCTGAAGAAAAGAACAGGCTGATTTGTTCTGCAACATAAAGTCAGTGAAAGCGTCGGCTGATGCCCACCATCTGGTTTAAGTCAGTCTTTTTAACCATCTTTCATACTCGGAATATTTCTTCTGACATTTCAACATGTGCCGACTTCATGAATATATCGAATTTATCCGTCGCTCGTTTTTCTGCTCGTTAGAAATTCTCGCTTTTTTTTTTTTTATTGCTTCATATTTGCGACTTATTGCGTTTCGGTTATAACTCGCACGTTTCCAGCTCGCTGTTTCCTGAATGATCCCGAAAAAAGAAAAAGAAATAGTTTAACTCTTATATATAATCACGTCACGCTCTGTTTCTTCTCCTGAACGTCTGATGCACCCTAAATTCAAGACGACGACCTTATTCTAATTTTTAGACCTTCACTTTAGCATCGGTGGTTTAGCGATTCATTTTTTTTTGGCCTGTCATTTGGGAGGACTAGCTTCTACACCGTAACTAGCGTCACATCAAGATGAACTAACCAAAGAAGCCTCAAGACTTGGAGATGATATGAGAGGAAAAATAGGATATAATGTTAGTCAGGCTACGAGTTCAGTTCAGCACCGCGAATCCCGGCGTGCTACCGGCGCTAAGCAGGTGAACGTCTTTATCTTCACACGCTAGATCGTCCTTAAAGGTCCGAAGCGTCTTAAAAGGCAGCTTCGATCTTCAGAGCAGCTCAATTAAATTCGTCAGAGCTCACAAGGACATTACATCTCGGTGTAGCAGCGCAGCGTGGAGTTTTCATACGTTCATCGACGTTTTCTTTCTGAGTGGCTAAGGCGCATACCGCGTGTGTCTCGCTGTATCCTTCAACAGAGGTTCGAGCGTGATCTTCGGTGTCACTGTGATGGATAACCGTGCATGACCTCTGACATCTGGACGTCGTGAAATAAAAGGTCACGAGGCCACCGTATCTTCATAGCATCCCTGTCTAGAGTCTGGGAAGGTTGCCATGATGATGATGATGATGATGGTGATGATATTGATGATGATGGGAATTGTCCTTCACTTGAGGAAGTGCTTTTGTGGTTTACTGTTTTTTTTTTTTGTATGATTACAGCATCTGAAGGTGCGAGTAATTAATTCAAGCAGGAAGGTTTAGTCTTGTCCAGTGGTACAGTATGAGACAAATAAGATACGTTTATTTCGCATTTCCTCCCATCAGCTGCCGGAGGAATATAGAACAACTTCAGCGGAAGTGTGGGCCGACGGCAGACGAGCGCGATGCCTCCGGGGTCACGTCTTTCTGGAAGACTCCAGATGGAGGAAGCGCATATTAGCATTTTGCTAAAGGACGTGGAGGCAGGTGAACAAGATTAGCTGAGCAACTCAGAAGGAATATTATATCCGATCTCTCACCGTTACGTGTCCGTTTACGTTTATACACCTTTTCCCTTTCCGCTCTTCCGTTCCCACACCCTCGTTATTAGACAATGCTGTCCGGAGCCTGACCCGACCTTAGCCATGTTCCGCTGCTACGTTAGTTGAGATTAAATGAGAATGAGACCGAACAAGTACCTGAGCAGCCTGCGTGGACCAAAAAGGCAACCATCAGCACCATGAGAAGAAAAAGGACAGTTGATTGTCCACAGTTTACCTCAAGGTTGTGAGCTGTGACTGAACGGGAGATCAGATCAGATCCCTGAACACTGTGCAGGTCAACACATTACCTGTTCCAGTTGGGTTTCGTGAACCTCTTAGCTTTCTAGATGTAGACACGGCCAGAGATGATGTACGACACCGATTTTGTTTCACGCCACATTATAGTGCGAGATCTGTGATCCCGTCTTTTAATGAAGAGCCGATAAAAGACACAGAAAGCAGCCAGACTGGATTTATTCTGTTATTCGTTCACTTCGTTCAGCCATCGGCGCTGCAGAAAGCTTTCGAGGCCCAATGCAAATGATTTGTGTGTAGATATACTGTATATATATATATATATAAATGGATTAATGTCTGTTTGTTCAACATGCAATCAGTCAAATCCTCAGCAGCTTCTCCAAGGGCCAGAATTTAAAAAAAAAAAGGATTTTAAAAGTATCCTTATCTTGTTTCTCTTGTTTTCCTCATAAATTGTTGATCTATCAGACCCTCGGTATTGTAGAGGAAATAGCTCATTATTGACACAAGGGGCTCAGTCCCCTGAAGCATGTTGTTCGTGACGTATCGATTAGAAACAGAAGGCAGTAAATCTTCAGGCGTAACGAACGCCAGTCTTAAACTTCATCTCATCCATTATCACCAGACAATAGATCCATGTTTAATGGACCTCACTTAAATTCATATTCACCTTCCTGTCTTTCTTTTTTTCCCCTCTCCCTGTTTGCTTTCATCTGCTTGTCCTCTGAGACTGACTACTTCAGTCAGTCTTTCCATCCATAAAAGACTTTTACGTTTAGCGGAAAACGTGTCACGTGCTGACGTGGACGGAACAGTTCTTGTTTGATTAAGGTCCGTTCTCTGTCGTGAATACGGAATTGCTGGATTATTCTCCTTATTGATATCAGTCGAGTTAGAGCAGATTGCACAAGAAAAAAAAACAACTTTTTTTTTCCTTGCGAGAAAGATATTTAGTGTTGAATAAAAAAAAGATATATATCATAAACTACAAACTGAAATCAGTTATTAAACCACTTTTATTCTTTATTGTCAGATACTCTGTTAGCATGTAAGCCGGATTGATCACGCAGGCACAACGATCGTAAAAAGCTACGGCTAATCCACAGACTTTGGCGGCTTTGTGAAAGAAAAAAAGCTTCGTATTTACACAATATCTCATTAGCATGCACGCAGTTATACCAAATATTGGCACAGCTGTGATTTGGCTGCAGGCGTGAGGCCTTAGGCCAAAATGAGTATGAAGCACGTGACCTTTTGGACGATTGTTTTGTTTATTTTTGCTCTGCTAGCAGAAACAGATCTTAAAGAAGCCACGTTTGAGGTAAAGCGTGTCGGCTAGCTTTGTATGCTCCTGTTGAAGGTGCTTCAGGTAAAAACAAATACATTTTTCGGGTATTTGTAATTTTTTTGAGTTTTAAGTCTATAATTCAACCTGAGTTTTAAATCCACAGGCTTTTGTTTGTTAGCTCAGGACCTTAACAGCTGAAGCTGCAACACTTTTCAGCCCATTAACTCGTGTTTTCTTTCAGCTCCTGTCGTTCTTAATCAACCCGGCCCTGTTACGAGGCTGGAGTTATCAAGTGCAAGAACACTGTCAAATCTACCAAAGCTTTTCCTCATTTATTACCGTGTCTAAAATTAAACCGAGTCTAATGAAGCAAAGAGACTGGGCATTTTTAAGGGAAAGCGCTCGGTAATAACGCAGCCTTATGTTCTTACTGCACGTTCTTTGACAATCCCCTTGAGTGTTGTAAAGCAGCTGTGTTTCAACCCACAGAATCCAGGCACTAGGCTGAAGAACACACAGCAGATCAGATCAGATCGGATCACTTTCACGGAACGTGACATCATGCAATGACGACCGAAACCCATATCCTATATCCTCGGTGCCACATCACCGGGTTCCTCAGGACACGTTACATCACGCTGTGGAATATTCTCACCGCTCACTACGCACCTTGTCAGGGTTCATGGCACACGAACAGAACTGATTACTGTTTCTTTACAAAGGCTACGTATTGCAGATTTGTTAACAGCCGAAAGCCGGTGTGTCTGGTCACGTTTCTGTTTCTTTTTCTCCCCAGTTTCCCCCTTTATGCAGTCAGGACCTTAGATGCTAAGCTAACACATCCCCAGCTTCTACTTATCTGCGGTCTGTATGCCAGTGTGTCATTTCTGTGTTAATTCTCTTGAAATTCAAGGAGTCTAACTATATCTTTATATATATATATATAAATAATTATTTTTGACGCGAATGATCACAGTGTCTTTTTTGTCTAAGTTCTGCTCCTGACATTTACAGTCGACATCATGGACTGATCCTCTCGGACTCTAAGGAGGTCATGTGACACGGTTAACATGTAGAAATAAAGCGATCGAGGTAACTGTTAACTCCCAAGTTAACCGGGAACTAAAACAAGGCCTTCCAGGAAGGAGGTTAATATTTGACATTTGATTAGTCTTGTGCTTTTTCCTTTTAAAGCAACAGTGCTGGATTTTTTATTTTTTTTTTGAACATGAGAGTGGTCCGAAGATGAGTTTGTTCTCCGCTCACTTCCTGTCTCTCTCTTTAATTACATTCTAAAAGGTTAAATGGGCTCAAAGTGTCCTTTAGCCCTTCTATCCTCTTATTCATCCTCTCTGTTATCCTTTTCATTTGTCAGATCAGTCATTTTGTGATCAGGAGTCTCACACACACACACACACACACTGAACTTTGTTGACCCTGGTGAACTTATGAAAATTAAATGAGCAATCAGCCGATATTAGTTTTGCCGTCGGTCTAATGAGCCTGTCTGAAAAAATAAGCAGCCAGAACCCCGGGCCTTTAGCGGATGCTCAATCAGATATTAATTTTGATAACGCTAAGCGTCCTGGTGGGGTTTACAGTCATGTGTCTGTGGTACTGTCTAAGATTCAGGAATTATGAAGAACACAGATTAGGAACTTGTGAATTAGTGTATAGGTCTTTTCTTTGTGTGTGTGTGTGTGTGTGTGTAGTGTGTAGAAACCTGATATAGTGATGATGAGGTATTTACACTAGTGTTCATTATAAATACTGTACCAGACGTGGACATTTGGTCACGTATTACAGAAATAGTACAGTACCTCAGACGTGTTTTAGCCCTCTTTACAGAATTATGGATATTTTCTTTTCATTTCAATCAAACCTCAGAAAAAAAGTGATCACTGTGTTCAAAGATCGTGGATATAATGATAAGATCCGACACTGTGTTGGAAGGTAACACAGTTCTGTTGAGACCGAGCCATATATTAGATCTCCTGAAACCTTTGTGGTACACACACACACACACACACACACTCTGCCTAACTGACAGAGAGCAGTAGCAAAAAAAAAAAAACAAACCAGCTGCTGCGATGTAAATAAGCAAATACAGAAAGAACCAGAGCACACGGTCCCACATGGCTTACTCTCATAAAGCAGTCCAACATCTGCTCCTGGATTCTGTATGGAACACGTCAGAACCAGACAACACCGTCCCACTACACGATACAAAATCAAGTACAAATGCACCGGCACACACACAAAGAGCACTGTGGATTGTTCCGGAACGGAGCCGTTACGTAGAAGATCTCCAGCGACGTGTTCACGACTGTCTGCTCCTCGAGGTCGAGAGTTCATGGATACGTCCTGTGCGTATTTGTGCGGGGACGCGAGTAAAACAAAACGTGTCTAATTAGAAATATTAACTTGCTTCATCCGGTGAGATTGTGACTCAACTGACAGCTGAATAAAACGATTTATTTATTGAATTATTGAATTATTGAATTATTTATTTATTTAAACACGCCATGAATTATCTATCACATGCTTGCTGTAATTTTATACATAATCCAATAAAACATAACAGACACTTTAAAGATCTCTCAATTATGTAAGAGCAATTAATTAAAAAAAAAAAAATAAATAAAAAAAATGTAATGTTAGGATAATGATATTTAGTTATCATTTTTATTAATTAATTATTAATTATGAGATGAATTACGTATCTTCAACAAGGATTTACTCCAAATTATATCTGACTCCGCCTCCGGCCCAGAGTCCAGCACATACAGCCTTCCTTCTGTTTCTCTATTAGATTAACACGGAGTGAATCAGGCTTCTGGAGGCCACAGCCAGGTGGTCAGCAACGTAGGGAACGTCACTGTCAGACTGGGCTGAGAAACAAGGCAAGGCGAACTTCTACAAGTCTTCAGATTTGGAGAATTTAATACACACAAGCACAAAGGAATCCGGGCAACGGCAAAACGACTACTACCCCTTAAATACACAACGGGAACTGAAGATCCCTAACCCTAGGAACCAATCAAGATAGCATGGGGGGAAAAGGGAAGCAGGACACAAACAAGACACAGAAATGTGTGAAAATTTAGAAGATATGGCAGTAAAAATAAAGAGATAGCAAACAAGGAGGTTGAACACTGTAACAAGCTTCTAAACACACAAACAGAATAACTTCTAGATGTCGAGATAACGAGAAAAATAACTCACGAGCTCTCAGTACCTTCTGTCCAATCAGAAACAAGGCGGTTCTATTCAAATTCAAATGATGTCCCAACATGTATTAGCTATCTGTTTGTGATTTTGATGTATTTTTGGTTCAGTGAAAGAGTTATAATTGTGTGTTACTTTTTTTTTTAGCGTCAGACCGAATGCTGAAAGTTTTCAGTGAGAGAGTGAAAGAGACCGTGTGGAGATCCTAGCACTGGACCATCTGCCACTACTTCACGTCCTACTGCAGCTTGTCCGGTATGGTGCGATTTGTTTTTTATTTATGATCTGGAGTGAAGACAAGCTACACTCCCAAAGTACACACTGCTAGTCAATGCTAACATGGAGCGCTGGTGTTACACTTTTGTGTGTGCTGTGTCTAAAATATTTTTTAATACTTTTTTTAATAGCCACCGCTATAAGATAAAGGCATAGGAATTCATTAAAATAATATAAATTATTCATATTCGAAGATTTCACACAGTATTTACAATATGTTAGCAATATTCACTTTAAATAATTAATAGTAGCTTTAGCAGGATACCTGGAGTGAGTCAAAAAGCTATCATGCATGCTAACGGGTGGGAAAGCATTATTTCTATCTAAGACCAGTTTAATATTGTGGTTTTTAAGTATGTATTATGCAAATGTTGTGAGGTAAATCCATCAAGATAAACATATAGCGTTAACATAGATAGCTGTTCGCAGCACGATACGGAGAGAGAAAGAGAGACAAAATGAGATAAACAGCAGTATAGCTCTAATTAGCCAAAACCAGACTCCGCTCAAGTGCTAATCACTACGACGCTGCTCTCGAACCGAAAAGACCCGCTCTCACATCAAGAGTCAAATGAGTGGAAGAGTCTTTAATGTCTTCTCTTTTAAAAAAAAAAAGGATGATAACCAGAAGTCAAAGCTAACAGTGCTATTACAGGGGATTAAAGGTGTGTGTACGGCTTTACTCATAATGAGTGTGTTGATGATTTAATCATACTTTCCTTTAAGGTTATGATTGTCTTTATGTACAGTCTTATTTATTACATCAATATGTCCAACAAAAGAATAAAGTGGGTTTAGAAAGTTAACTTTTAACTGAAGTCTGTGTTTACGATAGCCTCAGATTCTTATTCTTGGCTGGCGACAATTGCACGACAATGTGGTCTTCGGTTTGTTTAGCCCATCCACCTCAAGGTTTGATGTGTTGATTCATATCTGATGAAATGTTTCATCAGATATGAATTCAGACCCTTTATTTAGCACTTTGTAGAAGCGCCTTTGCTTTAGTTCCAGTTTCAGGGCTTTTTTTTTGCATTTAGACCTGGATTGAAGCAGTTTTATCTAGGGTTAGGGTTACTTCTGGGTCAGGGTGAGATATTCTTCTGGGTTAGGGTTAGAGATTCTTCTGGGTTAGGGTTAGAGATTCTTCTGGGTTAGGGTTAGAGATGATTAGGGTTAGGGATTCTTCTGGGTTAGAGATGATTAGGGTGAGCGATTCTTCTGGGTTAGGGTTAGAGATTCTTCAGGGTTAGGGTTAGGGTTACTTCTGGGTTAGGGTGAGAGATGATTAGGGTTAGAGATGATTAGGGTTAGAGATGATTAGGGTTAGGGATTCTTCTGGGTTAGAGATGATTAGGGTGAGAGATTCTTTTGGGTTAGGGTTAGAGATTCTTCAGGGTTAGGGTTAGGGTTACTTCTGGGTTAGGGTGAGAGATTCTTCTGGGTTAGGGTTAGAGATTC
>JAOTRN010000041.1:2053932-2073608 GCA_028566695.1 Bagroides melapterus | reverse complement strand
GATTCTTCAGGGTTAGGGTTAGGGTTACTTCTGGGTTAGGGTGAGAGATTCTTCTGGGTTAGGGTTAGAGATTCTTCAGGGTTAGGGTTACTTCTGGGTTACGGTGAGAGATTCTTCTGGGTTAGGTTTAGAGATTCTTCTGGGTTAGGGTGAGAGATTCTTCTGGGTTAGGTTTAGAGATTCTTCTGGGTTAGGGTGAGAGATTCTTCTGGGTTAGGGTGAGAGATTCTTCTGGGTTAGGGTTAGAGATTCTTCTGGGTTAGGGTTAGAGATTCTTCTGGGTTAGAGTTAGAGATTCTTCCGGTAAATCCTTTCGAGCTGAATCAGATTTGAATGATAAGAATTTTATGCGTTGTCCTTCCACAGGGATTAAAGTCTGGGACTTTCATAGACCTGTCCTCAGGCCACTCCAGTGTTGTATTCACTGTATGGCAAACCTTCTGAGTGGCCACTTGGTTCTTGGTCAATTCTCTGACTGAGGCCTGGTTACTGGGTTTGGCAAGATGGCCAGCGTAAGGTGGACCCGGTGGTCCTATTTCACAGTGATGGAACCCACTGTGATCTTGGGGGCATTAGGAAATTTTTCCAGCTTCCTCTGCTTCTCCGTGTATCGTATTAACCACCAACACCGTGCTTATATCGCCATTCTTATCTACTTTTCTTTTATTCTGTAGCCGTTGTTTGTAATAAAATGCTTCTGTGTAGACAGTAAACCTGCGTCATCGACGCTGTCCCCCAGACGAGCAGAGAAACGATCGTAGATTTAACCCGAACTATTTGTTTAAACACATCCCACTGCCTTTGACTCCAATCTGCTGAATATTTGTGTTGGTACCAAACTGGGGCTTTCTGTTTCATAGATCTGATGAGCTCACAGAAAAAGTCACAGATAGTGTTGCACTTTGATTGTTGAGCACGGTCCAAAAATCTCACCAAT
Source organism: Bagroides melapterus (assembly GCA_028566695.1). Lineage (NCBI taxonomy): Eukaryota > Metazoa > Chordata > Actinopteri > Siluriformes > Bagridae > Bagroides > Bagroides melapterus. Next base: position 2,072,671 of record JAOTRN010000041.1, on the reverse strand, counting down.
TAAAGAGCCTCCAGCCTGGCCACATCAATGCAAGCTCGCTAGTGAAATATGATTCAGCAGATTTACAGCTTCATTTTTAGATCCCTGCTTAACGAGGGGCCGGACCAGTCAATCCGCAATCAATAGCAATCTGCGGCTGTTGCTCCGAGTCGTTGTTGCACCGTCCTGTGGGAACCCTGATGTTGAAGTAAGAATAAAACCAGACGTACGACTGGAGTAACATACTGCGCTCTATCCAGAAGATGAGGTAGAAATAAAGATGGAACGATTTCTCACTAAGATGGAATTTGCTGTGTAAGCCTCCTTTCCTGAAAATCTGGAAAACGCAGTGTAAATTGATGGAAAAGAGAGTTCCACACTACCAGCCAGTGAAATACGTGAAGTCAGCACGAATTATAAAGTGGATGGCGAAGGGAATATTGATTACCGTACAGCTAGCATGCTCGGTTTTCAGCAAGATAACGAGTCAATCATACATCCAGATCGTTGTCCAACCGCACAAACCTGATCTTTCTGGATGACCATCAAAATACTGCGGGTTCCTCAGTAGGAAGACGAGTGAAGAATCAGAAGAATGGAAGCGATGTTAATATCCAGCAGGATTTTTTTTGATAGTTATGTCAGGTAATAGCATAATAGAAATTTGTTAAAACTTCGTCACGATACGGGTCTTTCTGTCGCTTCGGGAATTTCGACGTGGGAAGTGCGGGAAAGCTGCGCGCAGACGTACGTGAACAAATGGCTTTCAGAAGCGTCCTCTACCGACGTTGCAGTGTCGGGCAGGGCGTAAAGCACATTTACGCAAATACGCACGTTATTTAAACCCGTGTAAGACCAAGTTGTTAGTGTGCACCCAGTGACAGATCTTAAATAAATGGCCTTATAAAATAAAAAGAGAGGGAGGAATAGTGATAATGTGGATTATAAGAACATGGCCTGTGCAGTCCCCAGAGAGAGAGAGAGAGAGAGAGAGAGAGAGAGAGGCTTCAGGCTTGCTGGTTAATGTTTAACATCATATAAAGGTGTGATTGATTAGGGAAAAATCCTAACAATTGATTCAGGCGGGATGAGAAAACGCGCTCACGTTCTAGCCGGCTGACCAGGACGGCTGTAAAATATGAATGGATGTGAGATGTCAGTGGAAGCTGAGGGCTAATACGATGCGATGTAACTGATGAACTCTGAAGTGTCCCACTTTCTCCTCCTCTGCAGTGTGGACCATCATGTGCGTGTGATTTACACTCCATCAACACACCTCTTTCATCCCACTAAACTCTGCCTGGGGAATGGACAGAAAAAAAAAAAAAAACAACAAAAAGATGAAAGAGTCTGGCGTATAAGTCATGTCTGGTCCGTCTCTCTCATCTTTCTCCCTCCTTTTATTTTGTTCCTTCTTTTTTTTCCTCTCTCTTTCTCTGTAGACTCAGTAATAGCCGGCGAGAAGTAAATGTTTTTGTCCAATTACACAGTAGTTACATGACAATCGAGAGGAATGAGACGCTTAGTAGAAGCTTATGTAAGAACTCACCAGGGGCAGAATTCTGCTGGTTCAGTCTGTACAACGATTGTGCATCTTTTTCAGTTATGGTGAAAAATGATTCAGTAGTACACAATGAGAGAGAGAAAGAGAGAGAGATGGGGATAGAGCACAACAATAGCACTATTATGAAAGAATAAATGTGCAACAGGAAAAAAAAAAAAAAAAAATCCCAAATAGGATCATTTATCAAACGCTAGCTTTACTTTCTACGCTGAAATTGTAGACTTTCAGAAGAAATCTCACGATGTCCCTTTTTTTTTCAGATGGCCCCGGTCTGACTTCAATGCCTGGTCATGAATATTTAACTCTAAAATAAAAACAATGCCTCAGGATAAAATCGACATTCTTTAAAGTAAACGGTTCAGTCTTCGATCCTTCGCATCCCTTAACGTTTTTCCTCTTTTTAGTGTTCAGAAAACTAAACTGAAATGGGAACAGATGTACCTTTTTTTGTCTAGAGATCGATCCTGCTCTCTCCATCTTCTGCACGTTGATGTATTTTCCCGTTTTACCAGGCTTCTCATTGGTCCGTTAAGAGGAGATATTTTTATTGGCTAACGAAATACCTCTCAGTGGTTGATTTATGAATTCATTAATACTTAATTCTAGTAACGTGAGGTTAATTACTGGTAACGTTATCAGACTAATTACGGCTCCGCACACGTAAGTGCTCCGTGTGAAAACCCTTTCCTCTTGTCCGACTGTCACCTCGCGCAGATATATGTGCTTGTGCTAATACGTTTTACATTTAAGCACTAGCTTGTTCTTTGCTAATTCTCCCCTTGCACGGTCAAGTGGTACCGAGCGTCTCGAGGAACCCGGTTTATTCGCCTTCCCGTGCTGGACTTTCTCTTTGCGTCGGATTCGTCTTGCAGTCAGTCTGTTAATCAGTTTGGAAAAAGAGCAGCTTGTGTAATCGATCGGTGTGGAACTCTTCCAGAAGCCTCGTCTGAGCGGAATTGGCCACGCTCGTAAGCTGCTCTTAGGGTGAGGACCGTTGGCACAAAAGCTGCCGCTGCATTGACCGGGAATCAAACTCGGGTCTCCCGCATGGAGGGCAAGATTTCTACCACTAATTCCAATGTGAAGGGTGCTATGGCGCCCCCTGTTGCAGTGGCTGCCTCGAATTTGACTTAGTTCTATCATATTCCATATATTCTCTCTCTCTCTCTCTCTCTCTCTCTCTCTCTCTCTCTCTCTGTTTCACACACACATACACCATCCTGTTTGTTGAAACGTATCACGCTGCCCTGCCCTTTCGTTCTTCTCGGGTATGTCAGTGCTCCAATCATTCACTGATGCATTAAGCACCGAATTCTCTGCCGTCCGAGAGTTTCCCAGTGGAAAGGTTACAGCGAGAAACTTCCCAGGCTGCTCGTCTCTTGTTGCTCTTTATTAATCAACGCTGACATGTTCGGGTAGCCATGCTGGCACAAAATTCGACTTTTGAGCTTGGTTAAGTTTTATTGTATTTTTTTTCCCTCAGTCTGTTAGCATTTTGAGCTCATGTTTATAATAATACCTTTAATAATATAATACTTTCATAATACCTTTTTTTATATTTAGTGTACAACAAATTTCTTTGTCGTTCTCTGTGAAATAAGTCGATTTTTTGCGCTAAAAAGCTGACTTTTGTTTTCTTTTTCAGCGTTTTGTCAAACACGGTCGCTCTATAATTCAAGAAAAATACATCTCTCTTCCGTTCCGATTACGCTGACCCAAACGACCCCGCCGAGGTACACGGCGAGAGCCGAGCCATCAGCGTAAATCATCTCCTTACCATTTAAATAACGCGCAGACTTTTCATCAAAACCGATGCGACTGAGCATTTCGCAACACACCTTTTCAGATCGATTGCGCATTGTTGCTTCCCTGATGCCATTTACAGGCAGAAATAAATCAATTCCATATCTAAAGCTCTAATGTATTTGTTTTTCGGTGGGAAGGCGAACGCGAACGGAGATAACGGTTATTTGACAGCAGGGAGAAATGAAATGTAGCTGGAAGATTTGACAGATTTTATACAGTCGGAACGTGAACACAAACATAACCCCGAACCCTGAACGATTATTTGTAAGCCGTTACCTTAAGAAATTTGGCGTACAGATAGATTTGATTGACACAAATACTATCTAACTACTAGCAAAGAAATGGCAACAAACATATAGAGCATGAGTTGGTCTGGTTGGTCTTGCTGTATTTATTTTATTTTTTTTTTTTATTGAATTTTGTGTAGTTAACACACTTAAAAGTTTGGCTTGGCTTTCGTAAACATGTACTCGACATTTACACACGAGTTTGATAAAGATACTTAATGCCTTAACGTGTTATATTGAGATCATACAGTAGATCCTTTTTTTCGCACCGAACAGCTGTATATAAATAACATGAAAGAAAAAAAAATACAAATTCCAAAGAACTATAGGAAATAACTAAATGTCACGTGACACTCATGATTTAAATTTGTGTACCGAAAGCTGTGTACACTCCGGGCTGTACCGTATATATCCGAGCCTCTTAAAAGGGATGGAGTCTTGACGGCATAAATAAACCTTAACGCCCCGTCTCTGTGTGTAAGAGATGATTCCTATTACCTTTTAATCAATGTCAGTGAAAATCAACGACCCATGAAACTCTCGTCTGAGAAGCTCGTAAATCCGACATCAGCTGCGTTCTCCTGAAGTGCACACGAAAACGGGAACGTTGTCCTCGACCCAAGAAAGATCTGGCAACCGCAGAACTACAGCTGTGGGACCGGTCGATAAATAAAAGAATGAATAAACCTGTACCTCACATAAATATTAAAAAAAAAAAGTGTCTTTTGACCTGAAGATGTAAAATCTGAATAGAGAATATATCACATTTAATCTTGTAAGTCTCAGGTGCGATAGATTAGAGAACGTATTAAATGCGTTTTTAATATAATACTGCTAGCTGTTAAGCTATTGCACGTGATCAGTGAGTTCTTGAAGATGGTATATAATTAAACAGAGCTGCAGTCCAGGGGTCATGACCCCATCATCAATCAGCTCCTCTACCTTTAATACAGTATTAACATAGCCACGCTGGATGATTCCTGTGGGTCCGTGTGGCGTTAATTAGAGATCGTTTATCGATTATTGTTATGAATATCAGCGGTACAATGACATTTCACAATGACAGTCTAGCCTTTTAAAATCTGTTAAAGGGTTAAAGCTAACTGCCTCTTGCTAGCTAACACGGATAGCTAGGTGGAGGTCTTTGTGCTGTATACAGTACGTATTTTGGTGGACCACATACGTTGACCAGTGACTGATGGACACTCTCCCAGTTTAAATGTAGATTAACACGTTACGAAGTTCTCCGACACTTGAGATCCAGTTGGTTTTACTTTGGGAACTTTAACGGAGTCTCACTTGTTAAATCCGAGCTCCTTTCTGATGAAGTCTCGTACTTATTTAATAACGGAGGAGGCACTAGTGTGTTTATTCTCTGAATTCTAATCAATAGCTCCATTCTCCGAGAATGCTGAAATTATGTTTTTTTTCCCCCAACCCTAAGCTGCGTCTGGTCCACGTCCGCAAACACATCCATCTTGAGAGTTAATAGTAGCAGGGAGAATGAAAGATACACTCCACCTTACGAATTAGAGTGGAGAAGTCACAGCTCTCACCAGGCATTAGAGAGATGATTAATTTGTCACTGTTGAGAACTGTGGGTTGCCCTCTCGATAATAGGATTGTTCTCTCTCTCTTCCTGCGTCTCCGCGTGCGTATGCGCGTGTCTCTTTCTCTCTCGCGCATTCTGTCGTTGTCAGACTGCAAATTAAATTGAAATTTACAGGAGCAGGCCTCTGTGGTCAGCTTGGCATTTTCTTTCTTTTCTATCTACCGAGGCTAATGAATCTGTCTGAATGGAGACCGTTTTTGCTTCCTACAGCACAATAAGCTTTCTAAAGATACACCTGTATATATCTGCAAAAGTTTCTAAATAAATATTGTATTTCAGGACTTAGCAAAGCAGTGTTTAGGTCAGGCTAATTGGAGCAGCCTTGCTGAGAAGGAATTCGGTAGGGGTAATTAGTGGGTGGTTTCACCTGTGTAGAATTATTCCAGTGGTGTATAACCCAGATACGTTCATCTCTGTGTGTCTGTGTGCATGTTTTAACCATATGGAGCTTGAGAACCAGACACCGAAGCAGGAAATATGGAAGCCGAACTATTTGGTTTCTTAATTTGGTCATTACAGATAAACAGAAGGCGGAGCATGCCTGAGTTCCTTGTGTCCTTGTTGGACCCTCATGAACTGTCACATTGGTGGGAGAGTAAAGAAACGCTGTCATGGTGCTAATCTTTGAGCTGCTAGCCATCCTGGATCTTCAGCAAAGAATCATTTCTCGAAGCATTTGAAATGATGACATCGTTGTGATGATGGCTTGAAAGCAAATGATGGGTGAACATCCCGGCCCTGTTGACCAGTCTGCCACCCGCTAGCCAGCTAAGCTAACACTCAAGCAGAGCAGCGTGGCTACTCCTTCTGGGAGATGACACTACAGCAGGGGGTAAGCTGTTTACGTTCATACAGAGAGTCCTGCGAATAAAGGCCGCACTTTGAAGCCAAGGAGATGGAGATAGCGCTGGAATGTCCGTCACCTTGTCGTGCACCGTAACTGTCCTGACCTTCGTCTCCTGAACTCCCTCCTCCGTTATAGTATCTGTAGCTGTACCTGTTTAGAACGCATCATCGGAGTCTCTGAGACATGATGCACGTCCGTAGCTTCCATAAGAATTCTCATTTCATTCCTTTACCTTAAATTGAAAGCTCGTCACCAGCGAGATTAGCGATACGCGAGCTTTCCCTCTGGCTCTCGCCCCTCCTTTGCAGCAGCGCTCCATTCATATTCATGCACTGACATGCTATTTATAATACTGTATTCCGAAATTTGCAACTATTCTATGTGGGTCACATGAAACTGCAGGCGTGTAGAGAAACGCAAACAAATAACAGAACATTTTCACTACAGGCTGCTGCTATAACATTCACGTTGAGTTTATCGTGGATACTTTACACTGCTTTATGTTTTCCTCACTACTTTTAACTTGAGGTTTATTGACTGCAGCGTTTTTAATCTTCAGTCTAAATTTACTCACAGCTGTTTGTTCGGATTGTTGTGGTTTTGGCTTAACGTCGCATTAAACTCTCGCCGTTGACCAACAAAACCAGGAAATGAAACATCCTTTTATTTTTTTTTTTGAGCCGAGCTAGTCATGAGGACGCCTTGTGCAAGATTTTAACCGCTAACACCGGAGCAGCCAAAATTCGACCGCGTGACCGTCAGATCCTACGACAGAACTGTTACAGAACATTTCTTATTTCAGCTTCAGAAAATGAGACTATGAGGTAGGAGAGGCAGGCATTCTAACTTAAAATAAATCCACAATAAATATCCCATAGATTTATATTCATAACATTAGCACAATTTCTTACTCGTATCATCCACTTATTTATTTATTAACTCATGGACCAAACTTATGTAATGACATTTCCGTGCCAAATCTCCAGTGTTCCTTCTCTGACGTCTACTTCGCTTCGGCACTTCCTGTACTGTATATGCCTCTCTTTTATTCTTTTATCCCCTCACCCTCACTTACTCTTGGAGCACCACCCAGTTGAGATAAAATGTTTGCTCGCGACGAGACGAGACGATTTTATTTAGTGTTCTCGTACGTATTGTTCTCGTCCGTCTCTTTCCTTTTAATCTATCTCTCCTGCTCCGTCTCTTGCGTCTCTGCATCTTGCCTTTTCTTGTCAGTGTTGGAATTCTAGGCCACGGCTTCCTTTGATGCTCCTCTTTTCTTATGCATATCAGCAAGGAGATTAAAGTCCAAAACACCTTTCTTTCTACTGTGTGTGTGTGTGTGTGTGTCTGCTGTGCATGATGACGAGGGTGATTTGAGTTGGCAAGAGAGAGAATGCATGCGAAACCGTACGTATTTTGCTGCCTGCAATACAAACTAGCATCACGGCAGCACGCTAGCTGATTCATTTGTACTCCAGCCAGACTCGCATTGTGTTCAGCAAAGTGAGCCGTGCCAGGATTAATCTCCTCTTCATTGTGCAGGAAGGTATTAATATAGTCAGCTTGCTGATGAAGGACACACAGTCTCTTCCTCCTCTCTCTCTCTCATCCTCACACACACTCACACAGTTAAAAGGGCACGGATGTGCGTTTACTGTGAAACTGTTAATAATGAATCACTTTTATGAACTGTTCTCCTTGCTCTATATTGCAGTCTTGCGTTCCTTCATAAGCTGGCATTTCTCATTGCACGTGTATAAGCACTCGAGCAACCTAATTACTATCAAATATTACAACCCTGCTCTTGACCTGTTTGTGAGACCTGTTGGGGTTTTTTTTCCTTCCCTTTTGGTATACTAACACTAGGGAAAACTCGTCACTAAAGACAGCTGAAGGCTTTCCTCTGGTGGAAAACCTAAATAAACCTAATAATAATAAAATATATATACACACACACACACAGTAGTTTTCTGTTTATCGCGAATAACGAAAATCCGCGATACACGGACGCCAAATGCTTCACCAAAACCTCAAATGCTTTTTTTTTTTTAAACGTGTAAATTATCCTCTCACACTCTTTAAACACACGCAGAAAACATTTTCCGGCATACATAGCGAGTTTAATTTTGTGTACATTCGTAGAAACATCACATTTAGAGAGAGTACTGTACTGTACGTTACCGTATAGTAGCGTAGCCAATGCTTATTTTTTCGGTATGTACAAAACCTATAAGAATTTTTACTGTTTGAAAGTCCGTACAGTACAGAGATTAGTTTTGAGGAGTACTTCAACACCATATCGTAGGGCTTGCAGAAATTTTTTTTTTAAATATACAGCGTACACAACACAAATGAAACACGAAGAACTTGGGTGCTGGTGAACGCTGCTTCTCTCTACAACGTAGCCAGCAGCCATTCACAACCGGGTGCAAATGAATGGGGAATTCCGATTGGCATAATTAATAATTATGGTTTTATTAATAACACACCTTATTACAACATAAAAACAATTCACTATAAGGTTTGCGGATACACCGGGAAAATCCGCGACAAACCGGGACCGCGACATAGCGCGGGATTACTGTATTATTTATGTTCTGGAATAACGCTGAACACTTTCAGAGAGTTTGTGTAAATAATAATTAATTCTGTGGATAAATCTTCTGCCAGCTTAAACGTTGCTTTAGGTTTAGAGCCGAGTCTGTTCGTCAGTATTTCCTTTTCTTTCTGATTTCTATCTTCTCTGATTAATTTGGGATTAATTTAAGACTTCCGCTGCTCAGCTTCCTAACATCCTGGGTGAAACCGAGGAGTCCACCATCCCACTTTACAATGAAATGCACAAATAATTATGGGTCTTGAGACTGTTAATGAAAGCTTTTAAAGAGATTAAGGCTCACTCTAAAAAAAAAAAACAAACAAACACACAAAAAACCCCCACCTCCATTCTGTCATTTTTATTATATTATACTCTACATAATATTTTTATCCGTAGCATTAAGATATTATGAACAATAGCAGTTTTTTTTCCCTTATATTTCTTAATCTTTCGATCCCTCGTTAAATCTAATCGAGTGCCTCTAACGCACGCACGCTTGTTTGAATATCGACACTTAAATCGTACCATCTAAAGAACAGCTAATGGCCATCAATAAAAGCTCGCAGGACGAAATGCAGCTTCGCAGCAATTTCGTTCCGAAAGCCTGTGTTTGAGTGCTGCGAAGATTAAAGCAAGCCTATTTCCTCTGACACAGATTTATCATCTCTTGTCGCTCTGAAACGCGCCACAAACACAGGTGGCGTAGGCTATGATTAGTCAGTATGCGTCGGCACTTAAACCTATTAACCGATAGACGGGACGAGGGGCTGACAGCAGTGTTTTCACTGAATCCACTTATTAGTGAGCATGAAACATTTCCTACGGCCTTTCTTACTTTTCCACCATGTTTGTTCGTAATTGTCCATTATGAAATAATTGCCTTTGATTTTTGTCCCTGAACATTGAGCTTTTCTGCTCTGAACGTTCTGCTCTCTGTTTTTTTTCTGTCCCGTTTCCTGAATCTAGGCACTCCTATATTCTTTCCCGACAACGCATTGATTAAGTACAGTTCAGGTCAAACACTCGGTGACCGTTGAACTAAAGCATATGTCTCCCTGTGGATCGGCAAGATCTAGAGTAGCAGTAAACACGGTCCAGCCCTGTGACCCCACGGTTATTCAACGCCTCCCTTAAGTCACATCAGAACTTCAACGTCGTTCTAGTGAACAAAAAAAAAAAAGGGCCAGGAAGAGGAGGCGTGCTCGGCACAACAGCTCGGATAGATCAGCTCCACATCCGTTTGTAGGTTTGTTTCTTTAGTTCTGTTTTGTTACGGTTAGCGAGAGATATGGGATTCATCCCGGTATCCTTTCCCAATCCTTCACTGGAATGAAATCTACTAAAATTCTTTCCATTAGGTTGGGATGTCATAGGTCACTTGGCATGGTGTACCGATGCTGGGGAAAGAAAGGATACAGAAAATCTTTTTTTTTTCCTTTTCTTTCCTGATCTCTCGTTGAATGAATCGGAATTTCTACTACGTTTGAATTTTTCCAAATTATGTTACACAGTATTCATGATCAAACCTGAATGAGGTAGCTTCAGAAGTGCGTCCACTGTTAGAATCTTTCTGGTTCCTCATTCATGTCTCTTTACCTGGCGGCTTACCCAGAAGAACATCCTGAAGCAGAGGGAGAAGAGGTGGGAATCAAAGCCCCAACCTCAGAAGAACCTGAGGCATAGAAGTTTGAGGAAGGTTGAGGTCAGAGCTCAGGGGAGACCCCTGGAGCAGCGAGGGTTAAGGTCGGCACAGGGGAAGCTTGGCAGGACTGGGGCTTGAACCCCGACCTTAAGATCAACAACCCAGAGCCTTAAACCACTTAAACCACCACTGATCTGGCGTGAGGTAAACATGCAAACCACTGCGACCTGCCAAAATCTGTCCTAAAGCTGTTTAATTCTTCAGTTCACCTTTTCAGTAATGAATTATTTCCATTTGCAGTCTGTTTCCATGTTACTCTGCTGGTATTTTAAAGTCATCTAGGTTTGGATAGAATACACTCTAATCTTCTCAGCTGGAATTTTAACCAAAGTTTGAATATTGTTAAGCCACGACTCAAACCCGTACCTAACGTGGGGAAGGAAAGAATCCACGTCTAGCAAAAATATACCAGAAATAATTCTAGGTGAAACAACAATCAGTGGAAGCGTCGCGGCGTGTAGTGTTCACGTAAGACTCGTGTTTAATTATTGATCGGCTGTTTATAGCTGCTGTAATGGAAGCGGTAAGACCCTTGCTACGTGATGTGTACCACACAGTGAGGTGGTGTTTATATTTACTGTCTAATGTTTGTTTTGTCTTTTGTAGTGATTCGTTAATTTGGGCATTTTCACAGATTTAAAGTTTTCGGGTTCTTAATTAGAGCCTTTATATCAAACTCTACAGACTGCAGACTCTGTCTCTTTTCCTTCCTCCGTGTTATTTGCTGCACTGACCGTGTCTTGTCCTCTAGCTTTCTCCCGTATTGCACACAATAAAAGATCAAATTCTTCCTGTCCTTCATACCCTTTAAAAATCTCTCTCTCACACACACACACACACACACACACACACACTGTTCACACTTTGTTGTCTGGAGTTTACAGACCTCTACGTTGCACTGCAAAAGTTTTGTTTTCACCATTCAGCCATCCAGAAACGTTCTTTCCCCCAAGTTCACGTCAAAAACGAACAGTCACTGACGACCACCGGGCAGATGTTTGGCTCTCGCTCGTATCTGCTTCGCTGTGATAAACGAGGTGAAATGTGAGCGAGGTGTAACAAGCGCTGCGGCAGGAAGGCAAACGTAGAGAGACACGAGACGAGCAGTTACGCAGTGAGAGAAGAGATACGGCGGGGTATTAGTTTAGAAGTGAAGAGTTTCAGAGGCAGACAGAGGAGCAAGAGCGAGTAAATTAGTCTCAGATAGTGACAGACTGCCAAAATCACACGCCTCATCCCCGGAGCTGGATGTCTTGTAATCACGCATCCTTACAGATTTGATGAACATTGCTAGGATTTGAAGGATTTGTACATTGTGCTTCCACTGGCTACATGCTAACGCCTGTTAACCGTATAAAGAGTTTATTTTTTCCCAGCTGCTGTCTGGAGCGGCCCATTCACATCACGAGTGTCCTATTCCCACCCTAAAGAAGTATCACATCTCCCACAGAAAGTCTGATCAATCCCTACAGTATCTTTCTTTTCTTTTTTTTTTCTTTTTTAATACATCATCACCGTATCGCTAAGCAACGGCGTTGGTGTTATTTTGTTACCCATTAATTTCCTTCGTACAGATGAAATCTTCTACTGTATATCTTCTATATAGTCACCCATATGCACACCACAACCTACTACAGCCCCCATGATCCTCTGTCCACGACCTCACATCCCACCTGAGTACTAGCGGAACTCACCTGGTCACACTCATCGCTCTAAATAACCCAGAACGCCAAACGTAAGTCGCGAAGTTTTTCGTTTCCACTACGTGTCAAAAATAAAAGAGGGCACCGGAACGGCAGCTTCACTACTGCGCCCCCTGTCTGCGATCTAGTTCTAAACAACCTTCCGAGTTTTAGACCACAAACCTCACCTATTGAGCTGGAACCGCCCTGAATGGAATGGAATGGAAAATGGACTGCTGGCATGAATTAGAGCAATTTCTTCTTCTTCTTCTTCTTTTTTTTTTTTTTTTCTAGTGCTGAAAGTAGGAGACAGGAAGTAAGTGAAGTGGTGAATGATGAGCATGCTTGTTGGAGTGTTTGTGGAAGATTCTGAGCTTTCATCTCTGCTGTACTCAAAAGCACAAGATTACCCAAAGACAGCCAGCAGCACAAAAGCTATTTGTTCCCAGAGAGAGAGAGAGGGAGAGAGAGAGAGGGAGAGAGGGGGGCTCTGTCTCTCTCTCTATCTATAGAAGGGTCTAATGTAAGGTCTGCCATTTCTGTTGCAGTTTCTTCTTCCCTTTAACTCTACTTTCTCTACGGATGCTGATCAGATTGCTACAATAGCATCCTTATCCTGAGGTTATCCTCAGTCTATAGTCATGTAGCATTCAGGTCTCTACTGTGATACGTGCTGACGAAGGAACACAAAGATGGAGTGATGATGAAAGAAGACTTTCAGCTCAGCTTTCCAACAACCCAAATGATTCTATGGTTGTATTTTTAAAAAAAAAATGTAGGTTGTCTGTTCTTCTACAACCGAACAGCATTAAATCTGGTAGAAATCTGTCCAGCTTTACTCGAGCATATCCAGTATAGAGTACAGCTACTCTGACTGGGAGACATATGACTAATTCTATAAAACATGCATCAGACAGTGTGTTTGTGAGAGATTCCAAGCCGGTGTGTCGGTGTCGCTAGTGCTAGCGTCTGTGCATCTCCGACTCAAGAGCTTTGGGCAGGCTGCCAGATTCAGATGCACTTCGTCTTCATCCTCCTTCTCCTCTTCTCACGCCTCAATCCTCTCTAACTCACCTTCATCTCATCTCACACGTAATCAGAACGTATCCAAAACAGTGTTTTTTGTTATTTTTTTTATTAAATCCTAAACAGTTTCGTTGGATTTTTCTCGTGGTATGTGCCGTATAAATCATTAGCGAAAGCTCATTTGTCATTTATATATAACTGACCTGAGATATGAATATACACGACCTCGCGTCATCTCGTCTTTCTGCCTGCTTTGTCAGCATCCTTGTTCTGCTCCCTCGCCAAAAAAAACAATTCATTTTTAATGTCTACTTTCAACCTCTAAGTTTAACCCTGTAAAGTATTTTATTTTATTTTTATTTCAGCGCTCTATCAGATCATTGCTAACAGACTAAGAAGCATCTGGTTCTGTGTTATCCTTCCTGTAATGCATTTTTGGGAATTCAGCAAAATATTTTCATTAAAATGAACCAGGATCTTTCTTTTAAGTCTTCGTAATAAACCTTTTATACCTTCAGTGAAGCTTTATTTGTTTACAGTGAAGCTTGGACGCTAGTTTTGGCTACAAGGCCATTTATGGAAATGAATTAGAAATGTAATCAGACATCCATGCTAACTAACTGCTTCTAAATATATTTTGATGCCTAGCAGTGCTTAAGATTAGAATTGACTAGAATAGAATATTTGTTTATTCGTCGTTTTGACAAAACTTTTTTTTTTTTTTTTCCTAAATCTATTATTAACTTTGGACCTTTTTCTTTAACTTTAAGCTAAGCTACATGACAGCCATTGCGAATGAGGGGAAAAGCAGGAGAACGAGTATGAAATAAGTGAGCAACAAGGCTGAACTGATGTATCGTCGAGCCACGATCCCCGTGGTCACGACCTCGTTCGTTAAACCTCCTGATCCCTGTCAGCGATTATTTACCTCAGAGTCTGGGGTCAGGTTTTAAGCCTCATTCTTAATGATGTGTTGATATAAAATCTTCACTTCGTTACTGTTAGCGGCCGTTATGCTGGAGGTTGAAATGAAATTATATAGCTTCATTAAAATACAAAGTATTAAACAAGCTAAAAAAAAAAAAAAAAGATCTCTTCAGACAGTTCAGATCTCGTGACCCGCATCGAGTCGACGCCGACAGAAGGACAGCGGGTTAAAAGTGAGGTCGGTTAATCTGCAGAAGAGCATCTGTGAGCCTGTCCTTTTCATTCACTCACGTTAATAACACGTATCTGACCTTCTTTAGGAGGTTCGACACGAACGGCATATATTTAGCGTCACGTCTAATCCAGCCAGGATGTTTGATCCAGGGTCAAAAACAACGACGACGACCGTCGTAATCCCACCTTTTCTCCTGTCTAGTAAATATCAGAACCCATCAACGTGGCTAGCTCTGTACGGAGATCATATGAATTTAATACGAGTGAAAAAAAAGATGTAAATTCGCATCGATAACTTGGAGGACTCATGTGTTTAGAGTCACTGCTGCGGAAAAAAAACTCTGCCGCATTTCATCCAAGAAAGCTGCTGTATTCTGTAATTGCTACAATACTGCCAAAACCTTTGGCAATAAAATTTCACAGAATTACATTCCGTGTTCCAGATTCAAGCTGGCAAAGAAGTTTGATGGTAGAAACTTCCTAGAGTTCAGTGTCATTTATGTAATATCGGAGTGTCAGCCAGTCGCCAAACATACACCGACGACCTTTCCGTGGCGAGGTTCTTCTAACAAGACTATTACTTCAGAATTTAAAGCTAAACTTAGCGGTTTTGGTGCAGTCTAGCCGATCTGAAACTTGAAATCCCAACGAATACAGACTTCAGCGTCCCTGCCAAAGCCACACTCCTTGGCAAGAAGGTTTAAACGCAAATACGGAGCCTCGTGAACTTCCCGAGTTGACGGACAAAGTAAAATATCCGGTGGTTAATTTAAGAGTGTCTGAAAACGAATGTGGTTTTGTACTTCGATTATCTTCATGAAGGTATTCATGAGCGCGGTGATGGCGATTGTTTCATGGTTTAAAGGTCTGAGGGCATCCAGTGGTTTGGTAATATAAACAGTATTAAGAGACACGCTCAGATTCGTCGTTTAAGCAGGAGAAAAAAAAAATCGATAAGTCAAACTGTGCTTAATTACAGCATTCGAAAGGCTAACACTCATTAAGCTAATCTTTAATATCACCGGATTGTTGCAGAGACTCCTAGCTTCAAAGCTCAGTCGTATTTTAACCGAGTTAGCGTTTAGTGAATATCCTTATTGCGATCGATATGATAATGTGTTTTGCAGTAAAAAAAAAAAAAAAAAGACTCTAACTTCTTTAATTGTCGTCTCATGAGTCTCATCGTGTCGATGCTTAATAGACGATTCTCGGCTTCATTATCACTCAGTGGGGGGAAAAAAAAAAACCTCACAGGAGACGAGTGTCTTTCCTCCGAGCGTAACCTTGGAGTTACTTAGAGACTGGAGTGGGGTTGATTGCTGCTGGGAAACGCTCATCAACGTGACGACTGACCTTGGTGTGGCGTGATGACACTTCACCTCAGGAGGCTCTTCGTAAAGGGCCAGGTGGTACGACGAAGACCGACTCGACTCACCGAGGCAGCTGCTATGTGTCCTGCTGTGTGTAATCTTAACACTATTGATGCTTCCTCACTGTTTTACTGTTCACTCGTCATACCTTAAAAGCGTGAATAAAAGAAACTTGAATACACATTTTTTTTTTTCCAGACAGTGGATTACTTCACGTTTTTGAAAATTATTTTAAACCTTCATTAACTGGCTTCGAGATTTATATTCAAGTCTTTCTGACCAATCAGAGTTGAGATTTCAGTAGAGGTGTAGTAGAACTGTTAGAGAATAGAAATCCAAATTTAAGTCTAAAAGCGTTTATGCCACGTATTCACGTGCCTCCGTTTAAGGAACGCCGGCGATCATGCGGGTCAATCGTCCGAGCAAACTGTTTGACGTTCCATTAGCTGAAGAGCGTTTAGCCTTCATGCCCTGATTCGATCGTGTCTTGTAATTAATTCATTTGAGATGGACATCTTTGGTCACCCAGAAAATGTCTTAATCATCGCAGATGTGTTCACGAGGCCGTAGCATTTTCTACGCATGCGTACATTTCGACACGTGCGACGTCAACGCTACGGTTTGACTTTTTTGGAAATTTTACTTTTTTTCCGATTTGCAGAAAATCTCTTCACACGCGAATCAACTTTGCCTCTTCTGCGTGTTTTAACGGCACGTTTGTAAATTTAAATCTATATGTAAATTGTTAGCAGGAATTAATATCCTCTATTCCAGTCACAAACACACGTTTAACACGTCCACCCCTGTGGCCCCGAGCTGCTTTAGCAGATAATCTTTTTAATTATTCCATGTCTCTATTGTTGTAGCTGAATCCAACAGAGAATGCTCTCAGTAAAGCCACTCTCGGATCCTTCATCAGACTAAACCTGGGAAGCACACGCTTAATCGGCTTAATACCGACAAAAGCCGGGATCTAGCAGCGTGTGAAATGCATCAACACGTCTTCTTCCAACTACACAAATAGAACAGAAGGCCTACCTCATTATTCGAGTGTCTGCCCTCAAATTAGCAGGAGTGTCCTCGCTTGTAGCCGAGCGTACAGCCAAGCCGAGGCTCTGGGAAGAGATTCACGACCGTACACGCTATAACATTTGTCTTTAGGGAACGTCTCTGACCGCAACAGAGAGAAGAGTCCGTTGTTTCGATGGCCGAGGTTCTTCAGATTCTTCCCGGACTAGTAGTTTAGTGCCAAACAAGGAAAAAAAAAGGTCACGACACCAACGTTTGTAGCTACACCGTTCTTAATTAAACCATTTTTTTTTTTGTCACGCCATCCATTATTTCTTTACCACGCCGTAACGCTCATTACTTCAGTATGTTTATATTTTACTACAGAATAGCGTACAGTAAATCTCACAGCAAAGAAAACAAAAATTTTCATGGGAAAATATTTGTACGGAAAGACGGCGAGTTCTTTCAGAACGACTCGCTTTGTACGGTTAGTTATTACAGACAGCTGTTTAAACGTTTCACTGCATAGAGAGGAGTCTGGATGGGTTTTTTGTTTTTTTTTTTCAGAAGCAGTAAAACCCCGTGGGTCAACATCTGAAGTAAACCTGGTTTTGCCTTCCAGTCGTGTGCGTGTGGCCATCTGTGCTGATGTCTGACGGTAGGGCTACGCAGACGTTTAGCATATGGAAGCAGAAACCACGGGCAAACACATAACGGGCTTTTTTTTTAGTTTTTGCCAAGTTGTCAGTCTGTAATGGAGTTCATTTAAAATGATTTTATTATTCTTTATTGAGAAAACTGCTGCTAATTTACAACGTAAGTAAGGACAAACATGCGGAATGGGCGGGGAACAGGATATGACGCCGCGTGTATTCCGACGTGCTTGTACTGTGTGTTGTGATGGTATAATGATAATATTTTATTTTTTCTATCATTTTTTACCTACATCATTGAATATCATTCACTATCATTTCTTTCTCCAGTCACTGGAATCTTCCAGATGCGACGTGAGCTTTGGATTTTTTTTTCTTTTGTATTGTCACACCGAGCTCTTCTCATCCGGCTAGTCCGGTTTACCGTGAGCGCTAATATTCTAACAGTTAGGAATAAAGCCTTTTAAAGTTGGATTTAGCTGGTTTAAAATTTCCAGAATGCTGGGCTCCATGTTTAGAGTGGCGCAAAGACTCACTTTTCTGACTTGTCTATACCTATCAGTAGCAGGGAAGCTGTTGTAGAAGAACTTTTGACCCATTTTCTAGCGTTTAGCGTTCACAAGACCAGTATTCCTGTGCAGCATGACTTGCAGTCCTCGTCTAAGCGGCGTGTTTGAACAGCCTCGTTCCGACGACCTCGACACAGAAGATTGATGGTCTCATTTTGTAACCTCAATCTTTACACAATTACGTTCCACTTACGCCTGGTAATTGTCCTCATCTGATGCTGGAGGATCAAGTGGACTACAAAGGCTGGAGTTGTTTCAGGGTCACATACACCCACACCGTGAGAAGAATGGCCTTCTGGTTCTTCTGTGGCCAGCACAGTACGCCTCATCAGCGCTGTAAAAGACCAGCCTTTATGTTCCTCAACTAAAAAATGATCCGGACGCACAATAACACTTTTATGTCACGGCATCACGCTGCTCCAGTGTCACACTGATGCTTTATTTCCTTTTGAGCGTACATCATGGGGTACAAGATATAAGAGATCGTCTGTCTCAAAAAATAAATAAATAAATAAATAAATAAATAAAATAAAAGTTTAGATGGACAATTATCTGGTCACATTAACCACTTGATTTACTTTCCACTTATTTTATATTCTACTTATGACTCAGCTATTTGCCAAGAATTCAATTTTTTTTTATTAAGGAGCGACATCATGCTTGTAATATTGAAGAATGTCTGCGAACATTCTATGTTCCTCTTACAAACTGGCGAAATTAATACACCCAGGTTGTTGTTGTTGTTGTTGTTGTTTTTTAATGAAATAATCTTTATTATTAGAACCAACTCATTTCCACAATTTTTTCTAACATGACATCATTCTCCAAGTTAACTGGACTAAATTGAAGGAAATCGATAATAATCTTT
>JAOTRN010000041.1:1967215-1999193 GCA_028566695.1 Bagroides melapterus | reverse complement strand
TTATATTGTTATTTAAGGTTTGGCCCGAATGTTGAGAAAAGGTAAACGATTCTAAAATAAATTAAAAAAAAATTCACAATTAAAACAATCAAAAAAAAAAAAAAAACTAAAATGATCTCATTTCAATTAAAGACGGAACAACAGCAACAAAAAAAGAAAATATCTATTTTTTTATATTAAATTCAGTTAGAATCATTTTGAAAAAAAAAAGAAACAATTATATTTTGGAGTGGTACTTTAGAGAAAAAAATTAAAAGGAAAATTGTGAAATTACCGAAAAATCAAGTTTACACAATTTCACAATGCAGAAATTAAATAGGCTGAATGATTATTTCACTAGATTAGATTACAGAACAGATGATATACGACCATAAAAAGGCCCAAATGTCTCTAATAAATAATAAAAAAACTGGAGATTATTTTGCCCTGAGAGTAACACGTCTATCTTTTTCCCATGAACGCAGTTACTGCTGAATAATTCAGACCAGAATGCGATATATCGGCTTGTGAAAAGACCGGAGAGTTGGATTGTTAGAAAATGAGGGTTAATGCTGCTTCACGGTCTTTAATGCTAATGCGAGGGAACGGAGAGCCGAGCCTCTGGAGTGCGTGATACGGCTTTTGGCAGAGACCGAAGGAGCAAATGTAGAGTTTCAAAGGTTATTAAGCATCGATTTTTCCTGGATTAAGAGGCTTCATATCATTAAGTACCATGAATTTCAAATGTAGTCCATAATGCTGTTGTCAGCTACAGAAGGAACACACACACACACACACCAATTCTCTCAGTCCCATGATGCCTATTACTTCACTTTACCTTCTCTCCTTTCTCTTTTTTTAAAAACCCAAACCTTGCATCCAAAATCATCAGCCAAACCTCGCATCCGCACACCACTACTACTTTTTTTTTTTTTTTCCCATTTTTTTGGCTGCTTCCTAATCCAAATTCATTATTATTGTAGCCTGGTCTATTTCTGGTGTATGTTGTGAATGGAAATGAATCATTCAGGAATCGATTCAAATGAATCAATTGAGTCAAGTACTGAATGAATCGTTGGCATTTTATTTTCTAGCCATTGTTCTTCTTCGGCTTTAATCGTTTCCTGAAATCCTACTCGACCTCCTAATTAACAAAATATCCTTGTATTTTCTCAAATCAACTTTAATAAGCGTTAAGACGCAACGAATGTGCGGTGACAGACACAGCGTCCCTGCGCTAACATCATCCCTCTTGCTGCGTCTCTTCTCTGCTGCTATTCATCCCGATAATTAATTCTCGTCCAATACACCGTGTAGCTGGAACACATCAACACGCAGCACTGCAGCACTTCCTCCGCATAGCACAGAGAGTTAAACACACGTCTCGCCATTCACATTAACCGACGACTCAGACATTGGAAAGAGGTTCACGTGGAATCTTTCGTGATTTAATAACACCTCGAGAGTCGCCTGCAGAGACTCAAATTAAACAGATAAATAAAAGTGAGTCAGGTCTCAACACGTTCAGAAGAAACAATTCGAGTCGAAGAGTCGAATCAAAGAGTCGACTCGTTGGCAAATGACGCATCGCTGCTGTCTATTATGTATACAAACTCAATTAGCCAAAAAAACAAACAAAAAAACACAAATTTACTTGCACTTAATTTAATTACAGGGAACAAAATAACACTAAATATTTTTCTGCCTAATATATGTTAATATATGTTAATTTATGCTTCATTTTTGTTAAATGAACACTTCTTTCAGCTCCCACTGTACACCAGATATGAAACGTTTGTTGCCCTGCAGGAGGTAAAGACAGAAATAAACCTTAAAATCAAGTGTCTTTGTTGTTAATACAGGAAGTGTACAGAAATAAAACTGTGATAAAAAAAAAATTTATAAACATATCCCACAATATGTAGTGAGCAAAGACGCCGAATGAATCCACTCGAGAATTGAAGACATTCATATTAAAACAAATTATGTAACTCATTCCAGCAGGATTAATTATAGATTACTTATAGAATTTAAATCAAAATGTGAAATAATAACTAAATAGACTATAAATGACTCTGCCGCCCAATGAAAAACCTATGACTTTATATATATATATATATATATGAGAGAGAGAGAGAGAGAGAGAGAGAGAGGCAGAGCTCAGAACCGTTAGGCAGTGCACACTAGCAAAACTGAGGATTTCCTGGAGATATTGCAAAGGAGGACAAAAGTCAGTTTCTTTGTGGAATACAAGATTTTCCATCATGTGTGATCACGTTTTCATGTGTGAGACCTTTTCATAAGGCTTCAGCAGTACACACACACACACACACACACACACACACACACACACACACACATACATCTTTAGTACCAGGCTTTATGGATCAATACACAGGCAGATTCCCGGGAAAGGGCCATACATTATGATTAGTAATATCTGTGCTCTGTATATTTCTTTGCCTTTTTTAAACAGTCTGTGATATAAAATATATGAAATGAGACATTTTGGATAATGGCATGTTATTAGCTCTCTCTATTTATGAGTCTCTCAGACCAGGAAACTCAAACCCTCAAATGCTAGTGAAGTACAGGTGTGATGGTCAGGGGGGGGCACATACTTTTGCACAGAACAGAAGATCTCTTTAATTTAATTGAATCAATATTTACAGATGCCTCTAGTCAGTTGGTGCTTATTCACTGAGACCTGATGTACATTCTAATGACCGTTACCTAATAACTAGCAAAACAAGTGTATTAGCGAGTTTAGGGTCTTAGAAACACTTCAGCTGATTCTGTCAAAGCCTCAGTATCAAAACATGATTAATGAATAAGGACAAACTTTCTTCATTCAGGCATGCAGTTTGCTGGCATAATGCTAATGTAACAGCTATAAGCTTTGCTTATTTATTAGCAACCTCATTACTTGAGTTAAAATACAACAACAAAAAAAAACGAGGCAACCCTCAGATGTCAGCGGTCACGGCTGATTGAACGCACATGGGATAAGTATGGGGGCTGAAATAATTTTTTCACATGGTGTAGAAATATGATTTGTAAGGAGGTTAGAGAGAAGGTTCTAGAAGCTGGAACTTTCTGTAGACAACGTTTGTTAACGTTGGCATAAAAAAAATAAACGTGTCATTTCCAGACGTACATACAGTATACAGATCTGAGCTTGAACGTGTCTCGGTGATCGATCACTTCTTACGCCTGAATGCGATAATTTACATTTCCATCAATCGACTCCACACAACCTCAGCTCTATTTTGTGTGTGCGTAAACAAAGCTGACTTTCCCAGAACGTTTGTGTTGCGTAACACCAAAATATGGCCAAGTTCCACTATTGTGAATGTGCTGCAAGACCACAAGGAAATCAATAACAGTAGATCTACTGGTCAACATCCAGCTCGAGGAGCATTCAGAGGATTTGTAAGTACTACCTGGGTGACCGAGAGCTAAAGAGGAATTTCCGTTTGTTCGATTGTTTGGTTTTAGATGTTTGTACTCGTCCATCGCTGGACGTCTAACGAGTAAAAGGTTCCTCTAAACAGACTGCAGAGCGCTAACAGACTCCTTCAGTCTTCTCGATACATTTAATTTCAGCGCTCGCTTCCAAACAAATCCCTCAACAGTCTGGCAATCATCATTAATTTCCCACAAGTTCACACCCACGTTGGCTAAACATGGCATCTCTCCAGCGTCGACTCTCCCACAAACGAACCGTTTCTCCGTTCTCAAACGCTCGGCCGCAATTCTCAACTCCAGCTGCTTCTATTTACTGCCTTTTCCCCCAAATAATCGGCACGCAACATGGCGCCACTGAAGCATTTCCCAGAAGCACCGCTGGGGAAATTCACCTGCATGATAAATGATGATAATCACAGGTGAAGAGCATCTCAGAGCGTAACCGTATGAGAAGAACGGAAGTGAACAGAAAGTTAATTGTAGATGATTGATGTGGTTTCTGGTTGCAGCCCCGGGTCTGCATGTTCTCCGCAGGGTTCACCGGTTTCCTCCACAGTCCTAGGACGTATCAGATTATGATTGGCATCTCGAAATTGTCCATAGTGTGTGAATGAGTGCAACACCTCGAAGCCATTTGGCAAACTCCCTCTGCTGAGCAATTGTGGGTTTAAGGGCCTTGCTCAGGGGCCCAGCAGTAGACAGGGGATTCAGTCTCACAACCTTCCGATTGGTAGTTCAACACCTTAACTACTAGGCCACCACATCCCCCTGAGTGTGTGTGATTGAGCCTTGCAACGGGTTGCCAGTCCATCCAGGGCTTCCCCCTGCCTGGTACCCTGAGTCTTCTGGGGTGGGAATGGACTCTAGAGAATGGATGGATGTATGGATGGATGGATGGTTTCTTCACTGTTAACCTTCTGCTACACAATTCCTCCTGTAATCTCATCGTATCCTGTGTACCATCTCAGTCCTGATCAAACCCGACTACACCATTTGAAACCTAAAAGCCTGACTTTAATGATCACGCTTAATGAGGGAGGCTCTAATGATGTTATTGAGAGAACTCTCAGAGTGTGCCAGTGTGTGGCAGACGGTCATGCAAACTGTCACATGACCCCATCCCGGCGTTCCGGCTGACCTTTTTTCCAGAGCGAGAACAGGTGTCTCGCTATATACATTCCCTGCTGAAACCTTAACCTTTGCTAACGTTCACAAACGCAGGCAATTCAATGCAGACTTTTTCTTTTTTTTTTCCCCTTCTCGCGTCATGAGCCGTAGAATTTAATTTAACACGAGACGTCACGTTTCGATTCGTTCTAAGCCTCACCTGTGTGAAAACATAATTTCATTAGCGTGGCGTAAAGGGGTTAAAGTCGGTTCTTATTACTTGATTTGAAACATAACCCATGACACCGTCGTAGGGGCTTTGTGTACGCGGTACATTAAAAAACATTTCACATGTGTAAAGGGTTTAAAGCTGAGGTCTCTCCAGGGCGCTGTCTCTCACACCGACAACATACTTGTGTGATTTGTAGCTGTACTTTCACGCTTTATTATCTACTAGATATACAGTACAGTACGTACTCAAGCGGCTAATCAAGTCCATTAGCACTAGTACTTTTGACGCACATCATGCTGAGATTTTTTATCTTTTTGCTGCAAAGTTCTATTTTTTTGTAACTGCGCGTACTTCTGATTATCTAATCATTACGGGTGTGTTCCGTTTTAATTTCATGACTCCGCTTCATCACACCGCTTCACTGTGGATTAGTTTCCTTTAACGGAAAAAACGTTAGCGAAAGTTAAAGGCAAAGTGAGAGTCACATCAATAAATATTGTTTATATTGCTAATATAACTAGAGCAAAGTCAAACAGATTGCTGTGTTCTTAAGAGTACAGTGATACAATCTAAACAGCTGGTCGATGGGACATTTATCGCATTTAAGTCCTGACCTGAACAGATGCCTTATATAACTAAGCTTCGTTTTTTTGTTGTTGTTTTTTTTTAATTTCATGACAAGCCCAGATTGTATTCATTCTGGCTACATTTCAGCCTCGGCTGCCTTCTTTAAGAGCTAAAAAACGTCCGGGTCACTTTGCATGTAAATCTGTGAATTAAGAGGCGAGGAAAATCCCTGGCTGGGGATTTGGCCTGTAATACAGGAGCCTCTACCATGACTGACTACACTTCAGGAGGGAAATAAAAATTAAGCGAACAAGTCGAGCGAAAAGAAGTGCCATTTTTATAAACTCCTCCCAAAAAACGGCAATCGGCTCTCCTGCTGAGATTTTTGACGCAAAACGTTTTGTCCGTCATTTGGAATGGTTTCAGAAAAATGGTGCACAGTGTGAGCCGAGTGCCAGGCATGAACTGCTCGACTTTTGTTTTTTTACAAAATTTTTTACATAAGATTTTATTGACATTTGAGCTTAAGTGTGTAGAGTTTTTTATTAATTAATTAATTAATTTATTTATTTTTTATATGAAAATATAGACGCATATTCACAATTCACATGAATTCAGCTTTTTATTTTTTTATATTTTTTATTCAACAGTGTTTTAGAAATCTAGAAATTAGAAAATTTGAATATTTTTTCTTCATTTCTTCATTTTATTTTTCTTTTTTTAAAAAAACGTTTAAACATTATAAAGATGACGTGTCAATACAGACACACCCACAATTTACCGTTTATGGAAATGTTTAAAATGGAGCAACAAAGGTTTCAGAGGAAGAGAGAGAGAGATTGTAGGAGTAGTTTTTTATTTCTGTGTATTTTTTTATTTCCAAAAATGTACAACTTAATGGATTTTGGGTAAAAATGATGGAGGTGGGACGAAGCAAAGCCCAAAATTTGAATTTTCCTCTAAGAGCACATCCTGAAGCATTTAATTCCTATTAGACCACAGCAGCTTTTCTGTATTCATGAGTTATTTAAAAAAAAAAAAAAAAAAAAAAGGTTCTTTTTATCCATTTATAGTTACAATAATGTTGTGGAATGTCCTAAAGCTATATGACAAAAAAACACCAAATACCATCTTTTTTTATTTATTGAGAAAACACTTAAAGCTAAGCTAAGCTTTAACACCAAAGGCTAAATGTTAATTAATGTCTTCTTCCACGTTATTTGTTAAGCAGCACGTCCAGCTCCAGTGCTGTAATATAGAGTTACACACAGCCTCACCAGCCAGGACACGCCGTCCTGTCAGCGTACTCATCCTCTCGTCTGCCTTCTCATGTTTCAGTCAATCAGCGTGAATTATAAATGAGGGACAAGTTGTGAAAACCGCTAACGGCTAACAGCGGATCGTAAACCAGAGCGAGACACCAGAGCGAGGACAGAAATCTCCTCCTAGCCTTTTGACTCGGCGTTCCAGGTGAACAGGTGGCCTCTGAATTAAAGCTTGACGCTAATTTAGCGGGTGAAAAACCTTTGGCGGGATTTCGAGCCGGCCCGAACAAACAAAAAAACACTCTCATTACCCATAATGCCCCCGCAGGACGCTCGCCATGCCAGCTTGGATCGTGATGGTGCTCTAAAACCGGTACGTAATTTCAAGGTCTCGCGGTCGTGTTCTCTTGCCCGGTCACCTGTCGCGCGGCGCTGATTACTGGTGCGTAAATAGAACGGCCCGGGCTCGCCGACTCGCTTAGCGCATTCATCCTTTTATAAGCACCGATCAGAAACGACATCGACAACACACGAGAGAAGAGAAAAAGCACAGAAACAATTCCTCCCTCCTCTCACGACCGGCTCAGATTATTTACACCAGGGCTACGGCGCTGTCTGTTATGCTAATGTTACGAGTTTAATTTCTGTTCCGCTGCCAAAAATACAAATATTATCTAGGGCGCCTGGGATGGGTATTTGCCTGTCTGGAGGGCTGTATGCTAATATGCTAGGGTGAAGCTTTAAATATTCATAGAAGCCTCTTTTTTTTTCTTTCTTTCTTTTTCTTTTTCTTTGACTCGATGCTGTCGATCAGAACGATGCAAAGAAAAGAAAAAGTCTGAGAGATAGATACTCGAGAAATAAAGCAGCGTCGGAGGTAACAGGGTCTCGGGTTCAAACGAACAAATGGGGAAAAAAATTGGAGCAGAGATGCGACGGAGAGATTTCAGCATGAAGGACAAATCCTGGGACTGTTCTACATGTTTTTATACGCAGACGATGTCGAAGCGAATCTCTCGGGTGAGATTCAGCCTACGTGAAGAATCGTAACGTTTGAGGTCACATTGAAATCCATGATAAAAAAAAAAAAAAAAGTTTTTTTTGGGCTCATTTATAAAAATATATATATAAAAAAAGAGGCTGTCTGTCATATATTATAAATTTACACCTCCGAGTCTGGAATCTCACGCTACGAATGCTGAGCGTCACACGTTCTCAGCAATGTCGCAGAATACATTTCAACGAATTGTCTGCTTTCGTCTGGCGGTTTGACGGATGAAGCCTTTGTGAGCTCGACTCGTATAAAGAAGCTTCCAGAACTTTTGACACGCCGCTTTACTGGAAAAATTATTTATAGATAAATCATATTTAGGTCATATTTAGCTTCTGTCTAGCGCCATAAAAGATTTTTCGGGAACTCGTAACGATCCCCTGAGGTTTTTTTATTGTTTCCAAGCGACGCTCCGTCTGGAATCTTGAACCCCTAACCATCCGGAGAACGCTCGTGGAGTTCGTTTTAATGGAGAACCGTTTGGCGCTAATTCGCAGGAATCTCCGGTTTAAAATATAAGCTGCATGTTGGAGCTCATTACAGTTCTATCCTTGAGATTTCATCATTGCCAGTTCAGCTATTTCAGGACAATTACGACATTTGCTTCTTTCTCGTTGTCGGGCCGCTCAAGGCCGAGATTTCCACCTTAAAAAGCAAGAACCGTTCTGCTCTTTAGGGGCGGTTTGGGTTTGAAATGGATGCGAGGAAGCAGATTAGAGGTCTCCGCTTGGAGAAATCCTAATCCAAGCAATCGGAAGCATGAATAAAAAGAAGAAAAAAAAAACGGTCTTACTGTGTAGGACTCGATTTGCCATGTCAGTCACAGACACGCCAGCCGGTCGTGGTCATCTCTGAGCTGGTGTATGTGGAAGAGGGCTGACAGCAGGACTGTCCTACGAGTCTAAACGCTTTAACCTGCAAAAAAGGTTAATCTCACCTCCAGGAACGATTTTTCTCTTTTATTTCCTTTTGTCTTCTGTTTAACAGTACATAGTACAAAGCAGAAGGCCGTTCCTTGTTAGCAGTGCGTCTTGTAAAATAAAGGTGGTTCGACACGTGAACAAAAGGCTCATGTTCAGCGGGGCAAACACAAAATGGTTCCACTTCCATCATGAGGTTCACACTGTGCTAAAAGCCATGAATTATTCATGCTCTTTAAGTACAGGCTTCACCGAAGAAAGGCAAAACGCGGGCGCTTTTCATCCGCACTTCATATTCCACGTCAATTCTTTTCACCTGTTTTTGTGTGGGCTTTTTTTTTTTTGTCCTCTGATTTTTCAGCTTTAAACGTTCTTGAACGTCCTTCCCGAGTAAACACGAGCTTCGTCTTACACTTCATCCATCCGTAGTTCCACACGTACTGTACCATGTTGCGGAACGTCTGGAAAAGAAGGACGGGTTTAACGGAATGACGGATTTGGTTTTGTTGACTCCGTCGGAAAAGTAAGCAGTACATCGGTGCGATCACAGCACGGGGGTCAGACAGCGCCAGTGGCGTAGAGCTGCACACAGTTAAAGTGAATCAGAGCTACAGTGATGTAATCTTGCCTACAGGCATGACACACAGAGCGAGAGAGAGCGAGAGAGAGCGAGTGGTGTGTGGTTTGAAACCTCAATTTGGTCAATCCTCACATTTCATTTCAAACCCTGGTATTACGTTAATAAAACGTTTAACGAGGTACCATTAACTAGATATGTACTGTAACTATATTCGGATAAAAAATAACACATAAAAAATTCTCCTCGCCGTTGATTATTTTCCTCTAACGAAGCAACGCCTGTGGCTGCTCGATCCCTCACACACACGTCACTCGTATATAAGTTGTTGGGACGTTCGAATCGAAACGCGGTGTTATTGCTAATCAGCACAAGTGTAACCATGGCAACCGTGCAGGCTTACATCACTATTACTTACAATAAAAAAAAAAAAAAGTAAACTTTTTTTTTTTAAACATCTCTTAGCGAAGAATGATGCAATCCAGCTTGAGAAGTCTAAGGCATTGTTCTCGCACTGGTTTTGACTGACATGTTGACTTCCAGTCTCTTAGCCCTGTAACACACACCTTCACTTTTTCCAGGGATCATCGCTTCAAAGGCACGTCACTAGAATCCAAAGTCTTTATATGATATATGACCTTAGAGAACTAAGACTTATACTGCCTTCTTTTCTCTCTATCACACACATACACACACACACACACACACACACACTGTCTCCCAATTCAGCATGCAGTAGTGGGTTATTTACCCAGAACAGCCCAAGCCGGGTTTGATCTCTTGTTTCTACCAGGGTTTTGGGCCGGGCTCATGGTGACTGGAGCGCTCCGGTGGTCGCTGTTGGTGTCTCCCTCTGCAAACAAGACTCGCTACATTTAGATTTTATCAACATTTATGTGAAATTCTGTTCATAATTGATTCACATCACACAATTTCACAAAATCCGGTGAGAATGGTGAATTAAAACACTGCGTTAGGGGTGTAATGAAATTTACGTCTTAAAAGAAAATCTCATTAAAAAACAAAAACAAACAAACTAAAAAACAGAAACTATTCAGAAGTAATTGATTAGCCAAGACCTATTGTTTGCTTCTTATGAATCAAATTTTATTTAAGTTATTAAAACTCAAAACATCGCCTTTACTTCTAATCTAAAGAACTCCTAAAGAAATACAGAAGATTCACGGCGGCTAAGATCGTTCAAACGACCTGAGATCGTTGGGTTAGTCCGGTTGTAGATGTTGGACAGATAGAGTGAAAAGAAACATGCTTTACACATGCAAAATCAAATAATAAAAAAAAAAAAAAGGTTATTAGATGTGGGAATACACTGGTGTGACGGTGCACCATGACTTCCATCCTCATTGGCCAGAATGCATCATGTGTCAGTTTAGCTACAGCAACTTCATGAAATCATCAGATGGAAAAATTTATAGCACTGAGAAAGCAAAGAAACTCATGACTAGATATCAGACGTGACTAGATGTGG
Source organism: Bagroides melapterus (assembly GCA_028566695.1). NCBI lineage: Eukaryota > Metazoa > Chordata > Actinopteri > Siluriformes > Bagridae > Bagroides > Bagroides melapterus. Next base: position 1,988,538 of record JAOTRN010000041.1, on the reverse strand, counting down.
GCGTGTCCAGCGACACATCAAAGTCGAGAAGAGTTGAATTCGTGACGCGAACACGGAGCGACTCGGTGCAGGGAGTGAAAACTGCAGAGCGAACGTGATGGGCGGTGAAGAACGTTGAATCTCCGATCAGAACGTTTCGTTTTAACGGCAAGAAACGTGATATGGAACGCTAGCTGAGAAGCCTTATAGCAATGGAGGTGTTAGTGATGTGATCGTTGCGCCCGAGACTCCTTCCACCTCCTTCCAGAAAACCTTCACTATATCACCAGCATCAAGAAATAACAGCATCATATCTCATTTGTTGGGCCTTCACCATTGTTACCATAGAAACAACAAGGTGTGATGGAGTTATGAAAAAGAACCGATACGTTCTGACCAATCAGAATCAAGAATTTAAGAGAGCTGTGGTATAATGATGATAAAAATATTATCTTTCTCTACTGTAAGAATTCTGCTTCGTTTTCCGAGTTTCTTGAAATCGCAGTAGAAACAACACCTACAGAAGATGAACAAGTCTGCACCGAGGACACGGGCGTGTCGGCAGGAAGCCGCGGATATTCTCAGCTTGATCTGAACACAAGAACGAGCAGAACCTTATTGAGCAGCATGCGTTTCTGAGTAAAAGATTCTGACATGACGGATTTGTTCTGTTTGTGTTTGAGTGGAAAAAAAAAAGCTAAGAGCAACAATTTAGATGGAGTTCATATATAAAAGACAGAAACGTGACTGGAAGACATCATTCACCCTCTGATTCTCTTACTGATTTATATATTCGGTATAAGCGCTGCCTTAGTGGAAGACCTGGCAGGATTGAAGGTGCTGATTTCTCATTAGATTAATGGGCTTTTGAGGATTGTTCCTCAAATACTCCGGTGTAAGCGTTGGCCGTACTCCAGACAGGGTCGACAAGTCCGTCCGTTAGTCCGTAGTCAGGGGAAACAAACGCTTTTAAACCGCACCAATTTACCAATGAGATTTTTTTATTAAATAAAGAACAACACGGTACAATTTTGCCGACATTTTTAACGATAGCATATAGCATATAGCATGTAACGAATTTGTTTGTGAATTAGCTGATAATATAATATAATGACTGTCCGAGCCGTCGTCGTAGAAACTGTACCGAGAATCGTGAAGGTAATAATTTAATAGTCATGCACAAATCTCCCAGAGTTTTCTTTCTAGTCTGTTTTGTAGGAGAATTCAGAGGTATTGATTCTCTCTGTACTAACAGAACCGCGAGCTTCCCAGCTGTCAATCATTCAGCCTTCTTGCAATCACTAGATTATTCCCTTAGTGTCTTGTCATATCGATCATCAGATCATCGATTCAGCCAACATTAGCTTAAGCAGAAGTTCAGCGTGCCTTTTTCACTCTCTCGTTTTCTCTCTGTACCGAAAAGAAACAGAAAATCGATCTCTCCCAAATACAAAGGAGCAACGGAATGCAGAAACACTTCATTTTTTTTCTTACAGGATTGGAGGAGGATGCATTAAAGTACCAAAAAAAGCTCCAGTTTCATGACAAGATTAATATTAGAGATTTATGTAGCGTATACACCAGTGTCGCTGAACGGTAATGCGAGATAAGCAATAACGTAGCCGCCACCGCCTTCATGTCACCTTCAGCGTCGGTGTCTCCGTCATGTCTCACTCCACAGCGCTGGTTAACGTGAAGCTCGTATAAAAGGATTTTATACTGATTGAAAGTCCATTTCTGCTGGAACACCTTCGAAGCTCATAAGATACACAGATGACAACAGTCTGACCTCTTGGAGCTCACTGAGATGCTACAGTATCTCAAATAACCACTCCATAACCACCGCGCTGAGCCGAAAGGCATCTCGCATGGATTATCTAATGATGCTAAAATTATCAGTCGGTAGAATCATTTCCCTTGTTACAGTATCATTTATTGCAGTTAAAGATAAACACGTTGGAATTCAACAATGTTGAAAATGGTCTCGATCCCACATATCGGATAAATGCGCGAGCTGTCAAGGCGTCTCTAATAAAGTGGACGTGTATTGACATTGAGGTGTTCATCTGCAGCTTTAACCTTTTCACGTTGTTGCATTCGACATGAAATACCACGCCAAAAGTCAAGCTGGCTGTTTGTGCGATGTGGGATTTTCTGCTTGATAAAATCTACGCTTTGAAGGATAAGAAGGTGTATAGTGGCCGATTTATGTATTCCGACTGGCACGCTGAGTAGCACGTGTTGCCCTGGATAATTGTGTAAATTGGCATGCATTGGTGGTGATTGACTGCGGTTTCGTCTGGCACGAGAGCCAAAGCCCCTGCTGACTCCAGCTGTCACCAGTGTCTATTAAGCATGATAAATCTCTCCCTTTCCTCCGAATCCAATCAAAAAGCCCTCATGAGAACTGTGGGCTGGTCAGCTTGGGCTAAATGATTTTTCAAGCAGCATGGAGTCGATGCCAGAACCCCAGGCTGCGCTGAACACATCTGCGTATTCCGTTCCGTTAGCACACCACATCTGGAAGAGTGCTGCGAGGAGCAAAGGGAGCGCTCAAACCTGCAAAACGATGTTAACACCTCGTTTTCTTAAAGGCCATCGAGATTGAAACGGAAGCACAAACCAAGCAAAGATCGGATAAGTGTGAAAGCTTAGAGAAACACCATGTCTGGACCTGGAGAAATGAAGCGAGAAACGGCGTTTGAGAAAAAAGCTTTCAGGAGCTTTACAGCACGTGGTTGGCGCACACACAGCCACATGCAAATGATAGCTTTTCCAAATCAACGAGTGTTCGATGGCATTGTAATCAAGAGGAAATTGCTCTATCACTCTGAGGCTCGGCTTGGCTTCTCACTCCAAAGGACGGTAATAAAGTGGCATGAATAAATGATGAAGAGGAGCGGGGCATGGCAATAACACAAACTTTAGCAAACTGCAGGATGCACACTTTTGTTTTGTACCAAACTTTAGAACAAATTTGGCCTTACTTTTTTTTTTTTTTTTTTTTCTACTGGAAAAATACACTACCAAACTGGGTTACTGGTCAGTCAGCAAAAATGTCTCTTCTTTGGCAAAAAAAAAAACATCTCACAGATCAAGCATCTGTGTCCAGATTTGTACAGCATGTCTGTGCGATTGCTACGCCTCATCCTCTTCCACTTTCATCCCAGTATGTGGCCTGCTGAGGCTGCTGGTCAAGGTCAGTGTGTATCTGACTCCCATTTACTCCTTCACACTCCTTAACTTGCCACATGTCCCATCAAAGAGCTTTCTGTCTCTGTGTCCTGCTAGTCTGCTAGCTATCATCTGACCTCCAAGCACCAGTCATCCAGATGGTGTGCTGGGCGTGTGGAGAGCCGTGGGAAGCCGCAGGTTTTACAGCTAAAGGACGAGTTCTAATGTTGCGTAAGGCCTCATTAACACCGCACTACTCTGTGTTAACATCCCTCGAGGAGCGCCTAAATGCTCCGTGGCGGCCCTAAATGTCCTGCGCACTCCATCAATAGCACAGAGCTGATAACAAGCTCTGCGTGAATTGCGTCGAACTGCTTTCCTAACCTAATGATGTGTGACCCAGCGCTCCATTTCCTTTTCCCCACACTGGATTTTTTTTTCTCTTTAAAGACTCGAAACGACCGACATTTCCCCTCTGATTCGAGCACATTGCGCTTGATGATGCAACACTATACCTGAGCATTAGCAACAGAAGGATAATCCTTTGATCCACTTTAAACAGAAGAGCTTTAGGAGCTAGAAAGGGAGAGAATGAAAGAGCGAGTGTGTGAGTGAGTGCAGAAAGAGTGAGAGGCTAAAATCGATAATTTCTTGTACGCACAGACTGGAGTTTCTATTTTAACATGCCGCTCTATTGATTTGCCATCGCAGGAGATTTCTCTCCGAGCTGCAGCCAGCTCCAGGAGGACAGCGGTGCATTTACAAGAACAAAAAAAAAAAGCCAGAAATGGAGAGAAAGGAGCTAGAAAACGATAGCTTCTCTAGCACCCCTCTGGACATCAGCTAACAGGGCTAATGGGATAAGCGGTCTGTAGGAGTATACAACACAAAAGGGCTTTGTGCTAAAATGACTGACACTTCCCCAGGCTAGCGCTATGCTACACTGAGCTGCTATTGTGGAAGTGAAAGAAAAATAGATTCAGTTAAAAGGGCGAGCCGGTTGGCAAAAGACTTCCAAACAGCGTCTTACCGGAACTGCTGACGCAAGTCATGAAGCGACAGCAAAGCTGGAAGAACGTGGAGGAACGATCAATGAGGAACTTTTTTGATGTCCTTGAAATTTGTATCCTAGCATATTTTTTATAGCTAATTATCAATACATCTTATCAATATTAGATACATTACCGTGAAGTCAGACAAAGGTTGACGTAATAGGGAAAGACTTGAACGGACAAAAGTATCAGTTACTTCAAAACAGATTAATCGAATCATGTTCAAGTTGCTTTCAAGTTCAAGTTTTCTAACAGACTTCAAGTTGTTTTCATCTGTCTTACTAAGTAAAGCAGGTTTAGCATTAACATAAATGAATGGACGGATGTTGAGGTGTGAAGGTGTTAATTGATGCTTGTTTAAATATTATAATTGAATCCATCTAAAGTAGGAATAATCTAACTCCAACGATCCTGCTCCTGCATGCTACATTAAAAATCAGTTTCACTCCATAAAAGTTCACAGTCTTTTTATTTCTCCTAACGTGAAGTGAGAAAAACCTGTTGAGAGTCTGGAGGTGATTAGTGCTGCGCTGCTCTAGCGTGACGTCCCGACAGCCTCTTAGCGCCACGTCACCTTTGGGATGTGTTTCAGAGCCGTGTGTCTCACCTGGAATCCTGCCACTACAGATGTTTTTCTGCACACTTTCCCACCCTGAGGTTGACACCGTACACACAAACAGTGACAGAAAAGTCGAAACTCCCATTGAAACGCTGCTCATCACCACACACACACATAAACACACACTTCCTCACACTCATGATGTTTGAGGAAGATAATCACCAACACAGTAGTGGGATTTAGCACATTAACGGTTAGCAGCCAAAATTCTTATAAACAGTGTTTCTGTCCCTTCCATACCTCAGCAATTTACTAACTTCTACAATGTTTTATTTATAATTTTTAGCCATTCATCGTTACATTTACCACCGCATCAGAAACCACATATCACAACAGCAAGAACCTCTCTCCTTCACCAGCCTCTCTTGCTTTTATCTCTCTCTCTCTCTCTTTAATATTAAAAAGCTATTCATTCTATTAAAAACCATACATTTCTCAGGAGAATAACTTTTCCCATGATAAAAAGCTCAAGCTTTTTTCTTTTCATCGTTAGACAGAAACTTCCAGCGTATAACGCATATAAGCGATAACACGCTACAATTAGCGCATTAACACAAACTTTTGGTCGTAACTACTGCCATATCTGCCGTTCTTTTCCCAACGATGATGCCTTTTTTAATACAAGCAACAACAAAAAATATTATTTCAAACCACATATCTTATTTTCTGAGGTAAAATCTAATAGGAATTCCTACAGGAAGTGACATCACTGAAAAACACATTTGCACAACTAAAGGACTGCTTGGTAACTACAATCTGAATAAAAAAAGACAAGAAACTGTGTAAAAATGTGATATAGTTTTTAGATTTTACGCTCTTCTTTCGAATCTGTGCTGCCTCTGAGCAGCTAGCACTAATATACGTAGCACAAACTAACTAGCTCATATTCCTGAGCTGTGTTTTTTTAATCAATAAACCTCTCATATGCTTCAGTAAAATATTAGATTGTTACTTTCCTACCTCGGGTCCTGTTTATGCTTCAATATTTCAGTGTTTATGTTTGCCTTATTGAAGGTGATAACATTTAATCCTGGATCTACAACCTTGGCTAGCTACAATTATTGCTAATGTGCTAATGGTAATTCTGTAAGGTGTTTTTGTGCTTTAGCACAAAGTTTTTGCAGATTTAGTTAGCTTTCCTGTTTCCATTCTTCTTCAGAAAGCCTCTTAGAAGAAAGAATAGATTTTTATTAGTATCTTTTTTTTAAGCATTTTAGCAAGAACCACACATTGTGTTATGCAGATGTTTAGATAGTTACCACAGAATAATGTTGTTGTTTTTTTTTCCCTCGGTACAGAATAAGAATGAGAAATTTGCAATTTCCTACAAGGTAAAAGTACTGAGATGTTTATTATTTTGTAAAGCTTTGACAGAAAGAGGTGATTTTTTTTTTTTTTTTAGAATGATGATGATGATGATGATGTTGATAAGAATTAAAGAAACTCTTCTCTGGAGAATCTCCTGGGGAACTGGCTCATCTTTATTCATAGTTGCTTCTACAGATTATGTGATGTCCGATGTTCTTTTCCGAGCTCTACCCAGTAATTTAAGCAATTTCAATCCAACCAACTCAGCACACTGCCTATTATCCTTTGTGTCACATTCTCTTGCTGCTCCCATTTTTCCTCAAAGACCTCGTAAGCGGTAAATGACAAGCAGCTGACGGTACAGATGAATCTATCCGCGAACTCAATAACTCGACGATGTGCATTTTCTGACAATGGATTTCATTGTTTTCTGAAGTGTACATTTGCAGTCAAACTGAATTAGGCTTTTTTGTGAGGTTTTTGTGCTTTTTAATGGCTGGATTGTGGATTGTTTCATGACTGAGCAGCCGCCTGAGATGCCTAGGCTTTTCTGGTTGGCCGGGTTTGGAAGAGTGCGTGATTAAAATAGGCATGTGTGGAGGGATCATGGAGGGACGTGTGTGTGTGTGTGTGTGTGTGTTTTGGTGTGTCTGTGTGTGTGTTTGATGGAGAGGTAATGTGAGAGGGAGTTGTGTACTGTGTGATTGAGCTCTTTTGCTCTCTGAAGCTAATGGTGTGCCAGTAATATAGAGTCAACTCTCGCCCGCCGAGAGAGAGAGAGAGACAGAGAGAAAGAGAGATAGACAGAGAGAATTGGTTTTGTTTGAGTTAGATGTGGATCAGTGCTTGACAAGAATTAAGAAATTTTTTTTTTGTAAGGAGAAGAACGTTTCAAAACCTAACAAGTCCTTCCATGTCACATCAGTTATTTATTTATTTATTTATTTATTTAGTATGTTTTTCTTAAAATTCACTAACTGTGAATTTGTGCCAGAAATTACTGTTCGATTTTCATACTTCCTCGTTACTGTTACTTTTATTTCCACCCTGACGTTGATCGTTTTCTTCTTCTTCAGTGTCCTGAAGCTCTTTATTTCATTAATATCACGACATTTTGCAAACAGTGTCAAAAAAAAAAAAAAAAAACACCTTGTAGTGCGTCTGCTATACTCTCCATTCGCTCACCAAACTCATCGAGCTCTAACTCATTTTGATCAGCTTTTGGTGCTAAAATTTTCCTTTAAATATCACGGTACCACAAAACCACCGTGAAGTATTGAAGTCTAAACACTTTGCGGTGTTTTCCATTCGGATGTCTACTGTTTATTTAATCCTGTCTTTCTTAAATTTCCTTTTACCCTCCGCATCTTTCCGGCTTTCCATCAGATAGCTTTTTTTTCGCTCTCTGCTCTTAACCTCAGGCCCACGGAGGTGATTCATATCTGGGTGATCTGTCGGATTTAAAGCTAAATATAGCTTTCCTCTGATTGCACTACATCTGTTTACCTTTCAGCCCATTAGGAGGCAGGTTTGTGTACATTTGTTGTGTTTACGAGTGCCTGAGTGCCAGACTTCTCGATCGGCACTAGTCCATCTTCCTTCCAGCGCACATGACCTTTCATCCAGGAACTGTTTTCTTTTAGCGCCACTATTTCTCCGGCGTGGAGAAGACAGGAGACGTCCGATAAGGTATGTAATTGAGCGGAAACTGCGTCGATACGGCGATGACTCGGCCACGAACGCAGAGTAAACACGAACCTGAAATTATCGACCGCTTAGTGTGTATTGTGAGTTTGTGTATCGTGTGATGTCTAATTCTGCTATCTGCTTATCGATGACGTTTACAGCTACTGTATGTGACGTATCAGTAACTTCAGGATGGTCGCAATTTTGCAATCGAAGAATTTAACACAAAATTAAGCAAAATCTTAAAGCAATGTTCAGGTCTTGAAACTTTTTTCTTGAACAGAGGTGACAGACAACGTTATTTTAATGTCACCTTCCAGAAAAGTTCTTCCTGAATGCTGCGCTTGCAATTCAAGGTACTTTTTGCAAAAATATTTGAAAGAATTTGAAAAAAAAAAAAAGAATATGCAGAAAATCAACTGACTTATAATTCAAGTGGAATCCAGTCCCGAGACAGAGCTAAGTAATTGAAGGTTAAAGGATTTTCTCAAAAAGCCAACAGAGCCTGTCCTGGGAATTGACCTTGTAACCTTCTGGTCATTAAAACAGAACCTTATCCACAATCCTAAACATTATGAGGAACACTCTGCTGCGATTATTTCTGATATATCACACTGAGGTTTGCCTGTGCAACATCAAACTGTTGTTTTTATCCATTTAGAGTTACTTTAAATTTTGTGGAACAGCCCCAAAGTTCGCCATAATACGGATTAACCCCAAAGCTCCTAACTTTGGTCTCTGACTGTCACTGGAGACTCCTTCCATCGACGCAAAAGAAACGTCACGGAAAACCCGACATCAACAACTAGACGTGATGTACAGCAAGCCGAAAACGTGTTTAGATCCGTCAGGTCATCTGTTAGCTGTTACTATTGTAACGATAACAGATAATATAAACGTACTACCGTCAGAGCTGCTGCGCCAAGCTCCGACCAATCAGATTTGAGAATTAAGCTAACAACAACAAACAATTCTAAGTAGCAAGCTTCTGGGCTCTGACTTTGTTTAGATATTTGGTATTTTATGGGAACTCCATGCTTGTACAGAACTAATCCAAATCCAAACAAATCATTATTTCTTTCCAACGCCGACTGCTGAGAAGGTGCCGTGAGCGATGGCAGAACACACGCCGGAGACCTGAACCCTCCAGACTCCACCGGCGTATTGTGTGTGTCTCCGGCGGCGTCTTGACTCGTTAAACTCCTTTTGTAGGGTAGGAATCACAGCCTCAGAGCACAGCTGTCAATCAAAGTCAAGAGCTTTTCAACAGGGGAATAAGGAGCGATCTCACATTCCAGGCGTTTTCCCCGTAAATCTGTCTTTGTTCTCAAGGATGCTGAGAAGCCTCAAACTTGGAAAAGTAAAAAAAAAGAGGCGCATGCTATTTTTAATTAGCATAGTGTTTTGTTCTGTGACTCATGTTCTCTAAGGGAAGCTCATGAATCTTTGAGGTTTGTTTTTTTTTCTTTTCTTTTCTTTTTTTTTTAAAGCCAGTCACAATGACTTTGAGGAGCGTGAAAGTTTTGCACAGGTCATGAACAAAAGAAATTGTTCAGGATGTAAAAAGCAGGATCACGCTTCTGCTTGGATCAACTGGTGTAATCATGCATGACCTGTGACATAATCAAGGAAAAACTAATTGTGTTGAACTGGCAAGAAAAAAAATCAGTAATTTAAGATTGGCGTGACGAAGCAGAGTCACTGTTATTACACTGTATTTCATTTATTTTGAGGTTTTATTTCTCTAAATCTAGTGATGAAAATTTTCCATTTAAAAATAAGGAACGTTGGGAAGCGATCCGGTGACGTTATGTAAAAAGTTAGCTGACACCAGACGAAATGTAAAGAAAGTAAATCTCCTCAAAGAAAATGTCAGTTCTGTGCTAAATAAATATATACTTTAATAATTTGCTTATCATTAGATTTACTTTTTTTTTTTTTTATAGTTCATCCGTGTTACTATGGAAATGAGCCCCTATTACAGTAAGGTGTAGTATTACGCTTGTTTTTATCCATTTCCAAAAACATATAAGGAAAGAGCTGTGTGTATGTTGGGGTTAGAATCGGGGAATGACATACTGTGTGGTTTGCTGTGTAAAAAAACAATAGCTTATGAACGCAGATGATATTTTTCCGTCTATTTCAGATCACGCACCGTAAAAAACACCAAGAATACTTTACGCCTCGCCTAACTATCTGACTCCAGCGCTAAAGGACAACGTTTAGTCGACTGGAGATGAGCAACCCGTTACGTCTGACTTCCCTCGGTTCAGTGAACCCTTCTGCTTTCCACCATCTGCTGCTCCGCTCATTTGGCTATGAAATAGAGAGCACCACTGCCACCAAGAGGCCGATCGTACACAGCAACCAAATCAAAAGCCACACACACACACACACACGTACTCCACACAGCATTCCACATCGTTAGTAATGAAGTACCCATGAAATAAACTTCAGTCCAAACCATATCTCCTCATGCAGAGTTCCACAGCATGCAGTCACAGAAAAGGAAGTTGGAAAGCAGGGAAGAAGAAAACAAGATCGTCTGATAATCGTTTGAAAGTCAGGACCGGAGAAAAGGCTCTGCACTGTAATGCCATTTGGTAAAAATAATATCAGCCGATCCTACCTGAATAGATGGGTGCCAATCGGAATATATCTGATGCACGGCTAGTCATGGGCTCGTAAGGAGATTCCTCCAGTAAATCATTTCCTGTCGAGCAAACAAACACAGGGATTATTAATGTAGCACTGTACTTAAAATTGTCCTGCCCGTATTTGGGGTTCGGATTTTTCGAGGCTGTTTTTGGCTCTTATTTACATTTACGCCTGCTTGTGCATATCGTTCAGTGGTGGAAGGGGCTGAGAGATCAAATGGCTTCACACTCAATAAACTCTAAATCATGGTTTCCTAAGGACTGTGTGTGTGTGTGTGTGTGTGTGTGTGTGTGTGTGTGTGTGTGTGTGGTTAGGTTATAACCCAGACCGTTTGCTCTGCAAAATGGCCACACTGGAGTCTGGATTGAAGACATTGTGGTCCATTTTGTCCTGGGAAAATATCCTGTTTGCATCGTCTGATGGTAATAATGTAAACATTGATCTATTGAAGTGATCTAGTGTAATCTATATAGATCTATAGTGATGCATTGATAACTGTATTAATCTATAGTTATCCTGTGTGATCTGCATTGATCTGTGACCGATAGTGATCTGTAATGAACTATTGTGATCTATCATTATCCATAGGAATCTGGCACGATCCATTGTGATCTGTTGTGACCTGTTGTTGTCTATGGTGTTCTAGTGTGGCCAGTAGTGATGTCTTGTGCTCCACAGTGATCTGCAATGAAACTATTGCGATCTCAAGTTCTACAGTATATGTGTAATGATCTAGTGTGATCTTTAGCGTCTGAAGATCTCTAGTGCTCTGTAGCAATCTATAATGATCTGTAGTGATATGTAGCGACCTGTTCTTATCTGTAGTGATCTAGTGTGACTACCTGCAGTGATCTCTAGTGACCTGGAATGGAACTAAAGTTATCTGTAATGGTCTAGTGTGATCTTTAGTGTCTGTAGGGACCCACATGGATCTATAATGATATATTGTGGTCTATATTGGACTCTGTCATTACTTGTACTGATCTGTAATGATGTGTAGTGGTCTGTGTTGAAGTGCACACCTTGTAAATGTTGGTAGAGTCCCCAGTAGATGCGCAGGCAGTTCTTCTCCTTCTTCATGCCTCTTTTGCACCGGCAGTTGTACAACGGGCTCTGCTTGAGCGCGTCCAAGGCGCTGCGGCACTCATCCCTTCCCTCGGCGCTGATGTTGCCCTCCTTCCCGGCTATGCATTGCCTCATAGTCCGATACTTTGTGCTGCATCCCGGCTCTTTTAAGCATAGCTCACTGGCTCCGACGCAGTCCATCCGGCTCGCTGCAGTAAACACTGACTTTTCTGCAGAGAGCAGGACGTCTGTGCATGGAAACATGTTAAGCCTTAACTCGTCCAGTTACACCACAACAACAACACTAACCACAATCCAATGTCCTGGATACGAGTTAATTTAACACTAATTATACTCTGTCTATAAAGCAAATATCCTTTTTTTTCTCCCTGGCGGGGGTCGATAAAAGTAATTTCCCAAGTTCCCAGCCAGGTTTATGAGATTCCTGCACATCTGTTTGGAGAGGATTAACTGCAGACAAGCTGCAGATTAAAACACAAACAGATTTTTATTCTATTTAGGCTGCAGCGAGGAACAAAGCCCCTGCCCTCACTGGACATTACAATAAAACATAGTGAGGTCTTGTACCTGCAAACAGACACATGTACTGTGGTCTCATACAGTGTTATTTTCAGTCCAGGAGCACAGAGGTTCTCTCTAAGACTTCATTTAAGAGAGGAATCTAACTGCGGTTACAATCAGCACTTACTGTGTTACAGTTTAACAGTTCGTTCTGTGCTCTATGTAAAAATGATGCAATTGAAATAGAATAGAATAAAAAAAAAAGAAGAATAAGTTTATGAGTCGCGTCCGTAAATAAAAAAAAAGTTGTTACATTTTGTAATACATGTGAGGAAAACGGGGCACTTACCCAGCAGCGGCAGGAGAATGCAAACCGTGGAGACGATCATCGCGGGTCCGATCTGCGTTTTCCAGCGCACGGTCCTGCTTGTGTGTGTGTGTGTGTGTGTGTGTGTTTGTGTGTATGTATTTGTGAAGCAGCTCACTGATTACAGACCCACGCGCTGGTCTTTACATCCATCGGAGCATCTCTTCTCACTCCTCACACGCGCTCCTCTTTCAACACCGGGATTCCCACAAGTAAAAAAGTGTATATAAGAAGCAGTGATGGTAGTAAGATTCCTTAAAAGCGCTCCGGGATCGGGACGCGCCGGGACGGGATGGCCTTGCGGTGCTCATGCATGGGGGAGGTTTATAAAAAAGACACGCGGATCGCTTTCTTAGGTGTCCAAATAAAAAAAGTCCGGAGTTGCAGCACGCGGCTAGAAGCGCGGTGTGTCACTAAACAGGAGCGCACGCTCCTGCGCCCTCAGCGGTCCCGAACACTCCCTCCCTCACTCCACACCTACCACCCCAACTCACGCGCGCGCGCACACGCGCACACACTTTTTTTTTTTTTTTTTTTTTTTTTTTTTACGCACGCTGTGTCATTCGCCGCAACCGGTCTTGAACTTTTGCCACTAAATGTGAGTGCTTTTGTGTTTATGCTAACGTGAAAAATTTGATACTGATTGTGATGATTATGCTTTTCATTTTATACTAAAAATAATGATTTTGAGATTAGAATATATTATCAAATTCATAAAAGAACACTAAAATAAAAACAGATGAAGAAGAACTTCAATTTAATTTACATATCAGGTTCTTAGCCCCTAAGTCACTTTAGAGAACATCAACCTATGCTGAGCCAAAATCTGAATTAAAATAAAAATAGACAAAATTCGTATTTATAAACGCTTCTTATTATTGACTCGTGACTGTCCTTCTGTTGGACAAAATCTTCTACTGGTATGCTAGTTTTTCACGATGTTTAACACAACACTCACACAGTCACTGCTTTGAGGCTTTAAACTGTATTAGTCTTTCCGCTGGCCCCTAGATAATAAAATTATGAAGTCAGTCCTTCTGAGGTCATATTTTCTATTTGTAGACCCAAATGCTCGGGGTCACACTGCTTAGATGATGATGTTAGTCTGACGCCATGGTCTGATTTCAGCCCTCTGTGTCATAATTATTCATCTGGCCTCAGAGAACCTTGTATACAAAAAGTTAAGCTCATATTATACTCTTTAAGAAAAAAAAACTATCTATCCTGACCTGATCTATCAGACCTTTTTTAAAATAGCATGAAAAGAACAGTACATATAGTACAAACTATATAAAATATAGAAACTATAATGTGTGCCTTTTCTCGCATGTTTTACTTCCCACATTGGTGTCAATTGGCTGACTCACTTTTTATCATCAAAAAAAAAAAAAAAAAAAAGAAAAAAGTGAGTGACATGAGTTATAGTTCAGTCATGAGATTAAACTGGTGGAGATTGCCATCTATTGGTGTAGGCGTCTCACTCAGTCTGGCTGAATGTCAAATGGTGCCCTGCTGAACATAAAGTGCACTACTCATACACTTTTGGAGGGAATAAGGAGCCATTTGGGATTCAGCCAGAGGAATAATTTAGAGTAGAGTAGATTGAGAGAGAGAGAGAGAGAGAGAGAGATCCAGGCTCAGTCACAAACGTGGCTAGTGTATTGAATGTAGAGTTTATACCCTGTGTGGTGCACATATATAGATAATGGGAAATCTTCGATATACACAGGAACAAATATTATTAAATCATAGCTCATTCCTGCCTTTATCAGTCAGCCAATCATGCGCCAGCAATGCAATACATAAGATCATACAGAAATAGGTTCAATTTATCCTCATGTTCAGAGAGAAAATGTGATCTTAATCATAATGTTAGGGCCAACAATATTCAGCAAGCTTGTGGTGGTTGTGCTAGATGAATAGGCTCGTTGAAGCCAGATTGATTTGAACTGGAACACTACACTTAAATAACCAATCTTTACAACAACTGTGAAAAGGAAAAGCACCTCACGCCACACAACAGATCAAACCTAAATGCGTACACCTTTTTGTACTTATTGAAGTGTACATTAAGATAATTTTGTCTTTCCATAACTATTGAGTACAAATAAAAATGAACTTCCTCTGTTAAATACATATTTGTACGTGTAACATATCATTTACATGCCAATGATCGATCTACAGATGCATTTTAGCTCACCGGAGGGTGTAGCATTTTTCATATCACTGAGATCTGCACAATCGAGTTCAAATGTACATATAAATCAATGTGCTACTCTTCTATTTTAATGAACTTTAAGTGCCAAGTGGTATGTTTACTTACAGACTTTTAGCAAGCAGTGCTCAGGAAATTTACCGCTCTAATGACTAGACTGATTTGTATCCTTTGCTATCGAGCTTACTGACAATTCTGATTGTGATTTACGAGTGTGTGTGTGTGTGTATACATGATCCGGTGTCAGGAAAATCCTATTTTAATTGTACAGTCACGATGAGTAAGCAGTTCTTGTAAGCGAAGTAGAACGTCTAAAAGTTATCAGTCTGGATCATATGAAAAGCCTGAGTCGTTATTGATGGAGTCTCGGACACAAGCGAGCGTGCCTCGTGGCTTCGTATCAAACACCATTCTCTGGAAATTGGACGAGGTAAAGTGTGATTTGACAAACACTGAAGAGCCAAATGGCACAGGATTACAGTTATTGAATGCTGACTGTGCTTATTAAATGTGAAACAGCTCAGAGGCTGGTGGTTCTTAATGGACCCTGAAGCACATCTGTGATAAACTACAGGCAATGTAGGAACTGGAAAGAGTGAGAAAGTACGGATGTGGATCATATTTGGTGCTGATGGCTGTTATAATATGGTTCAGGGTAGTTCAGTGTAAGCCAGTTCATGTTAAGCATCTGATTTCTGCACAATACAAATTTATCCATTTTATGAGGTGAAATAAATAAATAAATAAATAAATATGTACTAACTGTCCTGTATAAACAGATTTCCCCTTTATATAATATTTTTAGGCCATAAAAGACATGAAACGTACTATGTGATCTGGTGGGTTAATAGTCCTACAATATGTCCACAGTACACTTTGTGAATTTATTTATTTCTCAGTTTATACAACCAGATCTTTTTGTTTTTCAATAAATCGACTGTTTCATAGTGATGAGTCGTTCGTAAGGATTCGACTCTTTGAACGGACTCTTTTGCGGAGCCGATTCACACTTCTGAAGCGTTGTTTTCGACGGGTTTTGAAGAGAAATAAAGTGCGCTGGAGTTGAACATGATTGTTGAGCCGATTCACTGAAAAGAGCCGTTAATTCGAAAGTCCTCGCGTGCACGTCAAACGTGGGCGTGTCAGCGCGTGCAATTTATGAAAATCGTTCGCGCTTTTACACTTTCATTGACAAAACAAGTCGTTAAGGCTAACTTTTGAGTAGAATTGCGAATAAATATGAGTTCAGATGCTAATGATGTGAGTCTGGATTCTCTGTGTCAGCGGATTTTGTTAGCTGAGCAACAATTATCCGAGAACACTCGACGGCTCCATGAAAGTAACGTTAGCTAACTAGCTAACCAGTCAGAAATTTCGTTAATCGCCTCTTATAGTCAGGAGCAAATCTTGCGATAGTACAACAGTTAAGGCGAGATATTACGCCTTAGGGCATTTGATTGCTGATATTAAGTTGATTATTAAAGTTTTTGTGAATTGGAAATATTTTTAAAAAGTACATTTATTTGTTTATTATGATTAGTTTGATTATAAGTACATACCGTATACGACATTTTTTGAGTATATAGTATATGAAGTGGGCGGAGCTTAAAGTGGGGCGGGGCCTTCAGTGACGTTGATGTTTCACATAAAACAACGTTGAAAGCAGATAAAAATAAGGTTTTAATTAAGAATAGTTGAATATTTTTAATGATGTGATTAACATTGTCATGCTTATCTGTTGTTTCATGTTTGTTTTTGTTTTTTTAACAGTTTTATCACACTGAACTTTAATCGTTCTCTCTTTCAGTAAACTCATTCATCACCAAGGCTGAGGAGGAAATCAAGTCCTGACATGAGAAGCTGGAGCGTGTGCATGCTGAACTGAGGGAGAAGGTCAGGTTACTTCATCTCTCTGTTCAGTTCTGTTCGATCCACAGCTCTAATAAATCTCCTCATGATTTTCATGTGGAATGCAGCCATTTATCAGGGGATCAGTGCAATTCCAGGACTTTCGTAACACATCCGCTTTAGAAAACATTAGTAGGATGTGCGTATGATTCGTATCCTTTTGCATAACATTGACTTTATTCTTTACACCTAAATGAATACAAAAATAATTAACATATCATTTGTTTTCAAATCCACTACTCAATACCCAAGGTGCGTCTCAGCTTCACTAATGAACGTAAACAATCTGTTTCCAATTGTAAAGATTAAACACGCCAATAGTGTCAAGTCAGCGGTGTGTTACGTTTGGAAAGTAAATCATATTTAGAACGGAACAGAAGAAGTGCTAAAGAAGGGCAGGATGGAGTAAGATTCGAGTTTTAATTCCATCTGCATGGACAGTATCCTAGTAAACTGGGGGGTGATTTGTTTTATGACTGAAACTCTTCATCTATTTGGAGGGCTTCATTAAAGATGAACAGGATCGATGGGATGCGGCAGTGCAAAATCAATCGCTTGTTTCCGCTGGATTACATTAGTCCGGTTAACCCTTAACGGATCCTGAGTTGTGCTCTTGTAGCTGTCACAGACGTGTTGGACACGAGGCTTTATTAAACCGCGCACTGGCACAAAGGATTGTATACACACAGTTATAACATCTCAAAACATATATATATATATAAATATATATAAAGTAATAATCAAATAAAAGTATAAATCAAGCCATATTTGTGTCATTGGACTGAGATGGTGTCTACATCAAACAGGCTACTAGAAAAGGAAGGTTTTACCATATATGGAAATGTGGGGCGTTTCTTTATGCAAATTTCCTTTGCTGTGCACAGTTAGTGTCAGTCTAAAAGCATTGTTTTTTTTTCCAACATCCAAGTTGTGCCTATAGTTCTGAAAAATGCCTTACTTATGACTTCCTTTGAGTTATGTCAGTGTTAGTTAGATTTATAAACATCAGGCATTTTTAACACTTTGGTAGTAAAATAAATAGGATCTAAAAAAAAAAAAACAATTACAGAGACAATGGTAGTTGCCATTATAAAGCATTAATAATATGATGTGTTAATTTTAGTTTTAATTTTCACTGTCTGTCGAGCATAATGGGAGAAAATCCTTTATTAGCCATCCCCTGCTTTTCCCTGAAAGACTGCTTAGTCAGTGAAACAGCACAAGAGGACTGGTGTGTGGTTTAAGAATCGAAGGCAAAGAGAGGACAATATATTATTTTAATATATAAAAAGCAAGTCCATTTCTGACTGACTTTTTGGATGTTAGGTCTCTGGGAACATTTACCTAAATGACTGAGTGTGTGTCTTTCACACTTGACTGACCTGATATAGGAACATTACGGTGTTCTTTAATGACTCGCAGGCTTTTATGATTACTCCAATTACAGCTCGACCTCCAAGCTAAATGATATGAAGAAGCATGGCACACACCCTTTGTGTTACTCTTGTGTTGCTACTGACATGTAAAAACATTCAACGTCCTGTATCACAGCACTGTTGTGGCTGTAGATGTTTTTTTTTTTTTTTTTTCTATTGCAGCTCCATGATGTAGAACCTCGACTCTGTTCCCAGACTCAGCTGGAGTCTGAAATGTTGCTGCAGCTGAAACTGAACAAAAGACAACAAGAAGAAATGGATTAGAAAAAGAAGGACTAGCTCGAGCAACAGAATGAGCTCAGACAGGAGATGGTGCGTACAGAGTTATCACTGCGGTTATTTTAATTTCGGCAATTTGTTGCCAATATGAAAAGGATAAAACAGGAAGGGAAGCTGGGAAGCAGGCAGTTGGGAAAATAAATAGAGGCAGAGGCAAGATAATGAAGATCCCAAATGAGCCATGTTCTTCAATCGACGTTTTAATAGTGGAGAGAAATTACAATGAAGTCTAAATGATTTCTCAACTTAAATATTTTGCATGCTTGAAAGTCTCCCTGTGAGATGTTGGGGTAAACTCTATAATCCTATCACAGCTGTTGTAATTCTGCTTATTTATGAATTCATCAATCAATCAATCAATCAATCAATCAATCAATCAATCAATCAATCAATCAAAACACTTGTGGGAGTGTTGTTATAGGAAAATAATCAACAGTGAGGTTGACTGGATTTTGATCCTATAATTAAAATAAAACATCCTGAAGTGCTTTATTCATCTTATACCACAGCAGATTCCTAACGACGTTTAACACACACACGCACACACACACACACACATGGAAAATGTTCAAATACATTATTTTATTAGCAATTGATTAAATAGAAAAATAAGCATTTTTTTTTACATTTAGATATTAGATTATATACAAATTAATTGTAATAGCACAACCTTACCACTAGAGGTCAAGATTGACCAGTTTTTCAAATTTGTTCTACCAAATGTTAATATAAAGAAGTATTTATCAGTTTTGGGGGTTAGTTGCTCTTATATTTCTATAATTATATGTATATTATGCTGATTTTTTTTTCTAAATGTGCAGGAGCACATAAAAAGAGAGGCAGCAGAGGAGAAAGAGAAGTGTATGAACACGATCAGAACCTTCAACAGCGACTTTAACCTGCTGAAAAACAAGGACCTCGTCTTCCAGGGTCAGAAATACAGACTCTCCAGTTGGAATCTGAGGCACTAACCAAAGGTAGATTGATGCTCTTCCTTATGGAGCTTACGACTCAGCTCCTCTTAATTGAACCCGGTTTTAGCGAGCAGGATTTAAACCAGGATTATAGATGTGACATGTGAACTCGTATTGAACTGTCTGCTCCGGGTCTCTATACTGCACCTGCTCACGTGACCTTCCACAGAGCTCGATAGTTACAATGTCAGATATTCGCTTACAAATTGTAGCACTGTCGAATTCTCAATTCCCGATGAGTCAGATGGTGTCGATTCATTTTCCCAAATATATCAGTATTCACGGAAGGAGTCTCCAGTGTCAATACAATAAGAAACTCTTGGCAAAATTGATTAATACGTCACATAAGTGTTTTGGGGACTAGCAGGTGAAAACAAGATTCTGTTTAAAACTCAGCGTTAGTTGTGGAAGCGTCAAGGATCCTGGGATGGAACGAACTGAGGTCAATACGTCAAATACCCATCAGAGTGTAGATGCAGGTTATTTAGCAGATTCCTTTTGACCAACACGCAGCCCTCTCATTCAGCTCCGTGTCTGTACGTCTCTCAATAAATAATACAAGTCCAGCTCCATCCCTTTAATTAAGCCTTTGATATATATTAGCTACGTTATCTAGTTGCTCTATCATGTCCTCGATGAAGGGGAGGGGATCAATAGATAGCGTGTCCGTGGCAGGAAGCTGTTTCCCCTACGGCTGCGTAAATCATACACACGCCCATCGATGTTCTCACAAATCTCTCTCATTAGCATCATGCCGGATTAAAGCCCTCGGAGGTGCTGAAGATGCAGTCAGCGTGGCAGTTCTTCTTCAGGGTCTGACCGTAAATCACTTTCAAATAGCTGTTGCTTCATACACGGGGTATCGATCGCGTGAAATCGAACGCCGGAATGTCTGTGAAACAGGCAGCGTGTAAAAATGGGTTGAATGAAATGGATTAGGAGCTACTGCATTCACATGATGCATCACAAACAATAATACACAACTCAAAATAAAAAGGTTCAGACTTACTGGACTGAAATAAAGAAAAAGGAAGGCTTCTCAGCATGGAACAATAAATAATGAACTTAATTAAAGTGCAACACGGGACAGGTGAACACATTAGGATAATTAACCAGCAGAGCAAATGAACAAAAGAGCATCACTTTAATAATTACTTGTAATATTTATAAATAATAATAATAGTAATAATAAAGTGATGTATTTTACATCTACAAACAATTCATTCTTAAAAAAAAAAAATCAGTATCACTGTTACTGTTGCTTACTGAAGACTGAAGAAAGATCTAGAAGCAGGTCGGTAATTGTGCTTGTTATAAATACAACCAGGCACCGTTTATGTGTCATGACAGTTTTTGTGTATTCCCAGGAACTCGTTACAGCAGGCGAAATAATCTGCGACACGCTAACACGGTTTATTTATTAATGAAATGTGACGTTCCTCTCTCAACAGAAATGATCACACAAGCTGAAGGTGTGATGTTCTGGATTTCCTGAAGTCTGATGTTCATGGACAATTTGTTCTGTCTCGTGGCGTGTTGAAGTCTTCACGAATCCACAAACGCCTAGAGTGCTGCTTTTTGTTTCCATGTTTCTGTTAGAGAGCTGGCTCTGCTCAGTGTAAAGCTGTGGAATGCTGCCCTCTAGTGGACGAAGTGTGTTGTGAAGAGACACAAGCCCGGATACAGTCCACTTCCTGCTTGTTGTGGCGTTGATGTGTGGCAGAAAATCCACCAGTCACAGTGATGTATAGGACAAATCACTTCACATTATTATTATTAGTTTATTTACAGCCAGACATATTCCATACTCTGGTTTAAGATTTCAGTGTGTGTGTGTGTGTGTGTGTGTGTGTGTGTGTGTGTGTTTAATTCATCAGCTGCCATCTAGTGGCCATTTACTAACAGTACATTCAAGAAATAAATATTACACAGAAATGAGTAAACAAGAATAAGTACACACTCTTTCTCTCTACACACACACTTTTCTCTCTTCAGACACGCTCACTACACACACTCTTTCTTTCTCTCTACACACACTCTTTCTTTCTCTCTACACACACTCTTTCTTTCTCTCTACACAC
>JAOTRN010000041.1:1921041-1966506 GCA_028566695.1 Bagroides melapterus | reverse complement strand
ACACACACTCTTTCTTTCTCTCTACACAAACTTTTTCTCTCTACACACACTCTTTCTTTCTCTCTACACACACACTCTTTCTTTCTCTCTACACACACACTCTTTCTTTCTCTCTACACAAACTTTTTCTCTCTACACACACTCTTTCTTTCTCTCTACACACACACTCTTTCTTTCTCTCTACACACACACTCTTTCTTTCTCTCTACACACACTTTTTCTCTCTACACACACTCTTTCTTTCTCTCTACACACACACTCTTTCTTTCTCTCTACACACACTTTTTCTCTCTATACACACTCTTTCTTTCTCTCTACACAAACTTTTTCTCTCTACACACACTCTTTCTTTCTCTCTACACACACTCTTTCTTTCTCTACACACACTCTTTCTCTCTACACACACTTTTTCTCTGTACTCACACTCTTTCTACACAATTCTTTTTTCTCTGGAGACACTTTCTTTCTCTCTACACACACACACTCTCTTTCTCACTACACACACACTCTTTCTCTCTACACACACTCTTTCTTTCTCTCTACACATACTCTTTCTTTCTCTCTACACACACTCTTTCTTTCTCTCTACACACACTCTTTCTTTCTCTCTACACACACTCTTTCTTTCTCTCTACACACACTTTTTCTCTGTACTCACACTCTTTCTACACAATTCTTTTTTCTCTAGAGACACTTTCTTTCTCTCTACACACACAGACACTCTTTCTCTCTCTCTACACACACACACACTCTCTTTCTCTCTACACACACACACACTCTCTTTCTCTCTACACACACACACTCTCTTTCTCTCTACACACACACACTCTCTTTCTCTCTACACACACCCTCTTTCTCTCTACACACACCCTCTTTCTCTCTACACACACCCTCTTTCTCTCTACACACACCCTCAGACATAAACAGATTTGACTGGTGCTCCACTAATAAGTGAACAGAATCTACAGTGGGTTTAAATAAATAAAGTCAGCATTGGACAATGTCTCTGTTTGGACGAATTCTAGGAACGTTACTGAATGACTTTAAAAATCTCACGTGACCTAACACACCTGATTTCTGGAGTTTCCTGAAGGTACCGTGCACCAGCAGCAGGAGCTTTAATCCGACTCTGTGACACTCCGCGTGAGGTTTATCTCCGAGGCCCGCGAGACTCCGACACGCTTTGTTCCTCTCTTCCCTGTGTGTAATTAATGGGCTGTAATCATGTAGAGGATGATGTGTCATGCTCTTGAAGAAACTCTCCACCCCTGCAATTAGAGCTATTATACTCAGTGCAATCAAAGCTGCTTCTATAAACACTAGTCTCTCGCAAATATTTACCCGCTCGTTGTTCCTCGTGTAATTGGGGCAAGACATCCATCCATGTCTCTGAATTGCACAAATTACCAGGCGCTGATTGGGGTGTATTCATCACGCACCTCAGCCCACACGTGTACAATACTCCTACACGATTTAACTAAGGGTTTGTGTTTTATTTTCACCGTTTCTTAATAAGTATGGAGATTGATTTTTTTTTAAAATCTGTCCTATAATTTTAATTAACACCCACAAGCTTAAGTGGACTTACTCGTCACTTGCTCTCGTCGTATGCTAATTACAAGGCTGGCTGCTAGTCAGTGTGTAACGTACCTGATATATAACATATGATTAACTCTTAAGCTCTTCTACCGTCTTATATTTATTCTGATTGGTGTTGTATGTTCTCTGTCTCAGCAGCTTCAAGACTAATCGCTGGGGTTTGTTCATGAGCCGTATCGTATGGAGGAGAGTCCGCTCGAGGACAGGAAAGGGCCTCCAGCGTGAGCAGAGGTAAAGCTGGACAAGTGTCTAACTGGTAACACGACAAGACGTGTATTTATTTTACGTGCTTTCTGTTATGTGAGGGAATGGTAGCGGCACCGGGATCCGAATCCGCACGTGAATTAATGCCGCTGAAGAGCTTCCTCACGTCCTCTGTTGATCATCAGAACGTATCACACCGTCACGTCATTGATTATTGTCCTGTAGCAGCATGTAACAGCTCTGTATGCGTTCTGGCGAAAAGAAAATACACTTAACAGCCACTAGATTTACAGCTCGCTCTCGTTCTACATCCCCACCGTTTTAATGCCAGCCACAAACTGTTCCAAAGCTCAGCAGAGAACTCTCCGTGCTTTATCGGTTTATATACGACGGAATATCTACAAGACCCTCACGGGCATCTGTCACAGACCAGAGTAAGTTAAAAAAAAAAACAGGAATAAACAGCAGACCAGAGGGCAGACAGTCGCCATGAAATCCGGGAACGAGCACGAATCGATGTCGGTATCGCTCTTCCCCAGGGCGTGTCACTCTCCCGGATCAGACGAGGATTACTTACTGTACACGGCAGATGTAGGTGAACGTGTTCATCCTCAATACAAGTGACAGAGCCACGTGGAAGAGCAGGAGCAGGGATTTGACTTGACACTCGATTCGTCTGGGATTTATTCACTCATCAATAATTCAGTATTTCTGTAGATTGTACTGATGAGTGACGAAGCAGAACCAGGGATTTATTCAAACACAGGGCCTTCAAAAAGCCGTCATCAAGCTCGTTAGCATCCAGAGTAAGAAGCGGAGCTGCTAGCTTGTTATATTATTAGTATTTCAGCGTTACATTAATCACTGTTTATTAAACAGTCTGAGCTACCAAACGTTCAAAAAAACGTCCAGCAACTGACTCCAGACTCCAGAGAATGTTTACACCTTTACTTTATTAAACAATTCCGTAGTAGCCCTGACTCATACACGTGTATTACAACCGTAACCTGAACACAGTGCTAATTATATCATTCATCATCCTTACTCCTAGTCTTCAGCCCACCAGTGAAAGAAGAGAAAGCTTTTTTTTTTTTCTTTTATCCACACATGAGACAGCAGTGTGTGTAAGGAGCGTTAACTTTGTGAGCGCTCAGCTCATTTTCGAAGGCGTTAACGATCTCCCGCTCCAGCGTCCAGTTACTTTTAGTCGTCCAGCAGTCCTGATTGGCGGGGAAGTAAGCAGACGACGCGCCGGCTATCCGAACGCCGCTCTCTGTGGAGCGAGACGAGAAAACAGAACAAGGGTTTAAACTCTCTGTTCTGATTGGGCCGAAGGTGTAAGGTACAGGTTTATATTATCTTTAGTATCAGTAAGAGTGATTGATAACGATCACGATCTAACGTGCACTTGTTTCTTTTGTGGATTCAACCAGCAGGAAGTTTTTACTCACTGTTACAGACGGCCAGCTTGTTGCCGCCCACGTACTGAGTGGTCCACTTGTAGCCAGTGGTGTTGCCGCACGTCTCGAACAGCCTGGAATTCCTCAGGAAGCTGAAGTCATAACCCTGTAGGTGAGGAGCGTTTCACAAAGCACAAGAGCCACAGAAATGTTTAAAAGCTTCCAGAAAATACTAACTTATATATATATATATGTATATAAGGTAAAAGATTGTAAATGTGTGTGTGTGTGTGTGTGTGTGTGTGTGTGAAGACAGTAAACAGTGCAGTGAGAAAGTCTAGAGGGTAAAATAATTCCACATCTATCCACAAGGGGGTGCTTTTGTGTTAATTTTTTTTTTTTTTTTTTTCCATTTCTTCGTTTTTATCATTTGTTTTATTCGTACCTCGTTGCACATTGGTTTACAGAAGCGCTTCCTGCCGGCAGACACACACACCAGTCCTCCTTTACTCTGAACTGCTGGTGTCGGACATTCCTTAGGCGTGACATCCGTACACACTGTGGGCGGAAAAGTAAACAGATCACGTGCTTTTACACGTCCAAGAAAAAAGCTTCCCGTTCCAGATATTCAGCGTCACATTCACCCGATTTTTGATTTTTCTTCAGAACATCCGCAAGTCGGTTCAGGTTGCGGAGTACATCTGCGGTTTGGTTGTCTGTCCACTGAGCAGCGAGAGCTTCCACACACTCGTCTGAAATCTGAACAAACATAAAGACATGAAGTTACAACACAGGGCTGCTGAAACCTCGATTCTGATTGGTCAGAAAGTGGTGACACTTATCGTCCTCCCAGCTCCAAGGTTCAGATTATTGTGCCTTCTTTTTACATCATGTTTTCTGTAGTAACAGACGGAAGGAGTCTCCAGTGTCAGTGTCTCTGGGTGTTGAAGGAACAGGAAGTAACAAGTCAGCAGTACCTTCAGCTTCTCTGAGAGCTCATCATAGGACCACTGGGGTGAGGAACAGTTGGTCGGATGGGTCTGTGCTTGAACAGCGGCTGAGGAGAGCACTTAGCAACACACACACACACACACACGTGATAACAATCAGCCAGTTGTCACAAAGCATTTAAGTTGCACCTTTGGGTTCATGCCTGCTGAAACAAAAGTATTAGGTGCATTCAGAAACACACACACACACACACACACACACACTGGGGTGTTCTGGACATTAAGTAGGAAACATACCTATAAGCAGTGGAAGCAGTTTCATTGCTCCGGCTGTCGTGTTCACTGTAGTGTGTTCCTCGTCTTTCTCAGAAAGCCCCCGCTCGCTCTGTTCACTTGTTCAGGGACACACAGCGGCATGTTTACGGACCTTCCCCCGATTGCGAAACTTTGGAAACAATTATCGGTTTTGGCAACAGTAGCTGAGCGCCGAAGCCTCACACTGGGTTTAATATATCTAAATATATCTCGACGTTATATATCTAAAATTTAAGCCTATCACTTGTTCTCCTTAGACACAAAACCCTCCCACTCTCGTGTTTAACTTCACCCAGCACACGAAGCTGAAGTGGGAGCACGATTCGTAACTCGTTCAGTCTCCGACTTTATCTTCGTAATGAATTTGAATCAGACCACACATATCGTTTGGATGGAGTGAGAAAGAACGTGTTAGGAAATTCTGCTCAGCTCCAATGAATACAGCTCTTATTTTCTCTATCTCTCTCTCTGTGTGTGTGTGTGTGTGTGTGTGTGTGTGTGTTTATACAGTGTAGGTGGATGAAGCTCTTTTCTATCTTGGCTCAGTCTACCCTGGCAGGTGAGGTGGAGCTGACGCTCTTGGCAGGGTTTTTTTCTCTCTCTCTCTTTCTCTCTCTCTCGCTCTCTCTCTCTTTCTCTCTCTCTCTCTCTCTCTCTCTCTCTCTCTCTCTCTCTCTGTCTGGCCAGGCATACAGAATCGGTCCTTTCTCTCTTTTTCAGTTAGAGCTAATTACATTTCTACAAGAGGGACTGGGATCGTTTCTTGAAAAGCTTTCGCACTCAGACCTTTCAGCTTTTCTTCAGTCTCTGTTCTTCCATTTTGCTCCGAGTGTAAAGTGTGGGTGGCCTGAAAGCTCAGCATGTGTCGGTTAATACAGCGAGCGACACGTCGACGCTAATGAGAGACCCGAGCACCGTCATAGATGAATATTTAAAAGGAGCTGTAAGTACAGTCGCTGTAGTCTTGCTCCAGGAAAGAAAAAGTAGAGATATCACACGTGTCCTTCGACACATGAACAGGAATTGGAGAAGTTTTAGAAAAAAGCAGCAGAGGTCCACTTATAACGTATTAAAGTGTAAAAGGTGGTTATGTCGGTTGGCACAAGTTAGTGAGAAATCCAGGGTGGAAATAGTGGAGGACTCAGTTACGAGAAGACAAATACTGCTGCGTTAGAAAGTTAAGAACAGAAGAATACAGATTTCACTCTCTTACAGTAGAGATGAATCAACGCACTGAATCCCATAAAAAACTCGGTTTGATTCTTAAAGAAAATCACAGCCATCACAGGGTAATTACAAAGATTAACATGCCAGTTGAATTTTTTTTTCCGCATTAAACCACACAAGCCTTCTAAGTGCTTCATAGTGCTTCATAGTGCCTTCATAGTGCTTCATAGTGCTTCATAGTGCCTTTCGAATAATTAATTTATTTCACGTGACAAATGACTCGCTGCCGTGGAAATATCCAAGTCGAATTTTTCTAGTTGTTTGGCAACGGTTTATTGCCGTGTTTCTCCGTGATCTATTAGCTGCCAATGAAAACATGGCGAGAAAAGCCCTGCACTATAGAGCCTTGCGCTGTAAGGCCAGTCAAGCAAAAAAGCAGTGATAATGCAACAAATTCCCATAAATTACTCCACACCCCCTCCGCCCTCACCCCCCAAGTCCACACGCCGCACGCCGCCTCCCGTCTCTAATGGGCATATGAGTTATAGGTTTAATTCCGATCTTTACACTGCCATAAATGAAGCCATTTGAATAAACCACAACGGCTCATAAAAGTGCCAGGCAGGATGGAGAGAATCCTGTTAAAATCTCTTCCCTATTAGATTCTGTCTTCTCTTTACAGCCTAAGATGGAAGTGCCTGAGTGATCCAATGTGACAGAAAGAGCATTATAGACACTACTGTGTGTGTGTGGGTGTGTGGGTGTGTGTTCCCTCCCCCCACTCCATGAACTGAACCTGCAAAAAAAAACTAATACCTTTTTTTTTCACCTTCGCACCCCCCCTTTTTTTTAATACCTCGATGAGGTCGAGTTGCGCCTGAAGTCCTCCGTGATTATTTCATGAATCATGCCGACAAATTGAGCAAATTTCAGGAATGAAAACACTCTGCATGGAAAGTGCGTTCTTATTAGTTTTATTGTGTTTTCCAGAGTCATTTTGATTCTTTTTTCCTGCTTCCCATCGCTTTTTCTCAAATTGAGCTTTATTAATTAAACTTATCGAGATTCTTCTTCTTATTCTGATTCGTATTAGATGTCTGATTCAGACACGTCTTTTCCTCTTCCTCTTCCACTAGCTTTCTCTTCCCTATCGTACAGCAATTAACTTCAATGCAGTAGAACTCGAGAGTTCTTCTGTAAAGGTCTTTACTGATAATATATTGATTGTAATACATTGGGTTTTTTTTTTTTTAGATTTTTTTATTGTTTAAGATTCATTTATGTGGTGAATCCATGGTCGAAGACCCACTTCGAGGTGTTACTATAGAAACAGTCACGTATGTCACAGATATACCATCAGAGCTGTTGGGATCGAAAATGAATTGTGAGTGGACACAGTAATATTTAACCTGGCTGAAAAAAAATGAAGAAGGAAAAACTAAGAAAACCATCAACAAAACCATTATGGAATGTAAAACACCAGTCTTATACTGTTCAATAGTAAAATAGAGCTGAAACCAATTGGAGCTCTTTAAGATGCCCGGGCTTGATGGTATGACCCATGTTCCATTAACAACGAAGAAAATTATCCATCCTTAAACTTCTCAATTGTGGCTTTACACAAGAACTTTTACAACATTGTTCTCAAACGTCATCGCACGTCGCGGATCACCGGCGATTTATTTTCACCCAAATGGTTCTCTTTGAGAAAGAAAATGAAAAGTGGGTGCTATGATATAATGCTTTATACCATGGCTTAACATGATGTACAATCTAATGATAAAATCCTGGGCTTTTCTGCACTATTATACTGACCTCTACACCATCTATTGATCCGTACGTTATAGCAAGCTGCTCCCTAATCCAAAAAAAAAATGGCTTGTTAGTGCCATATATTCTTCCTTGGGATCAATACAATGGTTTACTGATTGTATCAGGTTCTGGCTATTCTCAGAATCAAGCCCTGATCAGAGGGAAAGAAAGAAATACGTGACATGAATACATATGAATGGCTGGATGTGTCAATACACAGCAGATGACGTGATAATCGTTAAACTGTTTGCCCCTATTTAGTTCTAGTCAATACTTTTCGATACTTTCACCCCTCCTTGTCCGGCCTGATCAGATACTACTAAATTCTTTGTGTTTGACGGTTGTGAGGGCACTAAACCAACTAAGTTTGGTCAAGCAGAAAGGTGCAAGACTCCAAGCGCTCGAAAGCAAAGGAAGAGAGGCGACTTGTGGAAGATTTTTGGAAACGCAGCGAGAGAAAGATAAAGACAGATGTTCAAACAGGAGGGCCTGCTGCGTGTGTCATGGCATGCAAAGGAAACATTTATAAATCTGTGGCTGGAAATCCATGACAAGAAACAACGTGTTTTCATTTTTACTCCTGCTTCTAAATTCTGAGCGCAGTTTCACACACGAGACCAAAAGGAAAAAAAAAAAGGTCTTGACCTCTGTAAAGACCATCTGTGAGCTGTGAGTTAAAATAATTTCAGGAAGATTTCCGGACCCATGACCCTCGCAGTCCATACGAAAATCCTGTTCTGGTTTCAGATAATAGGATTGACTTTTCCCTTCATATCTCTGCCAGATCTGGCTGATTTCTTCAACTGAATTTGACCTTTCCTGAAAACAGAATTCCGACGAAGACCTGAATGCTGTGACTGTGTATCTGCTATTCTCCGATCATCTGCTATAATTTCCTCTATAGATGGTTCAGAATGCTTTTTCTTGTCTGGTTCATCACCTTTTGAAATTGCCTTGTGTCACTCAGGTCACCCCACTTACTTCCTGTTGCAGCGGTAATCAAATTGAAACTTCTGGACCTCCAAGGGCACTATGTTATCTACATTACATGTCCTGGTTCAAACTCCACACCTGCATACCAGCTAGAATTTTATTTGCACCACAAGAACCATAACTAATTGTGGTAAACTGTGTATCGTGACATATTTCTCCATCACCAGACAAACAGAAGCATGGTTTGACATCAATAGGAAGTTCATGTTCTCTTGTATACTGTTCTGCTAGGACTCTCATGCAACAATGGTGTTTTAGTAACAAGAGAGTGGGTTTCTGGGAGATCGTGTATAAGAAAGAGGGCAGAGTGTGACACAAAATGAGAAGTTTGAGGAGGAATAGATAGATGTGGTTGGCTAAGTTCACAAAAATTGTTTGTGATGTGTCTGTCCTGGTTTGCTTACCTGGCAGGGGCAATACCATAATCAAGGAGGTGGTTTGCCTAACAAAAGGCTTAGCCATTTCAGACCTTTGTAAATTCATCAAATCCTGGAATTCAGCATTTTCCCCCTCTGTCTCATTTGGTGCCCGATGGCTCAAACCGATTTGGCTCTAAGTTTTTGAGTAGAATTTCAGTTTTCAAGCCCCAGCACTGCCAAGCTGCCCCTGCTGGGTCCTTGAGCAAGAGATCTACTCATGCTCATAACACAAGGTCTCGCCTTCTTCAGTGTACTGACTCATCGTGGGCGGGATGCTATTTCTCCGTCCGTCACCCAAAGCATTTGTCACAGGAAAGCATTTGTTACTGACCGTTCAGATATTGACCCTCAATCATTTGAACCACAAAAATCAAATCAGTGTCAGCATGGGGATGATGGATGGTCACATTATTTCAAATCCAAAGGACACTGCATATAGTCAAGTATTTGAGTAAAGAATTTTGGTGATGTAGGCATTTTTCTATAAATATGAATTATCTAAAGTGTAAAAAAATAATATTACATATTGTGTCATAAATCTTATTTGGCATCATTTTCAATATATTCAAGAAGATTTAGATCTCATAGAACCTTTCAGGAGCTGTTTTAGCTACTCTGAAACTCTTTTGCATGAATGGCAGTGTTTCTTTCTTTCTTTCTTTCTTTCTTCTTCACTCCACAGAGTGATTTCTATAATGTGAATTTCGTAACCCAAATGTTTCATGTGTAATTTGTTTTCAAACTATTTAATATTTAAAAAGAATGAGTAACCCTACACTAATTTATTCACTGGTTCTGTGCTAGTAACCAGAACAGTTCAAATCACATTAGTGCTTGGGCCCCTAACTCGCAACTACAATTCTGGATGATAATCTCTGTGGTTTAAAAAATGCACACCTTTGTTGTTAGAGGTTCTTGCACCTCAGAAATATCTCAGTTAACTAAACACGGAGAGAGAAACGATAGAATTATGCATTTTTTTACCCACTTGGAAAGCAGGAACAGTCTATTCAAGTGCCCTGGATGTGCTTTCGCTTGGAGCGGGGATTTAAGAGGCTGGAATCGGCAAAAGAAAGAGTCGTTCAGAAGTCCTTAAAGGTGGTGGTAATCCATCTGACCCACAAAACAGCAGGGTGTACCTTCTGATGGAAAAGCTTGGAGGGAGCTTTCACTTCTAAAACAGGATTTATGGTGTTGACTCGGAAAAAGGAATGAGGAAGGTTCTTGACAACTGAACACAGCTTTGCTGTGTGAGAAGAGATAGAGATAGAGGTTGAGCTGGGTTTTTTCATGCATTCTGTGAAAATCATTTTTAAGCTCTAGTGAATAACTATTTTCCAACCCACTTTGGTAGCTCTCTTACTTTGTCCGGTCTAACACGGTGTTGTTTGGAAGGACTCGGTTTTCATTTCCTGTGATTTTTGTACCGTCGCTTTCGATTTTATACATGTAGGGCACAAATTTTGTTTGCTATATGTGAAATCAACACTGGATGATTTTCACTCTCCATATATATATATATATATATAATTATTATTATTATTACTACATTTTTTTTGTTTATTCCACGTATATTCCTTTGGCTGACAAATGTGACGCGTCTAGCGTCAGGATTTCCTCTAATTGAATACAACTACTTTCATCCACTGGGCACTTAACATCTACTTTGCTGTAAAACTGTTAACACATCCCTCATGAGTGTGAAATCACCGTTTAAACACATTTCTCTCAGCGTTAGCTCTGTATATTTGACAAGCCTAATAAACGAAGTGGATTTAGATGCTTGAGAGTGAATAACGCAAAGCCTCGCTGCAGTCCTGCTGACATGAACCGTACTGTACGAGGCAAAAGCACTGACAGGCATTCATGGCATCTGGCATTTATTTCTCATACGGCGTACACAAATCCACAGCATCGGAGCAGCTCTCGCTCAAAGCTGTAGTGTAGAGAGCAACATCCCTGCTGGCACAACATTCCAGCAGATGCTTGGTTCAGTTTCCACTATCCATTATGTCTATCTCTTTTTTTTTTTCTTCTTCAAAATGTCACCAACGTATGTGACAGTTCAAGCCTCCTTCCTTCCTTGGGAAAGTTACTGCTTCAGGATAGACCTTGATTCTCCATGCTGAATTTTTTTTTTTTGACTTTCCAATTTTTCTCTACATTTTGAGAACTACATTGCTATTTTTTTCCAATCATCAGATTCCCATTCTTGGCTGACAGAAATTGAACTTATTGTATTATTCTGCTCTCGAAGCCCAAAGGTTTGACGTTTTGGGATGCTTTTCTGCGCACCTTTTTTGAAAAGTAGCGTTCTGTAAGATCGTATAGCTTCCTGTCTGCTCAAATCAGTCCCGTGGTTCTCCTCAGACCTATTTCATCAACAAGCCTGTCACTCACTGTATGTTTGGGTTTATTTTCCCCTCACCAGTTTGTGTGAATTGTTTATAATCTTACACAGAATTTGAGCGGCTGAAGATAACGGCTTGGAATTTTAGACGCTTATGAGCATGCACTAAGAGAGCAGAAATGGGTTTGATATCATCATTTACTTGGAAGGTTTATGTAAACATGTGTGATAAAAAAAAGAAAATAGTAGGCTAGAAAAAATATAAATGCTGATAAATCACTAGAAATTCTTAAAATTCTAAGCGTCTACTTTCATATGACCTTTATATTAACCGCCAAACAAAAACTTGGAAATTGTTCAAAACACACCAACACATAATTTGTGATATTTGTTTCACAACGTTTTCTTTTTTTTTTTTTTTTTTCATTTTTAATCCTGTTCCTATTAAAACCTCATTTTCTTCGGTAAATCTCGTGACCCTGCAAATCTGTCCACCTGAAACTACTAACGTTTTACCTCACAGCAGGTCTTGTGCGTTCTGCTTCTTTTTTCCTAACCTGAAAATTTTAATAATTATCTCAAATTTAATTGCCTGTGTTTAGGGGTCCCTCAAGGTTAAAACAGAAGGCATCTGCATTTTAGTAAGAGAGAAAAACCCCATGTTCTTCTAACAGTTTATTTAATAATGATGTGCTTTGGGCTAATAGGTGTGAATCGTAGCAGTAATATACGATCGTGCTGCTCCATGTTATTTCATCACTAATTGCTGTTTAAGAGCAGTAATAGGAAGTTGGAGACCTGTAAAGTGAGCGCCGTTAGACACGGCCGCAGATAAGCACTTTGTGTGTTAAGTAAGGAATTAAAAAAAAAAGAAGAAGAAATAAATAAAAGTCCTCTGCTGAGATTTGTGTATTTGCTTTTAAAAGGTCAGTATAAAGGTAGAGCTGAGTTGTTTCAAATTCGCAGATATACACATAGGTTTTGGAGCATAAACAGAATTAGTATTTTTTTTTTTTTTACATGCAGTATTTTCAACCACATGATGAAAGACGGAGCCAACTTTCCCTTTGTCGTCTTCAAGCGTTCTCAGATATTTTTCCACCACGCAGGACCTTGTTCCGTTATTACTTACCGTCACACACATGTACACACCTCATGCACCTCATTTTGACTGCTCTCACCACGCAGCCCACGTCAGTCATGTACACTGACCAGAGTAAATTACGTGCCAGTCTTGGGGAAAGACACGGTTGTTACTGAAATGTTATCTGGTTGGAGTGTGACAAGTCTATTTCCTTCTGATTTGATAGTAATTTCATAGTAATGGCTTCTTTGTACTTTGGGTTCTCACCTTGTTGTCACCGGCTGTGCAGAAATAGATTGACTTCACATGTGAACATGAGGAAACCATTATTTTTTTTTTTTAAGTGTGTGCATGCTTCGTTGTTCCTTGACTCTATTTATGGTGGGTTGTGTGGGTGTGAAGCCGAGTGAGAGTGAGAGAGAGAGAGAGAGAGGGAGAGAGAGAGAGAGAGATGTAAATAGATGTATTTCAGTGTTTTTTCAGATATTTTTTTCTGTATATCAAGTCAACATGCACACAACGACTGTGTTTATTCCATTGCTAGTGATATACCGGGGTCTCTACTCTCGTTATTGTTTAGTGTTGCACAAAAAATCTGCAGAGATGCGAGAGCAAAAACCAATCATTTGCGATTTCCCAGATGGAGTCCATCAAGGTTTCATGCTCGGTCCGATATCATTTATCTTTGCCCCTGCTTACTATTAGATACTGTTCACTGCTGAAGTTTCCACAAAATCATACACTTCATCATACCAGCATATTTCATTCAAAGTATTAGATGGTTTTCTTGGGTTAGGGTTAGGGTTGGGGTTTGGTATATAATGCTTTGGTTAAAGTGCCGCTATTTTATTAAAGGTCATATCAGAAAGTAACTGAAGCTACCTCAGGTTCCTGAAGTCTACAATCCCATGACCTACTCCAATATAGAATATAATCTGACATGAGAGGTTCCACATTACTTCCTGTTAACCTCAAAGACGATCATCTTATTGAATCCTCCATCAGAGGGAGGATAGAGGACAGAGATAACAGCGATAACATGAAAACGAGATGTGTAGCAAGATACTGAAGGTCCGTTGTAGTGTGCTAGAGAGAGAGAAAGAGAGAAATTTTAAAATTTCTGACTACAAGCTCATGGATGTGCTGAATGTGTGACTCAGTGAGATCTAGCCTTTAATTTTTGCATGTGCCAGCTTCAAATCCCTCCATAGTGCTTGACACGTGGGCTTGTGTTAAATAAAGTTCTTTGTCTGGAACAGCAGGTCTACACACGGCACAGATGGACTTCCTACACCTAGCTGCTTCCTGCCTTCACAATTTATTCAGCTTCATTCAGCTTTTTCAGAGAGCAGAGTACGTCGGCCATAAGTTCATCCTCTTTGTCCTTCTGCTAAATTCTCCAGACGTCGGTTTTCCTTGGCTCTGTATAAATCTGATTAAAACGACAGATTTGATCACCTGACAAGAGCCTGAGCTTCCTGAGGTGCTGCACCACTGTTCTGCAGCTGCACTAATTTTCAGTGTCAAGCCAAATATAGACGCTTCAGGAATGTTTGTGTGTTTGCGTACGTGTGACTTTCACAGCGTGTCTGCAGGAGTTTGGGTGTTAGAGAGTGGGTGTCATGGTAACGTGTGTGCTTAGGTTAGAAGACTGATAATCAGTAATTATGCTTTTGCTACAGCAAATTGTACACCAATACGCGGAAGGGAATTTCAATTTTCAACGTTTTATGTCGATATTGCATTAGGATAGATTAGGTGTTTACTTAGACGCAGATAATTAGAGGTGGATTTTCTTTTTTTTTTTAGTGACTGGAGTCATTTGGATTGAACGATTTTTTTTTCTGATTTATTCACCAATATGTTCAGTTGCAAGGTTCAGCTCCTGTTGTGCGAACTGGTTCTCACTTGGCTGCTTGGTTCCCGATGGTTCCAAAATGTTCTCCAGGAGCCCTTTCTTTATTGTCAACTTGCTCTTCAGTAACCGAGTTTCTTTTGGGGGCAGTGGTAAAGTGGTTAAGGTTTTGGGTTGTTGATCAGATGTGGTTCATGGCGCAACACTGCCAAGCCGCATCTCTTGGGCCTCTGAGCAAGGCCCTTATCCGTCTCTGCTCTAGGGGTGCTGGATCATGGCTGATCCTGAGCTCTGACCCAAACGTCCAAAGTTGGGAGAAGTTCCCCGTGCTGTAATTCAGGTATGAGAGTATTAAAGGCTTCTTCTTGTTCCTTTAAAACCCTGGAAATTTCTGGCACAAACAGTACTCCTGAAATCGACTGAGTCAGCTGATTTACTGAATGAGAGAAGCGAAACTCAACCTTGAATAAAACAGTCACTGATTCAGACAGTGATTCAGAGAAGAGCATCTCCTCCATGACCCAAAAATTCTTTGATCCAAACACTCCTCCGCTACTCTAGAGAAACGAATCTAGTTCATGACCGAGTGATTCAAAACCTGCTGAATGACATAGGAGTGAATATTGACTAAGGCTGAATGATTCACTGATTCAAACACAGTTGCTGAACGGGAGATGAATGAATCTTGGTCAATGCCATGACCAAAAGATCATGGTTGAAATTCCTTGCTGAATGACAGCTGAATGACAACAAAGGGAATATCAGCCAAGGCTGAATGATTCACTGATTCAAAGCGTGTCCTGCTGAACTAGAGATGAATAAATCTTGGTCATTTTAGTCAAGATTTTGGAAGCACTACTGAGCCATAATTGAAAGATTCACCGATCCATACACCAAGATAAGCAAATTTTGGTCATGACCAAATGATTCACTGATTCAAATGCTGCTTTGCTACATAAGCTAGAACATGAGAACTATGACTGTAAGATTCAATGAACTGCTGAGAGAGATGAGTCTTGGCTGTGCACAAAATCTTCACTGACTACAGCTCTTTATTGCCAGTTATTTGAATTATCACATAGGTTGAATTCAAATTGCATTGAAACTGTGGGATACTTGAATCAATTCACTTGGCTTGTTGAGTATTTGATGTATATGAAGAACAAATAGAAGTTTTAACATTTAACATTCACGTTTCTGAAATAGAGCTAATGTGAGGATACCCTCGGCTGACTCTAACAGCCACTATTAGATGGTGATCATAGCTCTGTTTTTGCCATCAAGGATACTGGAAATGCAGACTCCAGCTAAGCGGTGTATGTTCCCAAGCGACTGGCTTGCTAAAAACTCATAAATATTCATGTCTGTTATGCCTTAGCGGGTCAGCAGGTTTATTAAAAGCAGGATGCTTTTAGCTAGCCGGAACTCAGAAATGGTACGGCTTTTTTAGATTAGGTTTTCTTATTGAATATGTGTAGTTACTATATTGCAAAGTGCCTTGGTAAAATCTAGGTAGAAGAAATGGGTCTGCTGAAATGAAGCTTTTCTGAAAAAAGAAAGAAGGAATATCTGTATGCTGAAGCTAATGGGTGGCTGCAGCGTGTCTGCTAATGGACAGTTATTAATGGATAGCGGTTATGACATTGACCTCTGTCGACGGCCTTGAATGAATCTTTGGATCTCAGAACAGAGTTAAAACTGTTAGAAGTTCCCAGTCTGTCAGCTAGAAAATAGACTCCTGCTGACCTTCGCACTTACTTACAGCAGTGTAATAATCTGCTTTTAAAGTGATTCTACACGTCGCAGCCTCTTGTTCAGCTTTTCAGTTCTCGCAAGGTTATACAGCTCAGCTCGAGTCAGAGACAAACAGCTCCAGCTCTGTATTTTACCGTTGCTGTCTCCATGGACACGGCAAGTGCCATTCATTAGTCTGCTGCGGCGACGCCACACGTGTTTTAAACAAAAGGCGTCACCCGCAGTTCTAAGAGTCTTGCTTATCTCCTCACAGGGAGCTTTTCCTTTTTTGAAAGCAGGCTCTTGGGCCATACGCTTTATTTGACTGACTCGGTCCTTCACTGTGCCGTACTGTCCTCTTTCTCTCCCCACAAAAGCTCTTTAGTAGTTCCGATAAGTTCCATTTTGCATTCATTTGAGAATTTGCATTTTGTGCTACACTCCTATTCACTCCTTTTTACGTCCAGGCGTGTATTTTATTTTTGGACCTTTTCTGCAGTTGATCAATTTTAATTCACCAAACTCCATGTACATCTTGGTAATTACATATAACATTTAAGTCATTGTTATATCTACTTTCCCATCCCTGGCCTTCTACTGCAGATGACTTGGAATTATTATGATTAGCATGCAAAAGAAATTCTGGTACTTGGTTGTGAACGTGATTAGGACGACAGGACATT
The DNA here is from genome assembly GCA_028566695.1 of Bagroides melapterus. Lineage (NCBI taxonomy): Eukaryota > Metazoa > Chordata > Actinopteri > Siluriformes > Bagridae > Bagroides > Bagroides melapterus. Next base: position 1,949,941 of record JAOTRN010000041.1, on the reverse strand, counting down.
GTTCCCCCTTTGAGATTGTGCCAAGCGTTCCTCATTTCAGACCGACATGGGCGTGTGCTTGGATAGATAGAAATAAAGCTGTAATACAGAGGTTCTTTTGGCTGCCCAGTCAGTCGTGAACAGTGAACATTTATAGGATAATACTTTCCGATTAGGAATATTATTGGGTGATTTGTAGACTTTTATCCATTCCTTAAAGGACTTTTATCCATTCCTTAAAGTCACTGGACTTTCACCTCTTTGAATTTCTTTACCAGGGAGCCGTGGGGTAACATCTTTTTGGATCTTCTTTTTGGAGCCAGCTAGCCATCTGTTGTTTGTGACTGATAATAGGCATTATGTTGTTTGACAGACAGGATAAACAGCAAAGATGTGACCAAAGCCACTCTCACACTAGCACTACTGGACAATGAAACTGAAACACTGGCCAATGTAGAGTTGGAGGTTTCACGTCTGTATATGTGTAGTCTCGTGGCCAGGAGTCTTAACAGCTGTCTGAAATTGATGTCCAGGTACTAACACTGATTGTATCCAAAAAACATAAAACCAGACTTGCCCATCTTACTACAGAATTAAATCTGTACCTCGACTCTCCTGTTTCCATCAGAACTGTTTGTCAGGAGCTCCTCAGGGTCAATATTCATGGTCAGTCTGCTACAGCCAACGCTTTCCTAAATGTTGGTTTCAGGTGTGCCACCTCCACTGTCTTTCCTACATTCAGTTGCAGTTACAGTATGGAGAAGTGCCAAAGAAGCTTACCACCAGGACTGTTGCATGCTTAGAGTGAAGCATGGGGCGGGTCAGTGATGGGTTTGGCTCCAATATCATGGCATTCCCTAAACCCACTACTTGAGCTAGATGGGCACGTCACTGCCAAGGACTACCGAACCATTCTGGAAGGCCGTGTGCACCCAGCAGTTCAAAAATTGTACCCTGAATATAGTGCCATGTGTCAGGATGATAATGCACTAATAACACCCAGCAAAACTGGTGGCAGAAAGTGAAGTTGAACATCTCCCATGGCCTGCACAGTCACCAAATCTGAATATCATTAAGCCACTTTGGGGTTTTTTTGGATGAGCGAGTCAGGAAACTTTTCCTCCACCTGTATCATGTGCTGTAGTGACCTGGCTACTGTTCTGCAAGAAGAATGGCTCAAAAATCCCTCTGGACACTGTGCACTACTTGTATGTCATTCTCAAGATGAGTTCATGCTGTATTGGCTGCAGAAAGGAGGCCCTGCAGCATACTAATAAATCACTGTGGTCTAAAACCAGGTGCTTCACGTTGATTGTCCAGCCCTTGTATCTTTCAGTGGCAGGGAGCTTAGCTCTGCTAGCACGTAAATACATATACCAGCTTCCCCTTCCATGCCAAGCTGTTACAGCTGTTTTATTTTTCCTACTTTGTGCACTTTGCTGATAGGCATGGTTTTAATTTATCGATAAACCAACTGATCAGCCAAAAAAGCCATGACTCCAAGTTTAAAAGCAAGCCAGTCTCTGTGGGAAAAGAGCAGACACCTACATAAAAGTCCATATTATTAGGTATTATTGACTAAACCATTAGCATTCCTGCGGAAAAAACTCGGAGCACAGTCTGCAGAGACCTGGGAGAATGAATTGCAGACCAGTAGAAACGGGGCAGATTTGTGCACCATTAATGGGAAGACAAAGGGATTGTGCTGGGGCTATGCAGTAAAAAAAGCCACCAAGAAAGAGAAACAGGCAGGCAGGAAAACCAGTTAAGACTGCTTCATTATAGGTTATGGACCATTTGGAGATTCTGAGGTCCCTTGAGCATCTATGACATTAATAATCCAAGCAGCACTTTATCCTGAGGAAGCTTTTTGCTTCATTGGGAGCATGTCTTCTACTTGCATACACAGAGGTACATACACTTGCAAACTTGTCTAAACTTTTATCTGCTGTTTTGTGAACTTTGGTGTGATGGCACAGTAGTGACACAATAAGTTGTCGAACTCCAGATGTTCTGGTGTTTGTACAACAACGACAGAAATATTTAACAAGGATTATTCATCAAAGTACTCGCTACTCGATCTGGCATTCATGCACGAATGGGTTCAACAGTTCCTTCTAAACTTCTAAGGTACATAATTCTGTTCGTGTTCAACGTGACTTCTATTGAACTTTTGCAAAAGCCTGGATTATGAAAGCGTTTCTGAAGACTCACAGTGTCCAGCCGAGCAGGTGGTTTACACTCGGCACTCATGCTGTTTGTCATGGGAAGGGGTGTTCCACACACTACATTTTGACTACAATGCAAAATCAATTAGGATTTTCGCAAGCCAGGAGTCACGTGAGGTTATGGAAGGCAGGAAAATCGATGTGTGATTTATTTTCTAATCCAAAAATCTTTGTCAGACACTTTTTGTGGGGGTCAGTGCACAGATTAACAGTATTAGATCAGAATAATCCATCATTAGAACAAATATTGAAGAAACAAACAAAAAAAAAATCAGGATTAAAACCATGTGGAAGCAGTGAAGAAGGCTTGTACCTAAGCAGTATGAAGAGCGCCAGGAAGTGAACTTATTTACAAGCGTTGATTAAAAGCCTGTAATTTGGTGGAACCATGTATTCAGTAATGATACAACGCTGCAAAATACGTGTTATTGGTTTATTATAGCGTGATCATTTATTTATGTAGAAATCTGTTCTTCACAGCTGTAACACTCTCAGCTATAACTCCCATAATTCCCCAGCTCTCTCATCTTTGTTTCTTATTATTCTGACACAAAGCTTTTAAACTGCTGCTTAAAATAGCAGAATTATTCTCCTTCGCTCCCGTCACCGAAACTAAAAGAACCGTGCACGTCACTTTCTCCACTCTCCTCTAGGGGGCAGTGTGGTACAGTGCTGTACAGCAGACGGGCCCAGTTTACAGTTCCTTCTCGTGCACCAATCCCCGATTGTTTACAGTCTTCTGCACTGAAACGCATCGAGCAATCGATCACTGAAACACATTATAAAAAAAACCTGCCAATGAGCATAATGACTCTTCCGCCCTGTATTTCTTTTAGGGTTTTTTTTTTTAATTTTCTGTCAATTCTGTAAAGACCTCTCTTACTGACCCGTCAATCAAAAATCACCCTCCTGGGGCCAGCATCTATAACATCCTCCAGTTTGAAATGCACTCTGCCTTTTGATTGGGTTTAGAGAAAGAGCAGCACTAGGCAACCACACACACACACTCACACACATATGCAGATGCATCTATACATACAACAACGTTCACATCATTGATTTCCTAATGAGGCTGTTCGACTTACTTGTTCTCATGTACCACCAGGCTGGACTACAGCCCGAATCACACAGCTCCAGCTTCGGTTAGCATATGGCTGTCGCCAGGCTGTCACACAGCAGGCTGATATTGTCCTTGCAGTACGTAATATGTTGTGTAGGTGAAAGCAGTGGGCTCATGTCATCTACCGTTTGGATGTTAACACATCTTATGTAATGCTTATGTAAGGTGAGGTCATGTCTCTGATGAATACCGCCTATGTGTTTGAAGCATATTGATGAAAAACACTGTTCCATTCACATGTATTAACTACAATTTGAAAAGAAATCAGAAACGAAATAGTAAAAATAACGAAGGTTTAAGGAATTACTGTAGGAGATTACGTCATCTAAAATGTGACGGGGTGAAGGTTCCTTGCTTACGGTCTAGATATACACAACTATCAAATTCCTATCGGGACATTAATATTAAAACACAACCTATTATTCGACGGAACACAAAAGAGGTGAACACATTAAGAAACAAATCGGTTGCAGGACATTCTTCAGTAGCTGTCTTATAGAAGTATTATGTTCGACAACATTCGTATTTCAGTGACACAGTATAATCGGTAGCTCAATTAAAGTTTGTCCTTCTATCTATAAAATCTATGTCTTAAATCTATGACAAAATGTCATGGCATTTATCTCATCGAATAAAAACCAGAAGCAGATCCATCGGACAAAGGAGAAACGCAGAGCTGTTGACGTCCTTCAAAAGTTTTACCCAGGGCCACGTGGAGAATAATAAAAGAAGTAAAGCGTATTCAAAAAACATTCAGAGCTCTCAAAGCTTCATGAATCAAGAAGAACCTTGAATAGACATGGCACCTTGCCAAGAGTCCCCTGGAAAGAAGCCTGTTCTGTCAAAACAATGTACAAAGCTGCCCACCTGAAATCACCTGGACAAGCCTGAAGAAAGCTGGAAATCTGTTCTGTGCATAGATGAGTCCATAATTGAAGTCTTTGGAAAACTAAAGATGGATCATGTTTGGTGAAAATCCAATACAGCACAATACCAAGAAGAGCTTATTCCCACTGAAGCACGGTGGTGGGAGTACCCTCGTCTGGGGCTGTTTTTCTCTTACTCGAAACCATTGGAAGAATCGGTGATTGTAAACTATAAAGACTATCATGCAATGAGTATGAATATTGAGTTTCAACAATCTCACGTAGTCAAGGAAGTCCATGAGAGGATCATTTTTTTTTGAAGAAGAGGTTCAGTGGGACGGAAAAGCCAAGCCAAAGCCGTGATCTGAATCCGGTTTCAGTGTCAAGGCCGGATCTGTTCATGCAAGACATCCTTCAAATCTCACAGAGCTGATGAGGTTTAGAGGGGAAAAAATACCTTCCAGGAAGATCTCAAGCACCTTGACTTGCTTGAAGGAGGTGACGAAGGTTCACTTTCTTTTTCGTTTATATTTACAGTATGCTAATTATTTGATGTAGCCTAAACTAATAATAAGACAAGCTTTATCCATGAGTCTAGTTGTTGAGAGAACAGGGAAAGGGTTTATAGGTGTATGTGGTAAAGAAGTCTTTAAAAAAAATGTTTCTTATACTGTATTATTATATAGATGTGGTTTTACACATCTGGGGGCGTGTCCTGCTCTGAAATCAATCAATCAAGGACTCGGACATGAGCCTCTTAAGATGGAGAACCCGAGCAATCACAGACACAGTACAGGTGAATACATGAGGATGATCAACCACTGTGGAGGAAACCAAATTAGAACCAAACCAAAAGTGTAAGACATGAAGTGTGAGAGAAAGACCTCGAGACAGAGAGAGAGAGAGAGAGAGAATCCACCTGACACATTGTGTAACGGAGCTAGTAAGTGGTAATTAAGATCAATTTATCATCAAACATCGTGTCACATTTAAAGTGCTGCAGTGAGCCTATGCTTTAAACTCCTTTTTTTTCCTCCCCCTGGTTTTTTTTTCACCTGCCAATATTTGTCATTTTAATTACCCCTTTTCAGAAATAGCTCCCTTTCTTAACAGTTATCTACGTGGCACGAGTTAAACCGCGGATACCAAAAAAACGACTTTAAATAGATTAGATTCCGCTTCCATGCCACACCAACAGAATATCCTCGTATGTCCAGATATTCCACCCCCACAATCCTTTCCCAATTCCTTGTCCTAGTCTCCGTAGGTCCAGAGCATAAAATCAGTGAAGCGACATTAAAGGGATGATGCTGTCAGAGGCAGCGTGAGGTTGAAGAAGTGTTAAGAGAGGTCGAAGCTAAGCGGAGCACATAGCGTTAGATTTGGCGAGCGGAGTGGGCCGGGTGATAGCGTGTTGGCGACACAGGAAGACGTAGGGACTTGGACACGCAAGGCTAGCAGGCTAACACGTGTCAAGCGGCTGAGTCACGCTTCCTCTGCAACTCTGCTCGCACTTTTCTCCTCCTCCTCCTCTCTCTCTCTTCCTAACTTACATGAAGGTGTTTAGGTTCCGTTCTCCTGACTCTGAAGCTAACTAATAAATTCAGCAGCGTTCCTGATTTTTAGAATCCGATTGGTCGTATGCAAATTGTCAGGGTTATGCATCATTTCTATAGCAACAGCTTTCTCAGGTTCTTGTATGGTAAACACCACACATACACAGTTGAGTGGGGGAAAAAAATCCCAAAAGATGTTGACTTGATGTTTATGGAAGGAGTCTCCAGATTTATTATGCTTAATCACACGAGTGTTAAATTATATTATCTTAATATTTCATCACGAAAAATATGGGAGACCTTGTCGAGTAACAAAGTCTATCAGATTCTGCCTTTTAAACCTACCACTGTCTTTCACACGGCTATTAATAGAACCGCACAGATTTTCTAAAGCTGAATGCTCGAATCTTCCCACTTCTCAAAAAGCTGTTTCTTCAAGGTGGATAACGAGGAACGGTGTATCTACAGTACCTAAGACTGCCAGATACACACCATCCAACAGATATCATATGCTGTCAAAAGGAAAATATACCACGTTTCCACGGTAACTAACAGGATAATGGCGACAGAGATTTTTGATCGAAATTCAGTTTACAAAAGACAAGAAGTGCTGCTTTATTAAAACAACAACAAAATATCCTCCCATCATTATTACTATTACTATTATTATTATTATTATTATTATTAATTAGCTTATTGTCTCTAAAACTATTGTCTACTTCTACCTAAGGCTAGTTTTGGATAATTGTGCTCTTGTTAGCATAGAATTTTTTTTTTTTTTTTTGTCACACCATTTCCAGATGTATGTCATGTCTCGATGATGTCTCTTTTTCCCAAAAACCAAACCCCAGAATTTCCTCAGTTTTGTTGTGTACACGTCGGCAATTGAACGTCTTCCTCGCGTCTCACTCCACAGTGGTGTTAGACGCGACTGAACGTCTTCCTCGCGTCTCAATCCACAGTGGTGTTAATATAAAGCTCAGATGAAAGGAGACACTCAGGACTTTGTCGTGTTTCAGCATTATTTCTGTTCTTCTCTACAATACTAGAGCACTGTATATTTTTCCCCCAGACAAACCTTTCTATCTTTAAAGTAAATGGTGACATCAAACCCGTTTCTACCCTCTGCTTGAGAAAAAAATCTCATCGCACGTTTCTTTCTTTCTTTTTTTTGTTGTTAAATTTGAGAAATGATGTGAGCTTCAGCTCTCTGTACCTGGAACTCTGTTGTATATGAGTAATCAGTGACCTTTCAATAGAATGTTAATTATGGATCATAATGTGAAGAAGGGAAAAAAAAAACAAAACGTGATGAGCAGTTTACGACTTTGGCTTTCTTCAGGACGGATGAGAGACGGACGATGTTCTCGGATATAACCGACAGCCGGCTCTGTTCTCTCGACGATTATTCCACTTCATCTTTTCCACGTCACCTTTTCCTCTGGCGTTCCTCTCATCCTCCTTTTCTCTGCGAAGCCCGAACATCTGTCTTCTCGCCTAGCCTTATCGGTGTGCTGCATAGTCAATAATGATTGTTTTTCTTCTTCCCGTGTTCTGTCTCAGGCTTCGGATCAGGAGGTCCATACTCTCTGTCATTCTGCTGAAAGCTCAGCCAGGCTTTTTTTTTTAACTCCTCCAGATTTCTACTGCTGTTTTCAAAAGCACGGAACACTCCTTCTTCCGTCTAGTGCGGAGAGACAGACAGGTGATGGCGTAAAAACCTTTCGCTCTGATATATATCTATATATCTAGAGGTCCGTTCTTGAGGACTCTAAGGTTCTAGCAATCACAGTGATGTGGGAGATTTTGAAAAAGGTCAGAGATGGTAGAAGTGGCTGGAATCCGTTTGTGAGCAAGTGAAAAATTCAGTTCAAATTGAAGAATTTTTTTTTTTTTTTTCTTTCCACAACAATCTCCTGAATCTCTAGGATGTTCATGTGGTACATCATCAGCAGGGTTGAGACAATAACCAGAAGTAGGGAATCAGGATGGATCGTTCCGGTCAGGAGAGAGAGAGAGAGAGAGAGAGAATTCCGATCACAGATTTAAATTTCTCATTCATTTGAATTTGAGTGACTTCAGTCAAGAAGAACTACCACATCTCAAATGGCTCAAATCATTTTCTTTGTTATTTTTATGATTGTTTCTCACATTTTTTACTTAATCTCTTAATTCTGGGGATCGATTAAAAAAAAATTGTGCATGTATTATTCCGATTCCTATAGTTTCTCATCTCCGGATGGAAAACGCAGAGCAGGAAACCAGATCTCACGGGTAACATCATTATCATGCCATTTGAAGTGCGATCGACCTGTTTATCTGACCTCTTTATCTGCACGCTTGAGTTTCTACTCAGGATTTAGTCTGAAACACTGTCGGCATGCTGCCTAGTTAGTCGCCATGCCTCAGTAGCCTTTTTTATTCCCCTTCTTTCCTGAAATAACGTTTTCTTGCTGTTCGTATTTATTCCACTTGTTGTGAAAACAGCGTGGAACACTTTTATGCAACACGATTAGCATTTCCATTAACTTTAGTTAACGCTAGTTATGCACCGGAGCCTGCTTCACGATTTAACCACATCTGTATACACTATTACAGTGCTCAATAATGTTCTGTTGTGTTACTGATGATTAGCGTTCCACACTCGGTGCTTGGACCCCTCAATCGCTGCTCGTAGTTGTGTTTTAGCATTCAACACATTATTAATTAGTCCTGAAGATTTAACGATTTATCGTTATCCGTCCAGTCATCCACACTCTTGCACCCGATTGGTTACTTCACCTTCATACACGTGTTAACTGATAAAGCGATCAAACATCACTGGTGTGTGTGTGTGTGTGTGTAGCCGTGCAGCATACCACATGATACATTACGAAAACATTAAAACAACGAGTCAAGAGATTACCCTGGAGCGGGAATTGACTCTGCATCGATTTTACCTTCCACAAACATTTCCTCCGTCTTTCTGGCGCAATCTGCCGATCAAGAGAGCGAGCGCTGTTTATCTAATATCTATAATATCATCTTACACAAACACACTCATGCACCAACACACACGTGGACAGACACACACACAGAGCCGTTATTGTCATTCATTACAACCTACACAGGGGAGAAAATCCCTGTCATCTAAATAATATTCAGCTATTTTACCTCACTCCAGGTGGCCGAGGTGGGAAAACGCTGCGCTTTCACGCAGACGTTTCTGCTGTTCGACACGTGGCGGTTATCTCTCAGATTAATATGTTTGGCTGGTACAGCGTTCGAGAACAGAGATTTTGTCGTTCCTTCTAGCTGAGCTCCGATCGATCTTCCGTCTTCTCGGTTTTGAGACAGGCGTGAACTTTGAACTGGTGAAGAAATGATCTGATGAGAAGGAAAGCGTTCTTCGTTGAGTTGGATAGTGACAGATAAGACTGACAATGGATAAGGCTTAATTGCTGCCGAAGTGTATGTATTGAACACACACTGCTTTTGTAAAATAATCATCTTCAGTATTTATTTTATTTTATTTTGTTTCATTTTTTGGAATTGGTTATTACCCAATACTGCTTCATAAATTGTTTAACAAACTGAATGTAATTGTTACTAAACATGCCATTATTAAAATTATTATGTAATTTAAAATATTTAATAATTTTTTTTAATGTTTTATTACTTTAGTAAATTATTTTTATTCTAAGTATGATTTTTATTATTAGTAGTAGCAAATTTGCTAAATAGTTACAATTTATACTTTTATAATAAGTTCAAAATCTTATCAATAATAATAATAATAATAATAATAATAATAATACTTTGAAATGTATTTAATACATTTTTATTATTTTATTTATTAAATAGGACATTTTTTAGACATTTATTTATAAACTATTTATTATGTCAAATAAAAGTTATATGAACAAATATATAAATTATTTATTATTAAAAAATGTATTATTAATTTTATTTGAATTTATTATTAACAAATACATTTATTCGCTAATTAAACATTTATTTTTTACTTATTATTAATAATAATAATAATAATAATAATATACTTATTAATAATATTACAAACTGTATTTTGTAAAAAAAAAAAACAAAAAAAAAAACAAAAACATGAATTATTTATTCAAAGTAAAAAAAGATAAATTACAGGTAGAAAAATGACCGGAGATGTAGGTTGCATAAAGGTAGAGAAAGAAGACTAGGTTAACAGCGATAATAAAACACGGCCATGTCAAAAATAATGTTGGAGTCATTGAAAGTAAGAAGTTCTGCTTGTGTCTTCATTATTCTCATCCTGTCCTCTCTCCGCTTTGTTGTCCAGTCAGAACTCCTCTGCTGCATGGCCTGTTCGTGCCCCTTTGACACCGGGGTGTTGACTGCAGGGTGGGAAAGGTTATGAAATACAAACCGTCCTGTCATCCAGCCTGTAGGAGCGAACCGCCCGAGGGTGTGCCAGCGAGGACACACAGGATTGACCAGAGGCCGTTTTCCGCGTGTGTGAGCTTCATTTCTTTCAGGTTTCTTCCCAGAAGTCCATTTGAGCTTCATCCTTTTAACTTCGACCGTTATTTACTAAGATCGTAAACAATTTTTCGGTAAATCGAGCATGTGGGAAATGTATTGCAGTGAGGGTTTTCTGTGGAATAGAGCTCAGGAGACACACGGATGAGTAAAACCCTAGGATGAATGCAAAACAAGACAGGGAAGGCATGAACATCCGTTCTGTTTGTGATAATATGCAGGTTTTACCTCAGAAAGTTAGCTTTTTATTTATTTTTCAGACGACTGGATCAACAATACAACAAAGTCTTTGTATTTACAGTATAGCAGATAGTTAGAAAAAAAAAAGACGCCAGCAAGAAAAAAAAACGGTTCATAACGTACAAGCTGTTGTCAAGACCTTCATTCCAGTGCTTGGAGAGTGTAAGATAAGCTCAGACTCTGTACATCAGCTCACTTCACTGCTTCTGTAACGACACCTAGAGATGCAATCGGAGATGTTATTAACCAGCGTCCATCACTTGAAGAGTCTCGCACAGGAGAGGAGGAATTCTTCAACGTCATGGGATGCTGCTGGTGCTCCTCTCGGGTTCTACAGCGTATATCTGCCGTAATAGAGACCGCTCCGGGAAGCGATGCAGTCCTGGGGGTCCAAGCACAGCTCGTGAGAAGTACAAGATGGACCATAATGAGGAACTTGGTGCGATTTAGATAATTAGCTTTATTCATGCAGCGACTACACTGTGGCCATGACAGCACTGAAAATAAACCTTTCTCTACTCGAGAAGACACGCTAGGCTGAAAAAAGTTCAAACCTGAACTTGGATAAAAGCTTTGCAAGAAATTCCAGGTGGACTTTTTTGACATTATAACTCATTACGCTTAGCCAACGGCTACGAGAAATGTCTGAGTTCGACGCCGACTCCTCTTTCCACACGAGTAAGCCTTATTCTTTCAAGTCAGACCTCCTGCAGTTCAGCTTTTTTACTTCATCTGCCTTCGTACCTTTGTGCCTGCAGGGTGTCGACTCCCCTTCCTAATGTCTCCTCACCTGGCAGTTCATTTGAAGTCGGCGAACAGCTAAGAAGGCGCCTACGGCAAAACGGCCTTGTTTATTAATAAAATAATTTCCCAATTGTTCTTAATAAACCACAGCATTTTAGAACGAAGCCTTGTCAGTGTGTAGAGGTGTAATATTTCTCCCATTTTTCTTCCCACAAGGACCGATGGATCGGGAAGAGACTTAGATTTAATAGACGGATGAAAGAAGTGCGAAGACACGTCGAAGTGAAAAGAAGGAATAAATTGGCTGCTTAAATTTCTTTCACATAGACGACGACGGCTTCAGAACGATGGCTTCAGAAGGATCCCGTGGGCTTTTCTTGTCATTAGAAGTTTTACAAAAAAAGCACAAATTAAAAGCTGTAATTTAGGATCGGGAAAAGCAGCGAGGCTGAAATGAGAGAGGCAGCGAGGCTGAAACTGTATTTTAAAAAAAACAAATAACATGTTAGAAATGGAAAAAGGAGGACAAGCCGGAAACATATTTTGCTAAAATTTATGCGCCCTCAGAATCCATCAGACAAAGTTCTGCCACTGAAAGGTCAAGCGCCGGATTTTGATGTCAGTTTTAATTGCAGAAACCACTGTCTCTCATGTTTTTCCTCACACACACACTCTAAATTCCACACATGGCTTCACGCATTCACACTCTGAATCCATAAACAGGCCCCTGATCGCAAACGCAACTTTAATTCCTTCCTGTTCTTTTTTTTTTTCCCACTCGAAGGGTGAGATGAAGTTTTTGGAGAGGAGGAGGATTTTGATTTTGATTTTGATTTCGATGGAGCGATCACCTCGAACGCGTCGCACTCCGACGCTCTGAAGTGAGCGTCGAAATATTGAAACCAGATTAAAGAGAAAAAGGCTGTGTGCCATTTCTCTGATTATTGTTCCAACCTGCCACTTCAGAAGCCATCTCGTTTGCCCCTCTGTGTGTGTGTGTGTTTACTACGTGAGGCCACATAATTTAATCTTTCCCTACAATTCACACGCTCGAGCATAACGTGAAGTGAAAAGACAATTACAAATTGTTGTGATTAGGAAGAACAGGCCGGAGCTGCACTTTGCACAAATTGATCATGCGAATCACGGATCATGTCGTTAGAATGCAGAGCTGATGCTCTTCAGAGAGGCTTTCTGTGTGATGAGAGACAAAAACAGAGGAGAAAACAGCTCTTATTTTTTTTTTTTTTTTTTTTAACCATGTTTCAGTTCTCTAATAGACTTTTACCTACTTATTTATCAGGATTAAACTTCTGTTTGATGGCCCCATTTTAATCAACCAAACAGACATAATCGAGATCACGAGTCTTCACTGGGGGAGATGTTAGTGTGTAAGCAACGGTTAGCTTGGACACAACCATAGTGATGAGTTCTTTTCAATTCAACGCAGAAGAATGCAGGTCCACAGTTTGCAAGTGAGCCTTAGATATTCACTTACTGTTAGAAATCTTTCCAAATGCGAGTATTGAAGAAGGACGCCATTGTTTTTGTCTCCCTATTGTCATATTTCATGTTGAAGAACATCTACGAAGTGAGCTCGATCTTACAGCTAAAAACTCCCAGTGTATTCACTTCTGTTTAAGCTGTTGCCATAGTAACAATACTAAATAAGCACCTGCACGTTGCTGTAACATGTTCATTGTGTTACAACAGTAATTAATGTCAGAGCAAAACGAATCAACACCAATTCCCACACAGATGAAGAACACCTACTTCTCATATATATATATATATATAGATATAGAAGGATGAATATTCAACCCTCGATATTTCAGCCCTGTAACCCCTCAAAATGTGAAGCTTTCCCGCCAAGGAGTTTGTCATCCCGCATCACGGCGCAAGCTTATCAAAGATTTCTTATCACGGTTACCGGAGCGCTCAGGCAGCGTGTGGAGCGGCGGGAGATTATGAAGAACACGCCAAATCCTCTCGGCTCAGTTCATCAAAAGCGTCGGCGTGTTAAGCTCCGTCTTCAAACGGTCGACGGAGCATTGTTCGCGCGTTTAAGTGATTAAATGGATCTGAACTCGACCTCTGACCTCTGACAAAAGAGTGTTGGTGCGATGCATCAGCGAATCGGTGTTAACATTAAAAAAAAGGATAAACGTGATCGATATGTACTTTGTATTTTCCACCATCGTGTGCGGATGGGAGGTTTGTGTGTGTGTGTGTGTGTGTGTGTGCGCGCACGTCATTGTTGCCATGCTGCAATACACCCCGCTCTGCCTCCTGCTTTCCTGTGCTCCACGGTGATGACGAATGAGTGAGCAATCCCTCATTCCACACCTCCACCACCACACACACACGCTATTCCTCCTCCTCCTCCTCCTCCAACTCTTCTTCTTCACCCGCTTTCACTCTCTTCTCCCCGCTCCGTTTTCCAGGCACGTCCCAGCTCTGCAATAATTCCTCACCAATCTCTGCACACTTCCAAAAATAACCTGCTTCTGCCAAAGAAGAGGAAACTGAAAAAGAGAGGGAGCATAGCGAGGCGCATGGATATGAAAGCGTTGAATGTGTGTGGAGCAGGAAGAATGCAGTTTGTGTGAGATTTTTTTTTTTTATCCTTGTCACTCTGTCTGCATTGCATCCATCTTGAACTTATTAGCAGGGTCCCATAATGCTAATTCCGAACAGCCATTCATGAGTCTTCCTGTCTGGCCTCACGCTCGTCTCTTCAAATTGTCCATCCATCAGCAAAAACACACAGTTACTGCTTTACTTTAACTTTGGTTACACCACATCAACAGTGACACACTCTTTTTGCATTTTATCCAGCTCACATGTAGAGCTCAGAATTCCGGCCGCTTCCGGACTTCCCTCTTTTCCTTTTCCATATCCTTTTTTATCAATACTTTTTTCGACTGTGATCCAAGACTTCACAAAAATCTAGACTACCTCCAGGAGTCATCATCCGTTCCCTCCAACGGGGTCTAACCTGTTACCGGAACCACAGGGGTAACAAATTTTTCCACGTGAATCTGTGTTTACAGTTGGGTCCTTTTTCCTCTTTTTCTGCTGATAGTGAAGAGTCCAACGTGGACTCTAGCATTTTCTTTTCAGATCAGGTTTATTTTCAGGATCCCTCATGGGAAATTTGTCTGAGGTTATAAGACAGGTCTTTCCGAGCCCACTGCCCACACACAGCTGGTTGATCGATAATGTATGGAATTAAGTGCCTCGTTTAAACCATCATGCTCAAACGTTTTTTTTTTCTGACGCACTAAACACATTTGAGCACTCTAGGCTTTTTAACCGCTCCACAACCGAGTGATTTTAGGGGGTTAAGGAGACATGTAATTTAATGTTATTGTTCCATTCAGTGGCCTGGGCACAGCATTAGCAGTTTAGAGATTTGATCATAATCCACACATTTCTATTTTTTACATTTCCTGGTCCTTATGCTGGGACATATTTGCTTTGATGTGTAAAAAATGACAAATCTGTTCAACAAAACAAGATTTTTAGACATCTCTGGGGAAACATGGTTGGTGCCTTCACACTACCATGAGCCATTGATGATATGGTAATGAATCATGATGATGCCATGCAGGCCACAAGAAGTGTATTTTAAACCAAGATTCCTTGCAGTAGGAACAGACAAATAGATACCCCCCCAGGGGACTCCCTATACTTTGCTTACCCAGATTGGTACTTTCTTTTTGGATGCTTGCCCCTGGCGATGGCTGATGAAGCGTAACAGCACCCTGCTATTTCTTCAGTGGGGCTTTAGTTCATTTTGTCCTCTGTTGGTCTACTGAGTCTCGTCTTTAATGGCACATCTGCACCAACACTCAGCTAGGGAACACAAGTTTGTTAGACGCCACCCTAAGGCAAAAAGCTGGACGAGTCAAGTATGTTTGCGTCCCCTTTTTCTGATGCTACTTCTCTAGTCAGCGAAGTCACCGCACGGCCGG
Organism: Bagroides melapterus; assembly: GCA_028566695.1. Lineage (NCBI taxonomy): Eukaryota > Metazoa > Chordata > Actinopteri > Siluriformes > Bagridae > Bagroides > Bagroides melapterus. The sequence goes on along the minus strand of JAOTRN010000041.1, from coordinate 1,934,719 downwards.
GATACATCCATTTCCGCACCCGAGCAGCTCAGCAAGACCTCGCTGTCTTGCAGTTCTGCAGCCATGTTTCACTCTGCAGGGTTCTACAGTGCAAGTCGTTTTTAAATGAGAGTGCTTCGGTGAAGAGTTTGACCTATCGTTCTGACTTGATTTATTTGATAAACAAGAGTTTATCTTTATTAAAATCTCTTATATAGCAAGCGACTCCATCTTTTGCCTGAAAGGTTGCAATTCAGCCTCAGCAACAACTGAAAAAAATAGCACACTTATGCTAGCTACGGTAAATTCCTAGTAGTGGAACTATCTGAGAAAGCTTCTGCCGCAACCAAGTTTGATAACAGATTACAAATGTTGACCAAATTTGTCGAGGTTGGCTTCTCAAGGTTGAGTCTTGCTGCTGTACTCGCTTGTATTTCAATTATCTCTTTACTAGTATGTGAAAACCCTTGCAATGGCTATCATCTTATATTTTGAAATATATATCCCAAGATATTAGCAAGGCAAGACAAACACACTCTTGTGCTTGAGACAAGTCATGATGTCTTGTCAAGGACACAAAAACAACAGGCTTTCAAAAAGTCATTGCACGAGTCTGGTTGGATCTGGTTGGATCGAAGATTCTTTATTTTGATAGTTCAGACCAAGATGTTAAAGTAGATAGAAAGAATTTACTGCTACAAATGTACCATAATGGGTAAGTTGTTTTTCAGTAGGACAACATAGCAAATCTCGACCATATAGTAATATGTTAAGACCTAGGACCAGCCAGGAGTCACTGGCAGAAGCCTACTCTGAATACTACTACAGAACCCTATTCTGGATTGAAGAGAAGAAATGGAGAGATTGGACGCCATCGGGTTCTGCATTTGTGTTTGAATGTAGCTCATTTCTACTTTTGGTCAGCAGAACTTGAAGATGATTGGTGATGTCACTGGATCAGGGGCAAGAGAAAGTCGATTAGGCCACGTGAGGAGTAGTTCAGTATAATCCATACACAGATCAGTTTTGCTTGGTTTGAAATTATTTGGCACTCGCTGGTCATTTGTTGTGATAAATTCTGTCATCTGTATACAGTGATGTGTAACCCAGGTTAGCGGGTAGTCACGAAGCATGACATATACCTTCTTTTGCTAAAAAAGCCTGACTGATTTCGATTTTTACTACATTATTTGCCTTGGCAGTGGTGGCTCAGATGGTTAAGGTTCTGGGTTGTGGATCAGATGGTCAAGGGTTCCAGCACTGCCAAGCTGTCACTGCTGGGCTCTTGGGGTATATTTCCATAATGTATATGTGAGAAATAAAGGCTGCATGTTCTTCTTCTGGTAAACACTATATACTGTCTAATTTCTGATATATGATTTCAAATGGCATTTTCTAGTTGTGGAAATTTTTATAATGAGCTTGTTATTATCTCTTGAGCTTGTGACCATGAACTTGAAGTTGGAACCACAAATAGTCCAACAGTGTCTCAAAACTCTGCTTATAACTGAAGGGTTCAAATCCCTGGACTACCAAAACAGCCAAACTTTGGTCCTTGAGCAAAGAATTTAATCCTCAATTGCTCTATGGCTGCCATCCATGGACAACCAACTGCTCTGTCACTAGCATACTTGGAATTTGGGATAAGTGACGACAACAACATTTTGTTCGCCATGTATATTCATAGTGACGAAGTTCAATTAAAACTCCAGTACATCTAAGGTCCAGAGAACTGCAGAGTTGTGTTTCTTTCTGCTCTAACAAGCCTAATTTAAGGTATGCTGACTAATTGAATCGGGTGCGTTCAATGAGGGAAAGTGCAAAGCTCTGCAGTAATGTTCACCGATTTAAATTTAACACCCAGCGGGTCATTTTGCCAATCAGTCCATAAAGTGCATAATAATAATCATTATAAGATTAAACAGGTGTGTTATGGAAGGAAAAACAAAACACAGCGTGCTGATGCTCGACACAGATCCATGGAAAGAACAATTCCTGGCCACACCAACATTGTATTTGGCATTCAGGAGTAACAGCAATATTTTGAAGCCTACACAAACATCAACGAAGCTCTGCTTCGAATGTACCACTGTATATGTTAAACTAATATATTCAGGACTCGAGTTTCCAAGTGTGAGTACACACAAATCTGGCAGTTTTCATTTCTGTTCGACGTGTTTCTATTTACAATAGTCTCGGCTTGTTTAGAGGATACGGAAGAAAGTATTGTTTGAAGCTTGGTAAGCTGACAGGAACGAGTGGAACCACCATCAATTATATTGATTGCACATGCTGAATAAGCTTGGATGAAAAATAGAGATCTCCTGTGACTTTTTCTTCGAAACTTTTTGTTAATAAAGGTATGTCAGAATTTACAAAGGACAAGTTCTCTGTGTTCAGAGTCGAGTTACGAGGCCAACAAATGACAATAGATGACTCAGGTGACTTCTGAATACGGCACAGAGTGATTTAACACGCCTAAAATCTCTCGTTTCTTTAGAGCAGTGTTTGGTGATTTTATTATTTCTCTGCCTTCCGCTTTTGACGTCAAGTCTGTGCAAATAGTTTTAATTTTATGAAATGTTGAAATTTCCTCAGAGGGTTTATTCTCAAGCTTAGGCTGATACTTACTGTCCTCTTAGAACAGGAACAAGGACATCTGGTGCTGTGATGCTGTAAAAAGAGACATCCTACCATGCTGGGTAGTATACTGTGTCCTTCAAAATGTACTGAAAGCCTGTTTATCCAACTTTATAGCCTATTAGTAAGAAACATCTCTCTCTCTTTCTCTCTCTCTCGCTCTCTCTCTCTCTCTCCCCCTCCATGACTGCTTCCTGTCTGGAAATATCTATGTGTTTTTTGTGTGTATGTGAGCGAGAGATTGTGAATGTACCACTCAAGGGAATTGTGTTTAAGGAACTCTGGCAAGTGGAACAAGGCAGCTGCTGCAGCAATATTATAATTTCTCAGTTTCCCTTTCGAGTCCAGCACGGCACCGGCGTTTCTGCCGAACGTCCCTGTGGTGTGTTTGGTTGTGTATATATAGATGTTTAAATTGTCTGTCACTCCACATGTCTCTCCCAGTTGAACATGCCCTCGTCACTTATTGGCATGACTGGGTTAAATCTAATTAAACACTAAGGGAGTTGAACTGTTTTGTCGTTAGCACCGAGCCCGGTTTCCATGTACAGCCTAATCTGTTCGTAGACAGAAATTTGATTTTGGCAATCGGAAGATTAAAGGCTTTAAACACGTGAGGGGTTAGATATTAAAATCAACAACAGCGATGCTGAGTATGTTTCAGTGTGCAGCATAATCCGATAATGTCAGAAAAGCAATTGTGAAAGTTCTGATTTTAAATTCAGTAATTAGATTAAGGCTTTAAATTAATGTCAAGTAATAATAATAATAATAATAATAATAATAATAAAAATAAAAATAATAATAATAGCTTTATGTACAAATACATAAATGAAAAAAAAAAAATACTGTTTACATACAGTGTATATATACTGTATGTAATTGGATCCGATTTTGGCAGGAAGTAGATATATAGCCTTCTTAAATGAACAGATTTTAAATGCAGAACAACAGCAATACTACTACTCCTATTACTAATAAACATTTTATTGGAAATTCTTTTGTTTTTATCGTTTGTTGTGTTTATTGCTTCCTGAGCAGTGCTGCTGAGTCGAGATTTTAGTAGTGTTTATTAACATGCTAATACTTCACATAATAACTAGCAAGATGTGTTTAACTCACTTTTTATCCTCCGTCTCTTATTCTCCCTGTAATCGAGTCACAAGCAGTGCATAAATGACACACACACACACACACACACACACAGCTCACTGTAAGGTGCAGTAGTGTGTCTTCAGGAGCCCTTGGGCAGCACACCAGACATTACTGACATTAGTGAGTGCAGGAATAAATCTAGAGCAACGAGTGGAGCAGCTGCAGGATAAAGCGCCAGATGAACGTCGCACTAATTAATTTGTTCCCTCATTTCAGCCACTGTTGTTGTTCCCGTGACCCCTTGGGCGCAGTCGCTCGTCTATTCTCGCTCCTCATGGGCCTCCCACTCTGCCTTAGCTCTTAACAAATGCCTTATTGAATCCATGACTGACTTCATTTCCGTAATTAAACGTTCACGCTGCTTTTAGTCCTCGACAAACTTCTATTTTTACGGCAGAGGCGTCAGATCGTGCACGGCTTCCAGCTCACAGGGTAAATACCAACACCGAGACGCCGTTACTGAGGCGGCTTGGCACTTAGCGTACCTCATCCTTCCTGTCACGGCTCATGCCAGGGGAACCGCTCCACCAGCCGCCGGGTGCCATTAAATATGCATGGCTGCCATTTTGGAGGCACTCACAGGTGCTTGAATATGACTGCAAGCCACTCATCACTATGTGAGATTGAAGGAGAAGAGACTGCACTTTACCTCAGATGACCAACAAACATGTGCTTATGAAGAAATACAGAAATCCTAGATGACTGCCCTCTCCATATTTCAGACACTTTCAGAAGGAAACTTTGTGAACATCCATAAAGTTCCTGCAGTTCATGATCACGTCAGCAATGCAGAAGGGATAAAAACCACCAACTTACCCCAGGCTAAGAGTAAAAACCATCAACTTATACCAGTATGAGAGCAAAACCCATCAACTTCTGAGTCTGAGAGTAAAAACCACCAACCACTACCAGCATAAGGGCAAAAACCAGGAATTCCACCACCCTGAGAGTAAAAATCATCATATTCTACCAGCATGAGAGTAAAAGCCACAAACCTCTACAGCATGAGAGTAAAAAACCATCACTTCCACCAGCATGGGAGTAAAAACCACCAACTTCCACCAGCATGAGAGTAAAAACCACCAACTTCCACCAGCATGAGAGTAAAAACCATCAGATTCCACCAGCATGAGAATAAAAGCCACCAAACTCTACAACATGAGACTAAAAACCACCACCTTCTACCAGTGTAAGAGTAGAAACCATGAATTCCAACCAGCTTGAGAGTAAAAACATCCACTTCCATCAGAAGAAGAGTCATCACCACTAGATACCATCAGCATTCCACCTACCAGTGGTCCTAGGTAGGAATATACACCCATTTGACTTGTTTTTAGTAGATGGGAGGAACTCGTGAAGCTGTGCGTCTTAACGTTTAAACTTCACTGCCTGTGATGATGGTTAGCATGAACAATATGCTTGTTCTTTTCTTTTTTCTTTTTCTTTTTTCTCTTTGGCCGGCCAATCCAATGCTCAACTGAACACATGCAGTAATTACTTTTCGGAATCCTAAACATGGAAGAATAATGTGGTTAAAATTGCCTCCAAGCATTTTGCCTCTAAGCTAAATGAATCTCTTTTTAGGCCTGCTTAAGTTTATACACTTCATTTCATTAAAGTATTAAAGGTGCGAGATAATTGCTTCATATAAAAATGTTAAAGTTAAAGATCGGTATGTCCCAGTCTAGTCTTTGGCAACGATTTTATTTGGGATTTTTTTCCCTCCATTGGATTTATTCGATTGTAGTATGATGTAGTAGATTGACCAACAGAAAGACGTCGTCCTCCCTCCATCCCTCCTTCCCTGTTATTTGCCGTTCAGTCCTGTAAAAAATTGGCATTTGCTACGCAGATGTGCCCAATATGGAAATCTGACATCAATTAAATGGAAGCGGGAGCGCTTGCCAAAACGCATAGGCGACGCTGCTCCGGCATTTTGAAGCCCATCAGGAGCTCGTTTCGTTTATTTTGAACCCGATAGATTCTCGCATCGTTTAGAGTGACTTCTGATCTGCGGCCGAGCGTAATCCATGTAATGAAGATGGATTTTTGGCGTCTGTGGGAAAGCGATGTGGGAAAGTTAGCGGCAGCAAAAAGGAGTTCGCTTTAGATTCCGGATGCGAAGCTGCTCGCATTAGAGTGAGAGCTTCACTGAGAGATCCGGAGGATTGTGTCTTTGATCAGGAAGAAACTCGAACATTGCTTTGAATAGTCAAGACAACTAACTGGAGCATGGGATGGAGTGATGACTGTCCAAACTTTCTCACTGTTTTTTTTTGGTATCTGCTCAAGCTTAGATGGTATGATCTGGTATGATATGATGAGCAGTTCAACTGTGTAAAAAAAAAAAATACATCGTTATCCGAGTCTTTGTGGGAACACTCTTAGATCAATAGCATCAGTGTGCTGATAGTAAACACGCTAATGTTCTTCCGGTACATTCTTCCGTTGATCTGTTGAAGACACCTTCAGAAATCTCTGTAACGTTTTACTTTAGGAACAATATTATTATTATTATTATTATTATTATTATTATTATTATTATTATGTATTGTTTTTAAAATTATTATTATTAGCTGTGATTTGCTAATAGTCAGATTTGAGAATGCAAATAAAATGAAATTAAATGGCTGCAATTAGACATGCACAGGATGTGGCAAAATCTCAGCACCAGAAGACTGAAATTGGTCCAAAACAAAAGGAAACACAAACGGATCTAGGAAAAACAATCAATTCTAGACAAAGTACTAAGAAATTTGTGAATTTTAATGTTTAATCTCCGTAACTTTGCAGAACCAGTAGCTAGACGTCGACCTAGATAGTTACACTAGCTGTGGGAAACGATGCTAATCCGGCTTAGTTTTAGCGAAGAAAACAAATTTAATTACTTAAGTGATTTAAGATTGAAGATTTTGTCATCTTCGCAGTTATATACAGTATTAAGAATAGGAAAAAAACAATTTAAGAATTAAGTTAATCAAAGAAGTAATATAAATATTAAGTATGTAGGCAAACGATCAAAACATTACATTCTTTTTCAAATTAAATGGAGTTCATGCCTTCTCTGGAGGGATGACCTCGTTGTATATGAGTCTTATGAAATATTTTCCTGAGGTAAAACCTGGACGCTCGTCCTCAAGTCCTACTGGCAGAGAGCGCTAGTAATTTATAAAAAGCCTGAAATATCATTTACTTACTGTAAAAACATCTGAGAAACCATTTCTTATTTGTTCCTCAAGATGAATATTTACTTTTGTTTCTACAGAGATTGAATTGTGCAGCATTTGTTGTTTCTTAGCAGCTTATGGTCATCAGAATGAAATAAAAAATGTAGGAGGTTCTTTCCTCTTCACAGCCAAGTCTGCATATATATATATATATATGTATATATACTGTATATATTTTAAATTACATTTCATTAATCTTATCTGTAATATAGAATATATTCCTAAGAAAGTGATCCCCATGCCTTTTTATAAACCTCCCCCGTGCACGACACCGCTAGGCCATCTCATCCCGGCGTGTCCCAATCCCGGAGCGCTTTTAAGACAGCAATAAATAAGTCAATAATTAAATCAGTAATAACACACACCGAGGTGCTTGTGAAGGCAGAACATTGCATCAGAGTAGCTGAAGATTAACTTTGTTCGAGGAGATCTGATCGACATAAAATTCCAGGACTATCAGAATGGATGTTCTCAGATGGGATCGTTTCTGGGATCGACCGCAGAATTCCTTCATCCATGTTCGGTACCTAGTCAATTCCACAGTAAGTCTAAAAGTCTTCAGTTCTGCCTTCGTTAGAAAAACCCCTGAGGTCGGCGACTCGTCACCTTCCGAAGTTAAGAATTCGGAATTTTCTCCACTCATTTGCGGTGGCAGGCTTTGATACGATGAGATCACGTAGCTGGGGAGTTCCTGTCAGAGTTCAGAAGATGAACGAGACGCGTAATTCTCTCTCTATAGCCATTTATCATCCCTCCGTTTTTCCGACGCTCGTAATCTTCTTTTTTTTTCCTCCCTCCAAATGAACCCGATAAATCATCACTCCCAAATACTTTCTGTTTCCGAATTATGAGACGGCGGCCTGAAATCCGTCAGAGCCTCTTTCGTGATCGATCGCTGGAGGTTTTGACTGAAAACCGCAACGATGCAGCGGCCTTTGTGTTTGATTGCTTCGCCTGCAGGATCTGCATTTTAAATGAACCCGGATTTATTTCTTTTTATTTTTTTTTTTCTCCTTGCTAAGTGTTGTTGCTAAGTGATGCGTGACTCATGCATATTTTCCCAGACAGGAGTAATAGAAATATCTCACTTAATGACAGAAGTGCTTGATGAATTGTGTTGGTGTACAGCAAACCGCCGGGGATGATGGGTGTCGGAGGCAGTGTTTTCGCTCGCCGGTAATTGCTCTCGCTTCTCTCGGCGGATCAATATTTGAATAAATCATCGAGGCATTAACCTGGTCTTCTGCACACCCTCCTGAGGAATGCCTGGCTTGTATTTTTATTGTTTTTTTTTTTTTTGATTTTGTGTTTACGTGTGTGTGTTTGGGAGGAGATTACCAAGAGATTATATGGAGAGATCTTGTATAGATCCACGCTGATTTGAATTCCTTGTACGTACATGAAAAGAGAGGTCGAACGCCCAAGTGTGTGTGCGCGTGTCACCTTGCTAAAGGCTGTGTGCTAATTGCGACCTCCAACTCTGAACGGCACACATTCATCTCCTCCCCGACCCAAACAGGAAGAACCTGGTCATAAAAACGCCCTGCAGCCTCGATAAACATTCACTTAGCACTCTAACAGAGCTAGCAGCACGACCATATCCTCGCACACACACACATACACACACACACAAAAAGGTCATAGAGTGTATGCTCCCTCTGTCGAGAGTTTGTTTGCAGTTTATTTTTTTTAGTTTCTTTACTAACCACACACTCAATTCTGATTGGTCACGAGAATTGGTTACTGTTTCTATAGTAACAACTCATGGTCAGGTTCATTCTCTGAGACGAATATTAAACAGATTCAAAATCATTGATATGGTGAAGGATTATATAAAGATGTTTATTTAATGTTGGTCAAAGGTGCCTACGGTGTCAGGAATTGTCACTGGAAAAAAATATATATAGCTATATGGCTAAATATGAATCCAATTTTTTAATGTTGTAAAAAAAAACACACACTCATTGTGTGTTTTTCTTTTACATTTAGTCCAGACATTAAGTTACATTTAACATTGTGGAACGTCTATGAAACAAGCAGGTTCCTCTTCACCTCAACACTGGAGACTCCTTCCAAATATGCAGAATAACAGACTAACAGTATTAATATAAACCTATGAGTCCTTAATCAGCACCTTCCGACCAATCAGAACGAAGAATTTATCCCGACCACAGACATTTGAGAACACTAAAAAATAGCCAAACCTGTGGATATGAAGCTATTTTTGTGATATTAGACTTCAAGTGAAAATGGCCAAAAGTCTAACTTTATGTCTCGCTTCGGAAAACTGATATTGCCCCGAGAAGGAACCGGAGATGCGGCTCATACAGATCATAAGCGGATGAATAATACATCTTACTTTCTTCCTTTTCGGAGTGTTATGAAAATATGTATGAGGTGTCGTGCTGGGCGTGTTGGAAAGCGGTTGTTTAAATCTTCTGGTCGCGAGGCTAAATCTGCCGTCTCACCGAGGGACCGGAGGGACACAGAGCTCTGGGTGCGGAGATACACCACTCACACTCTGCGCTTATTAATGTTCCTAACCTGTTGCAGAAAGGAAACGCACAAACACGATGCCCGTGTGATGTCGAGCGGCTCTTGGAAAAATCAGCGTGCGGTCACTTCCAACAAATATATTGGATTGGAGCAGTCATGCTGGCAGAGATTTGAATTCATGGCTCATTCGCTGTTATATGATTGATATGAAGTCGTACGATATGCGATCGCCGCTGACGCTGTAACTGCGAACGTAAAGCTCGAGTGAGCGAAATCGGATAAATTTGTATTCATGAGACGTTGTTTTGAGAATGAAAAAAAGCACAACAGCCTTGAAATCATGCCAGATTCAACATCGATTGTCATAATTGCTCGTTAGTTGATACAAATGGACTGTAAACTCTCAGTTGGCTTGGAAACACTCAATAAGAGCACAATTTTGTTAGAAATGTTCTAGATGGAAAGACTTCGTCCTAATTCGAAGGGTAATTATGTACAGTGTTAATATTGCCTCAGGTTTGGTTTGCTAAAGAAGCGAAACGACTTGTCGATGAGATTTCAGAGGTTTCAGATGCCAAGAAGGATGGAGTAAGTCACAAAACATCGAGCCTTAAGGGAACATTGGTTGAAGATCTCTCCTGCTGATTCTGCATGTACTTGTCACTGTTCTTAGATTTGCTCTTGTGCTTCGGTCTGAATCTTTTCCAGCCTGGTGTTCAGTCTGCCCTCTTACACATACATGATGTCACCGATACCCATGACTGACAGCTGGTAAAGTCTACAGTGTTCCTCATTTCCGGACAGCCTGATCCCGCAGATCTTTAGGATTCGATCATCCTGTGGATTTCTTTGCTATGTTAATTCTCTAAATTCTGATACTGTCTTCTTTCATACGTCTCCTTAGCTCTGTATGCTGATACAGTGTACTTGTTTTTAGTTTGAGATTGCTTTCTTAGCAGAAGTGCGGGAAACATGTCTTAGCATGGTTTGTTGCTAAGAAGGAAGGAAGGAAGAAGAAACTAGAACTGAGTTATGTATACACAAGCAAAGTGTCATCCAACATGCCACTTTTAAATACCTAATATTTCATAGAAGTTCAAATAAAATGGCTGGTCCAGATCCCAGAGCGATCTCTTTTAACCGCAGTACTCCAAGCATGCCCCTCTGTTATTTCTTTTGGAAATCAATGCGCTTTAATTTCTGAAAGCAAGTTTGTTCCTGGCCTGAGGGGAAAATCCGGCAATTGAACGATACAATGATCCTAATTTTAATTTGGACGTCCTGCCGTTAAATCAAGCTCCCGGCTACATAAAGGGAGCTGAGGCTGATTCTTAGAAGAAGAAGAAGATGAAGATGATGGAGGTTGAATTTTTTTTGTCCTCAAATATCAACCTGAAAGCAAGCTGGGATCAGAGTTAAGGGCCGGTCATGATATGCTGCCCCAGGACCGAGAGGGTTAGTGGCCTTGGCAGTGCTGGGGCATGAACCCGCAACCTTTTGATCAGTAACCCAGAGCCTTAACCATTTATTCTCTGACCTTAGCCACAAATCTGCATGATTCATGCGAACTCATACTAATTAATCCACCTGGTTAAAAATATAGATAAAAAAATTTGTATTCACACAACTGAAGTTTCTGAACATGCCTACAATGTATAAGAATGGAGGAAAAAAAAGTTTAAATGTAATATTTCTACACCCCATATATTTTAGCTTTGCATCAGATTCCAAAAAATGCGAGCACAGTAAGACCGAAAATTATGATTATATTAGTAACAGAACCTGACCTGAAATCCAGAATTAAAGTGCCACACCATCTTTATTTATTTTTATTTCATTGAATGACCTTTAAATGGGAAATAAGTATGAATAGAATGCAATTACACTGAATTATTGAGTTTCTACAGACTTCCAACTTGTAATAGCATTTTAATTAGGTACTCAGTGATCTGTAACAGAATACGTTACGATTTCCCATCGTTGTAAAGACAGGAACATGACGAGAGCTCGTTACCGGAAAGCAGAAAGTGCAACAGGAGCATGCAGAAAATATGGGAACTGGTGGTATTATCTCCTGCGGAAGAATTCTCTTCAGCCAGCTGCTTGAAAGTTCCTAATATTAATGATTCGATATAATAAAACGGGGTGTCAATAATTTTGGTTAGACCCTGTGTAATTTATGCCTGATCTAAACAGGATGATCTTCAAACAAGGTGTTGAAATAAATAGAATTATGAAACCTCAATCTGCCTGTAGATGTTGACTTCACTGACTTCCTGTTGGGCTGCTGACCTCATTTCCTTACCACCAGGGAAGATCTGAACTCATATGCAAATAACTCCTGATCAGGGCCTTTGATTATTGAGCCTTCATTATCTCTACGACCCAATTTCTTCAAGCACGCCATCCCTTTCTCCGTGTGTTTTTGTGTTTCCTAAACGTTCTATCACTCGACAACGGGAGGTGATTGACAGCTTTTTGACAGAGGATGTGTCAGAACAAGTCCAAATCACTGCGGGCTTTGATTAGAGCCATCTGCGTTCGGAGGCGACTGTGATTCCGACACTCAGGGATTTTTCAGTTGGGAAAATCAGAGCCCGTACGCCAGCATCCAACGGAAAATAGGACGTAACGGAAATTCACGAGAGATGAGGATTTAACATGGCACAAAAATAATACTGTCTTTCTTGAGGCTGATCGTCTCTCTGGAAAGCTGTGCGTTTAGATTACATGGTGGATCCGACTTACAAGTTCGAATGAGCCGTCAGAGCTGCCTTGCCGTTTTGTTATTATTTTCGTGATGACATCATTAGGTCCGTATCGTCTGATCAACTGCTCTCAAAGTTGTCATGGTTATTATTTAGGTGTTTTTCCATGAATACATGGTTCTAAGAATGATGTGCCATAACACTGCTAAAGTGTCTTTCACAGCAACCTGTGAGCGTTCATCAGATCAATAGCTTCAGATATTAATACAACCTCTTCACCGCTCTGTCCCAGACGACTAAACCTTTTGTACCGAACCGTTAAATTATATACGAAAATACAAGAATATTTTGCACGTCAGTAATTTCTTCTTAACAGGAAGTTGTATCCTTTGAATTTCTTTGCAATAAAAAAAAGAAGAAAAGAAGATTATGGAAAAGATTGTGTAGATCAAAGTGTTTCTCTTGTACTAGTAATAAAATCTAAAATAAATAAATAAATACATACGTACGTATATAAGCCAGTAAAAGAAGAAAATGCACCCGAGTCCCCATGGTACTGTTGATGCGTTTTAACCCGTACGAAACTTGTTTATTATGCTGTAGGAAATTCCATCTTTCCAATAAATTTGAACAAGTCCAGCTTCCCTCCCTCCCAGCTTCCCTTCCCTCCAGTCACTCCCTCAGGTGCTTAAAGGCAGACCCACCGGAATCGATGATTTACTGCGGCCAATTTAAGACCTCGTCTTAATTAACAAACCGTCCCCGAGTTGATTTGAGCGTGTTAGCACAGTTTAGCGTCTCTCCTGCCCTCCGTCGTAACCCTCCAGGACACGATTTCCGTCCCAAAGAAAACAAATTGCCTTTAATTGAGTTGTGTTGAGTAACTTGAGGTAATGTTTAAAAAGTAAATTTAAACGGTATGAAGATAAAGATATGATAACTAAGCAATTGGTTAAATGATATTTATAAAGAAGAAATGCTGGTCCATCAGATTTAATTACAAAACACTTTTTTTTTTAAAAAAGTTATAATTTGTTTTAATTGCAGAGTAGGAACATATTTTCTTCCCAGAAATAATTGGATGAAATTCAATTATTTTATTTTGTAAATGCTCACATTTCTAAGAAGTTGCACAAGTGTACCAGAATCCAACCTTGATGGCTTGCATACTGTAAAAATATAGTGGAACCTAGGCATCCAAATTTAATTCGTTCTGGAGGCGAGTTCTTAAGGCGAAAATTTGTATTACGAAAAAAAAAATTGTCCATTGGAAATAATGTAAATGGAGATTATCCATTCCAGAAACCCGAAAATATTACCAATATTACCAGTTTCCATATATACAGTACTGTGCAAAAGTCTTAGGCACCATATTATCTGTAGTACAAATTTTTTTGAATTTTGCACAGTACTGTAAATAAAACAGCTGGTAGGTTTTACTGAGCATGCTGGAGAATAGGAGTTCTTTTGGTA
>JAOTRN010000041.1:1879437-1916185 GCA_028566695.1 Bagroides melapterus | reverse complement strand
AGTCATTCATTTTAGTGTATCTTTGTAGGGAATGGTCTTGTACATAATAATGCACACATCATAAACTTATAGAACAACATTTGTACTACAGATAATATGGTGCCTAAGACTTTTGCACAGTACTGTATATATATTGTATATATTGTTTTATTATAAAAACAATAAAATATTTAGAAAAGATGTGTACATGAAGTAAAATAAGAAATAAACAGGTATTAAACATCATCAAACAACTTCATTTACGATTCCTCTTGGCATATGGATATTAAAATGTCTGGCCATCCGTACTCTCTAGCATTATCGCTAGTTCTGGCACCAGCTGCTTTTTTAGCAATGATTATTTTCATTTCCAGTGAAGTTTCCTTCATTTCCTTTGCTTCATACTACATCCTTGCTTAGGACCCACGGTGTTATGTCTTCACTAAATCTTGCACTACTAATGAAGTTAGTTTAAGAAAAATCATTGGAAACTTCAGGCAGGCTTCTTGTGTGATCTGTAAAATGTGTGTAGTTTTCAGTGGTAGGACGTTAAAGGAACACCTCGAACCCTGTAATTAGTAGCAGAGTGCTTAAAGGCATGAGCTACATCTGGATTTACTAAATAAAGTCTGCAGTTTTGGGTCGAAAGAACACCTTAATTCAGTTGGAGGTTCATCAGTTCGTGCAGGAAGAAGTGAAGAGTAACTTTTCTTCATGTGATGTATATCCACCTGCCTGATTCATTCTGATGCTCCAGTTCTGCTTTGACATTTCCGACTTGACATTTTTTCTTGCTTCTGCCTCCTGTGGCTGGTTCGTCTGGGATCTAAATGTCCATCTGCCTTTGAGAAACCTTTGGATTTCTTTTCTGGCTTACTTACAGTGATGAAATTTTTATACTCACTTTAGTTGCTACTCTACCTGACTTACTTCATTTATTGTTCTAATAGCTAATGAAATACTTACTGACTTTACCTACTTCTGTTATTAAGATATTTTTTAAATTGCCTACTTAGGTTATTTACTTCCTGCAGTGAGTTATTTACTTACTTTACTTAAGATTGCTTATTTGTTAGTTATCTCACTTGCTTATCTACTTTATTTATTTACTGACCTGTTTACTACTGACACACTGACTAACTGCTTCGTTATGTTACTGGCTTGCTTTACTTAATTTACCTCACTTTCTTTACATATTTTACTTGATTTGCCTCACTTACTGTCTTATCTACAATGCTTAAGTTGCTGCTCTAATTACTGCTGGCTTACTTATGCTACCTCACTTTCTTTACTTACGCTACCTCACTTTCTTTACTTACTTTAAATCACTTTCTTTACTTACTTTTCCTCACTTTTTTTTTACGTACTTTACCTGATTTTCTTTACTTACTTTACCTCACTTTCTTTACCTACCTTACCTCACTTTCATTACTTATGTTACCTCACAATCCTTGCTTACTTTTCCTCACTTCCTTTATTTCGTTTACTTAATTTGCCTCTCTTACTGCGTTATCTATAATGCTTAAGTTACTGCTCTAATTGCTACTGAATTACTTTACTTACTTTACCTCACTTTCTTCACTTAATTTACCTCACTTTCTTTGCTTACTTTACCTCACTTACTGTCTTATCTACAACACTCAAGTTACTGCCCTAATTACGACTTACTTTACCTCACTTACTTCGCTCTCTTATGTACCATTTCATTTAGAGCCCTAATTTAGACTTACTTTGCATAATTTACTCACTTTCCTTTCTGACCTTACGGGATGCTGCCTGTTCCATTCAACCAGCAACGTTCAGTCGTTTTTGTTTTTTTTAACACATGTCACGATGGTGTTTATCGTACCTCCCTGCCCACTGCCCGGTGTATCTCATACCGTGACTGCAGCTATGTAATGCGACAGTCTGTTCTGAGTCTATCATGACAGAATCCCGCACTCAACAGCCCTGAGCTCACAGTGAGCTGCATATCCAGTATCTCTTATTCCTGACACTTCTACAGTGAGCAAAAGAAAAGACAGAGAGAGTGCGAATGAACAGAAGAGGCAGTCTCCCTGCGGGCAGCGGTCATGCTGACATTTGGACTAATTAGTGCCGCACTCCACTCCATAAAAAATCATTGGTGAATACAGACACAGGATGGACAGCTTTAAAAGGTGTGTGTGTGTGAGAGAGAGAGAGAGAGAGAGAGAGAGAGAGAGAAAACAGTGAGCAGGTCACATAGGAGCATTTTTGAAGGCACTTGTGCGCACTTTGTATTGGCGTTGCTGTTATCAGTCAGTCGCCTCGAGCTATTTTCACACCCAATCGCTTACAAATGCTTTATTTGTTTACAATTGCTTTATTTGCCCTTCTTCGGAGGATATCAAGCGACAGGAGGTACCGGAGAACTTGCTACTTGTTATAGAACGGTGCTACTTGTTATTCTACTCAGTCATTTGCTTTCACGAAGACCTGAACCTATCCTTTTTTTTGTAATAGCTCCTAGGTTTCACCTTTCTGTCATTGTGTGTTTTGTTTTTCTTTTAAATTCTTTCTTATGTAAAATAATAGAAAATCTAATGAGACGTTGAGGAGATTTCCTTCTTTTTTTTTTTTCTTCCACCCAGAGTTCCACCAAGGATCTTTGTGCTGTTTTAATAAAATCAAAACAGAACCCTAGGTAGCAGATCTGTAAAGAATATAACACAGCATGCTTTAGTGATATAAAAAAACAAAAACAAATCTGGTATTTATGGCAGGATGTGAAGCAGAATTACCGTTACCATGACAAAGTTTTTTTTTTTACTTTTTATCCATTTATAGCTGAATTCTGTAACATCCATAAAACTAACAATGACACTGACATCAACAGCCAGTTTAAAAAAAAAAAAAAAAAAAACCAAGTAGAAAATTTTCACTTTTTTGAAAGTCAAAGTGTCAAACGATCGATTTATCAGTAATATTCATATTATTTCAGCGAGGCGGAAGTAAAAGGTCATCTTCGCGTCCACCTTTGCACACAAATAAGGGGGGAGGTCACTTTGAATAAATAAACTGTTGAGACTGTTCTGTGAAGTGTGTTCGAGTAAATCTTACAAATATATTGCTGTGATATTCAAAGAGCTGGACTGGATCAATAGAGCGTCTATTGTTGAGCAGTGAACCGGACATGAGGGTCAAAAACCAGCCCTGTGTGTGTGTGTGTGTGTGTGTGTGTGTGTGTTGATCCGAAAACAGCCAGACAGGAATTATGGACTTAAGTTGTGAATTATTCCCACTACGATCCCTTGCCAGTAATAGCTGCAAGGCCTCCTCGAACGGACGAGAGGTGACTTTCGCCAGATGGAAGAAGCATATTAATCACTCGCTATAATCTCTCTCCTTCTGATGCGGACCGACGAGGAGCGCGCCAGAGCTGCTATCAGCTCACGAAATGGCCTTACGTGTGTTTTTAGCTTTTTTCTCTACCAGATGACTCCATATGCATGACAATAGGGTTGCTATGGCAATAGCCGGCCCTTATTTAGTACTTCAGGTGATGACCAATCATGAGGTCTGACCTCAAGGCATCGCCTACAGACACACGGACACACAAACAACTCACAAACAGGGGCAGTTGTGCAGCTGGAAGTGCCGGGATGGGAGATTAGAAACGCTGTATTCAGTTCAGCATGCTAGCTAGACACAGCTGAGTTAATAATCTCACAGACGGAAACAATGTGCGTTATAATCCTAACAACTAACAAAGCAACACTCAGGTAGTTCATTACTTCAGGGAGTGCCTCGAGTCAGGCGATAGCGATAATCAAACCGAGCCGAGGCGCACGTGCACAGAATGTTCGGTTTGCATCTCAAATTCGTGACATTTAGCCTGTGTGCTAATAGTCGGAGATGTGCATCTATTATTGAAGTTACAATTTTGGCCATAGAGTTAAGCAAGATGATTGACTGCAAATGAACATAGAACTGTTTTTAGGACACGTGCAGACACATGCAGCTGATTTCTATTTATCCACAAAAGGCGAAGCTTGCGTTTGGAAGGTGATTAAATGATGCCTAAAGGTGAAAGGGCTCCTGCTAAGGTGAGGCACTGCAACGTGTCATGAATGAATAGGAAGTGGGATGAGTAAGAATTCCATGAACCCATTTTTAGGGAAAGAGTTTTACAGTATGTGTTAGCGTTAACCGTGCTTTCTATATAAGGTGGTTCATATTGTTTTACATACATTCTCTTTATTATGTGTTCTTATGTGTGTGTGTGTGTGTTTAGTTCACAACGATGCCTCGTGTACAATGTGTTCTTTATTCACAGCACTGAATCAGAATGTATTTTATATTCATCTCCACTTGACACAGAGTTAATTCCTTCAGATCTTTTTTTTTTTTTTTTTTAGTCTATTTCAGGCTCTTTGTGCTTTTACAGGTTTCTCCTAGGCAACTTTCATCTTTCTCATTTCTTTCTTTTTTTTTTCCGTAGAACTCCATTTGCAGCCTTTCTCGCTAAGTCTAACACAGAATAAAGTTCCAGTTCCAGTTCCGGTAGAGTGCGATACGGCGGCACGGCCTTGACTTTATTATTAGTTTTGGGGGAAAAGCCGAGCGTGATTATGTGGCTGTGCTTCATTCAGGATTGGTGCTTCTGTGGAGCGGATTAAAGTGCTGATAATGCTAAGGTTTTTGAAATAATACGAAATGGTGCTTTTGGTTAGCTAAAGTGGACCGAAATGATCGCTCAGTAACCCATTTCATTGTATATTTGCTGATTTTAGGGCGCAGATAACGGCGGCAATCAGTCCGTTCATATTGTTTTAAAACCGTTAGCCGTGTGTCCCGATCGACGGTGCGTGGAGATTTCGGGCTTCGTTCCATTATGCCGCTGCTGCTGTAAGTCAGCTCGTGCCTTTTACTGTAGAATCACACGCAGGGAAATCAATAGCATTGAGTTTTCTCTTTGTGAAAAACAGCATGCCCACACGAACACAGAATTTCTGCATCAAGCCATATTATTTGCCCTTTTAAAAGAGGTCAGAATGGCTTCCAGCAAAATCCTGTTCTTTTGTGGATGGGTGAATAATAAACCCCGCTCCTTTTGATTGAAAATTGAATTCAACAGAATTCTGATTAGCAAGAACAATTCTGTTCGATTTGTGCTAAACAGTTGGCCTCATTTAGCACGCTGCATAACAACAGATTTATTCATAAATTGTATGTAGGAGCACTGACGCAGGAAATTTGGTATTCATGAAAATCCAGTTAGTTCAGGAAAACGAATCACGTTCTAAAGTTTGTTCATATGTTCCGAGAGTAAAAGTACTTAGAAGGAGAATCGATACCGGGTGGCGCACTGGCTTAGCGGTTAGCATCTTTGCTTTGCAAGGAGATGAAAGGTTTCTCTGGTTAGCTTCCTCAAATCCAAAGACGTGTCCTGTAGAATGATCGGCATCTTAACATTGTCCGTAACGTGTGAAAAAGTGTGTGATTGTGCCGTGTGACGGTTTTGCACCCTGACAAGGTCCCACAGTTTGTGAGTCTGAGTATCCTCCAGATTCCCCTCAACCTTGTGTAGGACATGCGGCCCAGCAAATGGACGGGTGGATGGATGAAGTTAAAGTTTATATATATATATATATATGCACCTGGCTTTGTGTCAGTGACTTAAAAGTAGGCAGTCCATGTATAAAAACTGAAATAAAATGAAGACAATCAACAAGTCGTAAACCCAAGGAGAATATTTGTACAGTTTGTACAGTTTAGGTAAACTGTCGCCTTTGCTAAAAGATTGATTAATGAAGCCACTACCACCAACTGTAAAGCAAACACAAGAAGCAGAAACCACAGCAGGCTCATCGATTTAGCGTCACACCTCTCATAAGCAGCACAAATTACTCAGGATCGACTTCGAATCCGACTGAGCCACGGTTTCTCACGCGGTCCTCGGCCCTCACCCCTTTTTGAACAGCGCTCCTCTAAGCCCCTGATCCTCATGGATTTCCAAGCAGGAAGGTTGCAGATCGTGTGCAGCAAACGGAGAGGAAAGTGTTGACTCCTGGAAACATCTGTTTGCTCGTTTCTCTTGGTCACAGACCAGCTGCAGCTCATCTACGTGCCACTCCGGCTAATCAATCATTCATCTAATCTATGCTAGTACTTCTGACATGAGGGGAATAGCCCTGATGGTGGAAACCGTAGCCTGGTAGATGTTGGGAATGAAGAATGCATCCTGTGGGCATCCATTTTGTCATTTTTTTTTTTCTTCAGATCTGTGGGAGGATTTCTTGCATCAGTGTGGTTCTTACCGCGTTCGTCTTTATTCTGTTTACCAGAATAAAGGCCATGTTTTGCTCTCGCAGGTTGCCTTTAAGGTGCGTTTACAAGATGCTGCAGTTGTTCTCTTCCTCCTAGCTTGTTCATTCAGCTTAGAACTTCTAGCTTTTTCCAGAAAAACCCATGTTGCATGTTGCGCTTGGTGTTGGCGTTTATTTTTTTATGTGTATTAGCGTTGAGCCTGAGGGAGAACCTCAACGGCACCTTCTACCTCTCTCTCTCTCTCTCTCTCTCTGTCTCTCTCTCCCAGTGAGGTAATTGAATACTAGGCAGATGCTAGCCGTGTGTGTCCTTTTTGACTTTGAGTTCAGACCCACACCGTCAGATCCCTGGGTGAAGAGTGAGCTGCTTGATTGCATTTTGAAGAGCTCGCATGATGCCGTGAACCTGTGAATATGCATGCTAGCATCTGTGGACATCTTTCTGCCAAATGCTAGCAGTGAGCGACAGAATTTATGAAGGTTTTACTATTTATGTTCTGTTTAGGGCCACAGTAAAGACTCAGAAATCTCATTTATACTATTTCAAAGCATTTCAAATGAACTGCTGTGAAATGTAAAGAGATGTTTTGAACGGATCAAGTGCTCGACAGCCGAAGAGGTTTCCACTGTGCCGTGTGTGCTAGAAACATGGCACGGCTTACCTCGACACCTGGGAAGCGAAATAAACCACCGGGTTCTGGCACTGAGACGGAGGCAGCTGTTAAAACAGTGTTGTGCATGTCGGAGTCAATTACATGTTGCAAAAGTGTTTACTGTATTGAAGATGGATTAAAAGGTTAGCATTAATTATTTGACGGATGTTGGAATCAAAGCAAGCTAGTGGATGAGAGGATTGGTGCTAAATTGCTAAATTGCCCTTATTTGCAAATGTGTGTTATGCCCTGCCGTTGACTAGGGCCCCATTTTGACAGTATTCCCACCTCACGCCAAGTTTTCCTGGATACTAATCCCTGACTGGGATAAAGCTCTTAATGAATCTGAATAAAAGAATGAATTTTGGTGGATTCACTTGAGGCTGAGTTTTATCCAGAATGTCAAACAGTGACAGTTTGGATGGTTCTGAAATTTGAACCTTACAGTGTTTCAGTTGCCCAAACATGGAGCCAACAGCGCCACTGTAGGCTTAACCATGGATCCACCCAAATTTCCTTAAATATTCCATTAATAGTTGTGCAAATAAGCTATTTTTTGAGCATGTAGAGTTATTGACAATCTCGACAATTTAGTATTTATCTTAGGTAGTATTATCTTTTGTTGAGTTTCTGGAAGAATTTAGGTAGTATCGTAAAAAAGGGATCGCTTTATGAGGAAAAATTGTTACTCCAGAAAAAAAAAAACAGCCAATTAAATATAATAAATATTGTGAATATTTTAAATATATACCTATGCTTCAGGAACCCGTTGGGGACATCAGGAACCTCTTTGGGAGTAAACTTTAAACCTAACATTTACATCAGAGTTATAAATGGACACAGCAGGGAAGGTTGACTCTTCGCATCTCACCGGAAAGCTGTGCAAAAATATTTTTTTCTTAAAGTTTTGTTTGGGAAGATATTAAAATCATAAAAATGTTGGGGGAAAAAAGCAGAAGGACTCGCACTCGGTGGTACAGTAAGTGGACAGAAGGACTCGGTAAATATCAGGAGGATTAGCAGGATTTGCAATGGGTGGGGATCATTTTGTGGAGAGAAAAAAACATTCCCAGCTTCCCGGAAGGCTGAAATGTAGCTCAGTTGTAGCCTAATTATTATTTCTGGCCCTTAATGAATGCATGTAATCACCCCATGCTAGCTAGCCAAATTAGCATGTGTCCATCTCGGATTCCTATTTTAAGATGGTTGAGCAACAGGGATCGTTAATATAGAACGCTAATTAGTGTTATAAGCTGCAAAAAAAAAAATAAGAATCAGAACAAATACACAGCCCATCACACAAAATATACAGATTTTTCCCTCTTATATTTCAAATATCTTAATATTTCGATCAGAATGATCTAGTGGCTCCGGTCCTCGGGATTAGAGAGGCATTTACAAACTAAACAAGGGCACTGTTTCTGAAAATCCAGTCTATATATTTTGTCTGATCAGACATTTTTACCCCAAACAAAACAACGGGAGAATATTTGTTTCAAATAGTTCTGTCTCGTTCTCTCTGCGTGGGTTCCTTTTAGCGCTCGCGTTACTTTGCCGACTTGTTTGTCATCGCGATCCCAGCGTGACACTCCTCTCTTTTCTTTTTTTTATTTGAAACTTTTATCCCTGAGCACACCATTCCAGGATGGAGAGACCGAAATCATGTTCTTGGCCATGTCGAAAACAAATAAAGATTTGTCGATAAATTTATCACGTGTTATCTGTGTTTTTTTTATCCGTTTCATGTCGAGAGCATGCGTCAAGTCAAGCGACAGAACGAACAAATTCGGTGCAATTTACGCACTTGGTCTGGAAAGTCCAGCTTTCTAGTGAGAAAGTATTCCCGGTTGAAATGAAGTTCTACTTTCATTGCTTTCTCATATCACGGTTTTATTAAGTTGCTCACAAAACGTTACGCTCTTCTTAGATGCAGCGCTCGCAAGTAAATTCCTGCTTTATGTGGTCAGAATAGATGACAAATAAAAAGCCTATTTGTTGGCCTGTATCTTTTTTTTTCTATTTCAGAAGCACTCCATTTCACATCACGGAGCTGGAAAGCAGGATAATGGCCTGCTTTCGGAGCTCTTTACTCAGCCGAATGCACTCGGAGGTCGTTACGCTCTCATTGTTTTTCAGTAATGTTTAGGTTCACGGCAGGTGAACGCTGTTTACTGTTGCCCTTTACGAGGATGTTTACGTCTCAGTGCCACGAGCAAGGACTTTTTTTTTTTTCCCCTTTCCTCGATATCTCTATAACTCATGTGGCTTCTGCTAAACAACTCCGCACCGCTCGATTTACTTCCTGCCACAGCGTATGGTATCAGCGTTAAAGCACGACGGTCTGTTAATGACTGGTATCGTGCTCACCCCCCAGAGCGAGATTCTCCAAGTGCTAATCATAGTTATTGATCGTTAATTCACTGCTCGTGACCATTTTCCCAGCATGCGTTCGCTCGATTTTGACACTGACCTGCTTTACTGTGTTTTTTTTTTTTTTTAAATGTTAATCACAGATAAACAATTACAGTTACCAGCATGCCGCGAGGGCCGTTTTAATTAACACTAATCTTTCATCGTGGTTCATCTTGTTTGCACTTTTAGCAGCAAAATTGGATTATTACATGTGACTTAAAAATGAGATTTATTTACAGTTATTATTTTCTCCCGGTTGGATTTTATCTGAGAGCCCATTCTGAAGCACTGGGTATGCGGCAGGACTATACATTTCAGTATAGTAACTCCTACCATGTTCTCCATGTGCTCTGGGGGTTTCTTCCAGGCTCTCCAGTTTCCTCCACAAGGCCAAAGAATTTTGTGAATGGGTGAGTGAAAGAAGGTGCGATCATGCCCTTCAATAAACTGGTATCCTGTCCAGGGTGAACCCTTCCTTGTTCCCCAAGTCTCCTGGTTCCCTATAACCTGTGTAGAGAATGGATGGATAGATGGATGGAAAAATCTGATGGAAACTCATATAGACACGTTACAGACTGAGCGCAGGATCAAACCAAGGACCCTTGAGTCATGAACCAACAATGCAACACATCGTAATATCACATGCTGCACCTGACTAGAGGAAAAAGCACTTACATTTTCTTTACAAAAATTCCCTTCGCCTCCGTCGCCGCTCTCTGCACGGGGTTAATGCAGGCAAGAATCAGTGTTTGAGAATGTTTTCTTGCCTTAATGACTTTGCATTCGTTTCTGAAGTGGGTGGCTTTTTTTTTTCAAAGGATTTGTCCTGTGCAGTAACTTTAATTACTTACATCAAGTGCCTTCAATTACCAACTTTTCAGAACTCCTGAATTTTCCTGGTTTTAATGAGAGTCACCAAATCCGGGTGGGTTAAGGATTTGCTGGATGTATGTTCATAGAGTCTTAGAGAAAAGGACTAGGAAAGATCGGACTCGCAGTGACCGCTCACGGGTAGTGTGGCGTTGGGTAACAGTCAATGTTCTAACTGGGTTCTCTGGTTTCCTCCCACCTTCCAAAAGCATTGTCTGGAGTCCCTTCCAGGATGTAAGCCAACCTTCCAATATTCCAGAGTTCCTCGGATGTCCATCCCCACCAGGAGGAAGTGGTTACTGAGGATAAAAGAATGATGAGGATACAAAAGGAGATCAAAGGTTGGGGTTTGCTCATGGAGAAGTGGATCCTCTCTTCCTCGTTATTGATTTGTTTGGGATTTATCTTGCCTGAAGTTCAGTTGAGAATACTGGCCCCAAATTTCTGCAACCCAAATGCAAAAAGGTTTCAGATTGTCTTTAAAAGCTTATTTCCTATAAGGTTCACCATCTTTCCTCTCCATTATACTTCACCTGAATATGCCTAAGAATGTGGATGAATTCTTGTAGGAATCCCACTTGTTATCATCCCACTTGTTATCATTTGTCAGGACCAACTTCAAAGCCTTGCTCCGCAATATTTTTCTTCACGCAGTCATGCCAATAACGTTACCTTGAATTGAGCTGCTATTGAATCGGGCGAGCGAAGCGGTTGGCAGTCAATTCCATGCTGACTGATAAACTCATTAACCGCTTTAAATTCTGGATCGTGGAATGGAAAGATAGCCAGAAAATGGAAAATAGATTTCTCTTTGACAGCATGAGGGGCATAAAACATGGCGGTTGGAACGATGATGCAGGGAATGAGTGATGGATCTGCACATGTTTGTTCAGAGGCAGGAGTTTTGGGATTAAGACAGTGGATTAACGGTCGCCTCTTGTTTCCGTGGCAACAACTTGCAGAGATGAGACATGTTTTTTAATAGAAGGAGTCTCCAGTGTCAGTCAGGAGCGGACGACTTTGAGGTTTCTTGGTTCTACGACAAGTACAAGTACACCGAGAGCAAATATAATTGGATCCAAAACTCCGACAGGTCATTCCAGATTAGACGTAACCATGGCAACAGTTAGCCATGGCAACAATTAGCCATTTCTCATTAAAAACGTTTACTACATTCGGAGACGAAGTGCGGACCAATTATTCCCAGATTTCCGGGTTTTTCCACATTATGATTTAGAGCTAAAGAGCTTTTTAGTATTTAAATACTCTAAACATTCAAAACAATTTTGCATATTTAAAAAAAATGATCTGTGCATGTTTTTTTAATTGGGCATGCTTGTTTCGTTTTATTTTTTTTTTCCTCTCGGGTATCACATGACTGGATCCCGCTGTGAGGCGTATGTTAGTGTCATGTTCGAGAATTACTCCGAGTGTATAATGGAGATAAGACCACACTTATACAGCCTCTCTCAGCACGCCGAGATGAAAGCGGAGCATCGCCCCAAAATGTCAGGATGAATACGGCAGTGTGGAACGTGTCGCCGCTGCTCTGGGGGAGTGTCTCGCACTCGGCTGATAAAAGTGGCTCAAAAGTGGCAGAGAGAGGCCGGAATTACCAGAAAGCGGATACTGGGAATGTGAACCAGAGCTGAGGAAATAACAAGCTAAGTGGAAACGACGGGAAAAAAACATAAATCAGTAATCAGAAGGGGAACAGAAGAGAGAGAGCTGTGGAAATATTTAACCGTGTTCTGGTATTTCTCCAGCACAGAAACAGGAAGTATTCCATGTAACGTGTCTTTTAAATATTATGTTCCCTGTGTGATTTTTACACAAATATTTGCAGTGCATTCATTTGTCACACTTGATTTTTTTTTTACACAATTTATTTATTTATTTATAAAACCTTACAGAATTTATTCATTTTCAAATGAATTTTATACAATTTATTTATTTTCTCATTGAATTTTACACAATTTATTCATTTTTACACATGATTGTTTTTACACGATTCACTTTACCTTACTTCTATTCACGTGATTTTCTCGGTTCATATTGTACACGAAATTTTTCAACTGACTCTTTTTTTTTTCTATTCCCCATGAGAGGAATGTAGTCTTTTCTCCTGCCATTACATCATCAGACCATGAAACCTTTTGATGCTTAATGATTTGATCCTCTAAATGATGTCCTTTACATGTTACTCACATCATTACAGGTGAAACACTTGTGATTTTTTTTTCCTTTCTTACTTTAATCCCAGTCTAATCCCAGCAGGCTGGAAGTGTTTTATTTATTGTAAGCGAGTGGACGCTTGAGAGTTCGAGCGACTTTGCGTAAAGGTGGAGGAGTTAAACAGCAGTAAGTGAGCTAATCACCATGAAGGGCAGGTTCCAATAAGTCAGACACGTCTATGGATTTAAATACGAGGTGGCGGCTTAAGGAATCAACGAACAAACAATTTCCCACACACACACACACACACACACACAGTCATGTTGTTTGGCAACCAGACTCTCGCTTTTCTGCATATTGATTTTCAACCAGATTCTAAATTCCATGTATTCTACTCTACAGATCTAAAGGGAGTTTCTCTGTGTAAAGGGGTTTAATTATCTCTGAACACTTCAAGGCTCACGCACATCTCCCTAATTAGCTAGTCTGCAACTAAATGACACTTTTTAATTACCTTTTTTTTTTTTTTTTTTTTTTTTTTTTGCAACGCGCACTTCTGAAAGTAGCCAAGTACCTGGAGTGTATTTATTTATTTCTTTTTAAATAATTGTCACACCATTTTTCTCCGCATGAGCCCGTATCCCTCATTTTAAACCGTAGACAGCGTTGGCAGCCTAGCGGCTAACTTCGATCGCTTCCGTGGTTAATAAACGGTGGGTTTGTTGTGTTTGCTTTACAAAATGAAATGCTTTAATTACGTGAAAGTCGTAGTAGAAATCGTAGTGGAACCGAAGTAAAGAAGTTTAATAGCTGCCTTCCGGATCTATTCATTCACACAGGATTCACACACTGTTCTTTAGGTTATGTGAAGCACTTTTTTTTATTTTTATTTTTGTCTAGTTCTGGTTTTTGAATCTCATTGTAAAAACAAAAAATTGGAAACTTTAAGAACACAATATCTGAATATAGGTCAGTGGTCATACTGTAGGTCCTTGTACTGGTAGCTGTGAGGTTATGATTTCGAGACAATGACTAACCTCTCAGGACAGCCACCTCTCACGTCTCACGATATTTTTCTCATAAATGTCCTTTTTTATTTCCCCTGCAGGTCTCCAGAAGGCCCTGTCCTCCACCGTCTACTGCCAATTAGAACAGCTCTCTCTGTCCGATGCCCTTTATCTTTCACCCTTTTTTTTTTTTTTTTTTTTGTTCTGGTATGTTCACCGCTTAGCAATTTTCTGTCCCATTGACCCGGGCCATCTCTTTGAAATTCATAGAAATACATTTCCATTTACATTTATATATTTGTTCTCACTTAGTGACGAATTCAATCCGAGCCCACAGCTGAGCTCATGAGGGTTAAGGGGTTAGGTCAAGGGTCTGAAATTTGCTCGGCTCTTTCAATCGCCGGTTCAGAATGTGTACTGCCGAGATAATACTCAGGCTTAAAAACAGATTTTTCCTTTTCTTTTCCTTTTCTTTTTCTTTCGAGTATTACTGTTTTTAATGGATTAACAAGGCAGCTAGAGTAAAGCCCCTTTTGTATCATAATAATAATAATAACAATAATAATAAAAGTAAAAATAATGATAATAATAATAATAGAACAAATTAAAAAATAATACTAATTTTTAACATTAGTGGATTAATTATTCTGCAGAATGAAAAACGTTTTTGCTTTTATGAATCAGATGTAAAATTCACGTGGAAGAATCGCATATGAAGATAAATGATTCACGCGGAAGAATCACATCGCATCGCACAAACCACGTGTATTACGTATAAAAACGTACGTACACTACACAGAGAAAATCATCTAAACAGCCACATAAAGTTCTTCATGTCAATTTTTTATTATTGAACACAAAGCAGAACATTAAGTCTTCGGCCTCATCCTCTCTTCCTCCCTCCCTCCTTCCTTGGCTGTGATTGGCCGAGAGCAAATCATATTCCACCCTGCCCTTTTTTGTTAACGCTCCTCCACCCTTCTTGCTGACCACTGCTCCGTGAGCAGGACTATTAAAACAATATGGACAAAAGCCATTAGTGCCAAGCTTCATTTAGCACAGGAGGGCTGTAAATCTGCCTGCTGGGTTTATGCACAGTCTGGGTTACAGCTATTATACTCTCTCTCTCTCACACATACACACACACACACACACACACACACACACCCTTTGACGAGCGAGGTTTACGCAGTTTTATGATCCAGTTCCTTCTCATCTCTTCCCTGACGTCCCTGTGAACAGTTCCATTTATACTGTAGCGTTGGAGCAGATATCCTTATCCCGAGTTTGTAGTTGTAGCTGCATTGCATTCTGGGAGTTTGAGTCCAGCTTTGACATCTAAATTCTTGGCATGTTAATGAGAAGTCAAGTTGGTATGCAAAATTCTTCTTTATCCTCTATCCTCTTCTCTGCTTTGAAGGACTTTTTAAAAAAAAAAAAAAAAAAAAAACTTCACGTGAAGCTGCTGTTCCCAGAAGTCTGTCATAGACGATGGCAATTTTCTTCAATCGCTCTTCAATTTCCTTGTTCATTTTAGGTTAAACATGACTTCACAGCTCCTTTTCATTCAAATCTGGCTATTATGCCCTTTCCTTTTTTTTTTTTTTTAAAAACTTTTTTAAAAAAAAAAAAAAAAAAAAAAAAAACGAAGGGGAAGTAACCCAGCAGGTGTGCAAGATGAATGTTAATGAGAGCTGAGGCACTGAACAATGAATCATTAACTTGTTACAATCCTCATTCAGGAGCCTGCGCGTGACCACTGAACGTGAAGTTCAAGTGAGCTTGTCACTTAACACGAGTGACTTTTATTGCTTGCTTGTATTGAGGCTTATTAAATAAGTCTTGCTTCGGGTCGCTTTCAGCTGTAGGTCCTGGAACTGGTTAGATATCTACAAGACCTACAAGACCTTTTGGGATTAAAAGAAAGAAACAAAGTCATTTCTTGTAGAAATAAGCAAGTGTGCAATTTGTTTGCAAGTTTTTCTCTTTCCAACTCTGTTCTCTGGCATTTAGTCTTTTGTGGTGACCGTTTTTCATGTCGTATATTCTAAATGTCACTTATGAACGTCGCTTGAGAAAATAGACAGACTCTATAGTGCAGGTACCTACAGGTTCAGAGTACCCCACTGCGAGAGGCACGTTGTCTGTTATGTGTTCCATGACGGTTATTCTGTGTGTTGCACTATATATAGATATGAAT
Source organism: Bagroides melapterus (assembly GCA_028566695.1). NCBI lineage: Eukaryota > Metazoa > Chordata > Actinopteri > Siluriformes > Bagridae > Bagroides > Bagroides melapterus. The sequence continues at coordinate 1,900,599 of JAOTRN010000041.1, read as the reverse complement.
ATTCGTCCATGTATAACTGCCTCTTGAGGAAAATCAGACCCTAGATCGGATTGTAATTTACAAAACAGTTTTATTTCTATTATCTGTATTTTTTTTTCCTTTATTTGATTTCCAGCCAATTTCCATCCACTAGCCAGATTGCCACCATACAAGAGGAATGAATTCCGAAGGCTCACACATGCTTCCTCACATCAAGCCAGCTTCTTTATCCTGCTGGATTTTTCCGCATACAAAAGCTCACGATTGGCTAGTGATGTGATTGACAGCAGAGAGAGTAATACAGTCCCTCCCACCTGAACGATTTTGCTCCCTTGGCCTCCATACATTGGCTGAGGCATCGTCAAGGTTCCAACTTGCAAACTCCTGTTGATACTACGAAAGGTTTTTATTGTGCCTCTCGGTAGGGAGCCTAAGGAACTGAAGCACCTTTTTTTTTTTGCTAAAATGCAGTTTTGAGACTCATCAGACACGTACTAAAAAGAATTCTCAACTCAAATGCAACCAAACTTCATAACCTTGCCAGAAAGCACAACATTTTTACAGAATTCTCTCTGCACAGCGAAGCACGGTTGTGGTGGGATGAAATTGGAACTTCTCCTCGGATTCTTGGTCACTTCTCTAACTAATACCTCTCTCCATTTTGGAACCTTGAACAAGTTTCTTATCTGCAACTTCTCAGCTATGTGTCTCACTTCTAAGTGTCTGCCTAATGCATAATTCTTCATTTTTTAATAACATTCAAACCAAAATCCCAATCCATAAAATCTTCCAACAGTTTGAATTTTTTTTGTGTGCCCTCACCCTATTAGATTGAAACACACAGAATTTGTCTGGGCCCACGTCGGCTCAGGCTTTACGGAACGGATTTGAAGCGATAAAACGGATTAATCCACACTAGCTTGGATATGCTTTTTTTAGTTTGTTCCAAAAACGAACACATGATGAAAATTCTGTTCGTTTTTTTTTTAGTCACATCCACACGCCATTAAGTGAAAGCCAAAAAAAAAAAAAAGACAAACAGTTCCTCATCATTATTCCCCAATCTATTTTGGTGGCAGGTTTTTTTTTTTATGACCTAAAATGTGAAAATCTAACCAAGAATCATGTGAAAGTGTATGGAGAAATGTTTATTATTGTCAATGACGCACTTCCTTTAACACCTTAACACACTTTATATATTTCATACTTACAACTTGCTGTTAATAAACCATTTTTTTTATTGCTATTATTTTTTTGCTTTGTGGCGGTGAGCAAACACAGTTATGTTGTTTTCTTTTTTTTTTGTAGGTCAGGGTGAGAATAAGGACGGAGCCATAAATTCCATTCTAGACCACAGAAATATATGAATGAGTTGAGTTGTGAAACTGCTCTAGAAATTACATCTATTGAGCAACAAAACAAACGCTATTTGACTTTCTTGTGCCATAGCATTTTTTCCCCACACGTCAAAGAATAAGAAGCCTGTCAGCAACGCATGAACTCTGCCTTCTTGTGGTGAAACAATGACATTAGCCACGTCTGTGACGATGCCAAAGCTCTGACACTGAGACTCCTTCCAAAACCTGACCTCACAGACGACTTCACCATACCACCTAGTACACATTCTTTGCCATGTTGTTGCTATAGACACGGTTAAATTATTATAAATCCTTAAACCCATATGTCCTTCTCCAGAGAAGAGATGAGATGCCATCGTGTCGTATTCTCCACGTGTGCATGTGCGTGGTTCGTAAAAAAGGCGCTGAAGGTGGCCTTGAAATTTGAGCAGGTCTATACATGACCGAGCTTGGCTGATCGAAAAACGTCAGAATTTTTTTTTTTCCCCATCATGATAAGCCTCCATTAAAATTGCTTGCAGTGTCACTGGTGGCCCGTGAGCACAAGTGAATCCTGAATAGCAATTTCCTTGTCATCGGCGACCTGGAGTCGCTCGGTACCGAGAGCAACAATGAAAGGATTCCGCCACAGATTGAGTCCACGATCTTGAGGCAGCCTGAAGGTTAGCAGTGTGTCTCAGTGCTGTGGCTTAATTAGCGATGCTGCTTTACTGCAGCAGGTGTTCCAGGAAGACATGACAAAAAAAAACAAAACAAAACAAATCTAGACTTTCACTTTCATTGCCTGTCCAGTGACGGCTGAACTTTGACCCTTATCCCCGCTGGAGTCTAGATCCTGATCAGACTATAAAGATTTGTTTCTGGGCTTATGCCTCCGGGTGAAATTTAGTCTGAGTTACGTCACCGTCTCACTTTAGCAGGTTGGGTTCAATAACGTCCTTGGGAGGTGAATTCAGATCGATCGATTTCTGAGAGAATTTGTAGTTCGTCCTTTTGCCATTGGACTTGGGAATAGAATTTGACTACTGAGACAAATCTGTTCAAATCTGTATTTTCTGTTCGCATCCCACTTGTAAAATAGAAAACGACTTGGTAGTAATTAGCTAGCAACAGCAACACAAAAGGTCCAGTCGTGTAAGTGATTTGTTTTGTTTCTGAAGGTTTTTTTATGTTGTGGTATCTTTGCGATAGTTGGTAAATTGATAACTTGCAAGGATGGACAACTCTCAAGCAAAGAGATTTGGGAACCCTGAGATATGTTGGTTTACACCGGGCCTTTAGGTCTCGAGTCCTTTCTGTGTAGATTTGTATTCGTCTTATTTAGACCTGTTGGCATTTGTACTTGTCTTATTTTTGAGCAGTGACCTCAATAAATATGGCCTCGTTCTTTACTGAGAGTTTGTAAACCCATTGCAATCTTTCTTTTTCACCTACATACACAAAGCTTGATAAGAATGAATTCCTTCTTCAGCAGTCTAATCACTGACACAGTTCAGGAATGATGTAGACCTGTGATCTGTTGCCACACTCTGTAGTTTTAATTCAAGATTGTATTTGTCTTGTGACCTGCTCGCTCAACATCGGGAATCAGTTTCTTAGGGTAAAGTCAGCCCCTGATCCTGTACAATATTGTGCATGGTGAGCCACTTGCCTGACATACACCTGCTGCACTATTAAGTTGGCACAAGTGAAAATTCCCATGCCTGGGGGTCTTTCCTCTGTCTGATCGAGCCAGTTTGGCAAAGCACACTATTCCCATAATTATTAATTGCTTCTTGCTAGTTATATAGCATTTTTTCAATGAATGCCTAGCATCGCTTAACTGTCGAACAGGCATTTAAGCTCTGGCATAATCAGAAATCGTTCTGTTTCCTCCAGTTATACAGAAGCCACTCTATAGAACACCGTATTGAAGCACTCAAAACTGGAAGCCCGATTACACTTTGACAAACAAGAGGATGTTTCGCTAATGTAGAGCGAGCTGCCGAGTTTACTGCACTTTATTTGTGAATCGGTTTGCTACGGAGCCCCGAACGTTTCTCAGTTCCACTCCGTCAAGGCCGTTAGCAGTCGCCGAGAGGGAAAATATAAGAATGTGACTGTGACTAGAAAAAGCTTTCATGAACTCTGAACTAACGACAAGCCAAGGACGTTGGGACGGTGCGTGTTCTCATACACAATAAGAAAAAAAAGTGACAGTAGCTTCAGTGGCTAATGATGTTTTCATGAAAATCTAGTGGATTTGTAGCTTAGTCTTATTTGTGAGCCATAGGCTAATTAGACCCTGAGAAATCTAGATATTTCTTTTTTATTTGTTTGTATTAGGGAATGGAACGTACTGTAAATACATCCTTCTTACCACAAAGACACTCCAGCTCCTCTCTTTATCATCTCCTTGGTTTCCTAGTCTATTCAGGATTATACAATGGATGGTCAAAAATGTGTGCACACCTGACCAGCAAACTCGTATGTGCTTCTTTCCTACACTGCTGCAACCAAGTTGGAGGTACGCAAGTGTAGAAGCAAGAAACCTAAAACTTGGACAGAGCCATGAAGACATGAATTGCTGAGAGACAGAGTGTAAACCATGGGCAGCGTGGTTCACGTTTTTTTCTCATTTGGCTGGTACGAAATGAAATCCTTGTTATTGAGTGAGGTCAGATTGCGAAAGAAAAGAAAACAATGATCTTGCAAGTAATGATCTACTTGATACCACCATCTTTCACACTCCCTCCAACATTTCCAAAACATGTAATTATTTGTGCTAACTCTTAGCACTGCGTTTTTGGTTTTTTTTCTGTTCATGTTTGGTCTTGAGCAATAATTCGATCTTTAATGGCCATTTGCTATATGCTTCTTCATTAATTCCTTTTATCAAGTGTTCTCACGTCAGGGTATCTTCTTTAGATCGTGCACAAGAAAGATTATTTGTCTATCGGCAACATTTTAGCACACGTTGCTTAATTAAGGATAGACTCCCGAGGTGGGTGAAAAAGGCGACAAGGAATGGCTGGACCGACGCTTCCTGTTGCTGGCTAAATGGAAAGCCTCATCAGGCAGAGATCAAGCTTGCCTGGCCACCTGCCTGAAGCTGCAGATGCTGAAATTAAAAGCTAATTAAGACCTTGTTGAACAACGCAGTTTTCGGTCCCTTTATTTAACACTTTATACCAAAATGCCTCATTTATCCAAGCTAGAAATGTAGCTGATGTTTGTCTACTGCGGGCTGTTCTTAATTCATCAGTTATCAGCTGAGTTTTGGACATTTTCAACTGAAACACTTTCCACCTTTTTTTGAGCAACAGTGCAAACGTCTGGGTGGCTTGCGTGAAGATCTCTCCTCAGAGCCACATTATTATTATTTGTGAAGCTCCTCGCCGTGACCGAGCTCGACTTAGCATTATTCTGAGGAACGACACGAATACGATACAGGTATGGTGGTAATTGTGCAGATAAGTTTAGGAACCATTTGTCCAGATAATTCACCCAAAGAAGAGATTTAAAAAAAATACCTGCAAATATAAATGAGATGGAAGGGCGAGAAACCTTGGCTCAGTGGCACTTTAATGTCCTTATCTGTTTAGCACAGGGGCTTCTCGCCCCAGTAAGTCGCATCACTGTATGCTAATGGCTCTAATGCCACGCCGGAAAAATCGGTGCTAATTTTCTTCACCAACATGTGCTGCTTAACATACATTATTACTGTGCGGAGAAGCAGAACACAGCTGTAATATGTGATCTGAATACAGGAGCTTTTGGATTTGAAAGAATCTTTGTGTGTGTGTGTGGTTCAGATCTCTAAATTAGCCAGCGCAGCCTCATTATCTGTGCCTGAAATTGCTTTGTGCTTGGGAAGCTTGGCGTCTTTCCCTCTGTCTTAAAGCCAGAGTTCTAGTTCACAATTTATCTTCTGCAAGTGTAAAAACAGTATCTGTCATGGGCGATGGAGACGAACTCACTCACATTTCAGTCTTCAGAGATCCCACAGATTTTTGACCCAGATGTTAGAAACGTCGCTCAAACACGGGTAGGCTATATTAAGCAGTCAGTTGTCGAAGTTGGTGTGCTGGAACCAGGAAAAACGGGCATGCGTATGGTTCTGAGTGACTTGAGTGGCCTTGCGATGGCTAGAACCTCTGGGTCGTCATGCAAAACAGCAGGTCTTGTGGAATGCTGCTAGTACACAGTGGTTAATATGCTGCATACCGGATACCATGGCTAGCCTGCCTAGTCTGATCCGATCCGACAGAAGAGCTGCTATGCATGTGTGTCTCTTACCTGGGCAAGAGAGGGTATCAGGATGCAAAGTAGGCAAGCTGGTAGAAGCAGTGTGATTCTTTGGCTAATGTTCTGCTGAGAAACCTTGCATCCTGGCATCCATGTGGATGTTCCTTTGACACATACCACCTACATAAACATAGCTGCAGGCCAAGTACACCCCTTGCAGTTGTATCCTAATGGCAGTGGCTTCATTCCGCAGGATAATAATCCTTCTTGCTACACTGCCAAAATTGTTCAGGAATGGTTTAAGGGAAAATGACGTTTGAGGTCTCGATTTGGCCTCCAGATCTCCACAGATCTCAATCCGATCAAGGATCTGTGGGATGTACTGGACAAAAAAATCCAATCCACCTCAACCGTGGAGTATACAGGTTCTGCTTCTAACGTCTTGGTTCAAGATACAGCTTCAGAGGTCTTGTGGAGTCCATGCCTCGATAGAGCAGAGCTGTTTTGGCAACATGGAGAATTGCCTACACAATGTTAGGTAGGTGGTTTTAAGGTTATGGTTTATGCTGGTCAAAAAGAGAAAAAAAATAATCTACAAATTCAGACAAAACGATCCAGTGCCATTCAGAAAGAATCTTTTTTATAATTCTAAAGTATTGTTCAGTTTTCAAATCACAAGGTGTTATACAGTAGCAAGGTCAAATAACAGATATTATTATATTGAAATGCAAATGAATATACAAATTAGGATTTCATCATGTTACAAGAAGAATTCAAAGCATTAAGGGACTTTTCTAGTCGGTCCATTGTTCTGCTGTTTGCTGGGTTGGGTTTTTTTTTCCCAATTGCACAATTTCCTCAAGATCTTAAAGGAAAAAAGTGAAAGAAAGGCCAATCCAATATCTTATTTCTTAAGGCTTGAACTCGAGAACCTGTGTTGAGTCACAAGTCCTCAAAGTTCAGTGCAGTTTCCATGGCTTTATTTTATCTTCTCGCACTGCTGGATTGTATGTGTGTGTGTGTGTGTGTGTGTGTGTGTTAGCTGTGTGTGTAAGCTGGTCATGCTTAAGTCAGAAGTATGAAAGGACTTTCTGAACTAGTGAGCTCGAAAACCCCTAAAAAACAACATGTGTGCTGAGAAATAAAAAAGAAATACAAATCAGATACATAGTGTGTGTGTGTGTGTGTGTGTGTGTGTGGTAGAAGAAAGACTCAGGTGCACAGAGTTGGATATACACTCTGTGTGCTGTGAAACAAACGATTTCAGAGACACAATGTGCGCCATATAGAAGAGTCTTGAATACACACTGCGGTTATTATGAGGGAGAGTCAGACACACAGTGTGTTCTGGGAGGACAAAAGAAAGAACATTCGGGATACACAATGTGTGTGTGAGACGAGGAGAAAAAAAAATTCATGTCAAAATGTTTGTGAGTTCCACTTATGGGTAAAAAATAGATATGGGGAAAGATAGCTCATTTCTTATTAGATGCAAACCGTTTTATATATATATAAAACGGTTCATATGGAAATTTCGACAAAACATTTGATATTTGTCTGTAAATCTTTTCAAGTTAGAAAAACGTCTGCATCCTACTCGTGTTCCTGCGTCTTGGAGACATCTGCCAGAAGATGTCTCAGTCTCAGTCTTTCAGCAAAACCTGAGATCATTTTAAGACCAGCTTTATCCTTTTATGTTGTTTCTTATTTTCGTTACGATTCGACGTACAGTTCGTATTGGAACAGCAAGGTCGATTCTTTTGTCTTTGCTCTACAGTACAGACATCATGGCTCGAGATTGCAGATGAAACACCGCATTCGATTTGATTGCTCCATCTTCCTGAGTCTGATTTCTCTTTAAAGGCAATTAGTATTGAGATAACGTATTAGCCTTGTCCCTGCCATGTACACTGCCTTCGTGTGACACCAAGGTCTTTATCGAATCAGAACTTCGCTTATTAACACGTTATCTTCAAGACGCCGTGGTTCCTCGCTGGTTGACGTTTCTCCCCTTTCACGTACATAACATCTGACCCGGTGTGTGCTCTACCTTAGATTTCAGCTGTTTGTGTACAAGCAGCTTGGTATCTGTGTGTGTGTGTGAGTGTGTATTTCTGTTAGAAAGACCTACTATAGTCTTGAACAAGCTCCCTTGGTTAATCCCATTGTCTATGAGTAAGGAGTAAGGAGAAGAGAGAGCAACAAGAACAGGAAAGAAAACGTGGGATGCTTTTTCCTAACCAGTGATTGGACCCCTGCGTTGACCTGCCACACCGTTCCTTATACACGCTGACTAAACACACCCACCGCATTAGCGGCGCAACATGCTTCTAGCGCCTTTGTTTTTTTTTTGTCATTCACAACTATTTTTAGAGAGAATATATTCTCGTTTTCAAAGCCATTATCGTACATTTTCAGTATTTTATTAAAATACCGGTGTCGAAAGGAAATCGTGCTGAATTATGAGTCGAAGAAGAAATCTGGAACGTTTTCCTAGAGGTTATAACAATCTAAATAGGAGGTGTGGTGCTAGTGCTACACACTGCAGTTTATGTTTTAAGCAGTAATTAGCAAAAACAATAAATACTGCTAATATTAAATAAGTAAATATGACAATTAAAATCCCTCGTCGTCGACTGAAAAACGCATCTTAATCTGAGACATTATTAGTCTTCAACGTTAGGAGTCTTGAATTTTTTTATGGATAAAATTATTACTTAGACTGAGCCAAATAGAGAGCTTTGTTCAGCTAATCCATCATTTAAAATCTGGGCATGTTTTTTTTAGCTCATTATTATTATTTTTTTTAATTTATTTTTTTAATTACTATTGTTAAATTATCCAGCTAATCCATAATTTAAACTGTTGGCATTTTGTTGTTTTTTTGTTTTGTTTTTTTTAATTAATTAATTTCTTTGAAATTAATTATTTCTTTTTATTAATGTAATTAATTTTAATTTCCTCATTAATACTGTTAAATATTAATTAAATTATACAAATTTCATAATATTAATTTTATATTCTGGCTCATTAAGTTTTGCACACAATTACCTATTTTAAAAAATTAAGTGTGGGGGGGGGGTGTAAAATGAAAGAAAATTAGGATAATAAAACAATCCAATTATTTTACAGGCAAGTTACAAATGAAGTTAATATTTATTAATTTTGTAAATAAATAATTTTAGCATTTTCAAATAGATTAGTCATATCTATGTCTATATCTATAGCATAATGTTCCGCACATAAAGCTTTCTGACCAGTGATTAAATTTTTTACAGCCTGACAGATTTCACGTTTAAATGTACACGTAATTGATACTTTTCCTATTCTGTCGTTCGTGTCCACGCCACATGTGACGAAGCGGCTCTGAGAGCGTTCGCTGTAGGAGGTGCTGGAAGAAAGAGTGCTGAAAACTTTCCCATAAATACATTTTGGCAAACGTGGACAGCATGGAGCTTGTTAAAAAGAAAAGAAAAGAGAAAAAAAATCAATGTTTTTGTGAACTGTATCCGAGCATTTATTTACTTGTGTGTGGTTTGGTGTAAATTTGCGGAAGACTGTTTGAAGCCTGTCCGTTGTGGGTCATTTTAGCAGCGGTGTTTGGCGAGCTGTGGTGTGTTAACCATAGCAACAGTAGAATTATAGAGACTCAGACTCGCATGTCCGCCAGTGACGTCTGCAGCAGTCAGTCCACCCTCAAAAGAGACAACCTACCAGAAGCATCAACAAACACATTACTTGTTGGCGTGAAGTCAGGGTAACGGTTATATTAACACCTTTAGAGCCATTAACACCTTGTCAAAAAAGGTAGATGAGAAATATGAGTAGTGACGAGTGTTACTTATCGTCACTAAGCCCTTTAACCTGGTCGGGAATGAGCGGGAGCCTAGGAACACTGTGGGAATTCACCTTAGGTGGGATAAATACCGTAAAATAAATAAGAATTGAACTAACACAAGTGAAGCAGTTCAAAAGCTTGAGACGTCTGGTTCTGAATTACTTCTTAACGCCTTAGAAATGTGGCGGCCTGGAAATTTATTTGCATAATCATTTTACAGGTACTGTATTGGCATTCCAAGTACTGAACACTGACGATACTGAAAGTTGTTCTTGGTTGGTATCGATATAGTAAACCAGTCTTTTATATGGCTACGGCTCTGTAATGTGGTGCAAGAGCTTGGCTTATTGTTTTCAGGTATTTTTGTATTATAACACGCCTTACATCCAGAAAGCGCCTGTTTTTGTTTTGCTGCTTGAGTACTGCCAAACTAGCAAATGGATTCGTCTTAGTGTCTACCGGTTTTCTCCAAACGTTCCTGCACAAACTTGGCATTTGGTATTGCGCGCTCTCGATCCGTGGCTCAAATGGACTTCGGTTATGAGCTCCACCACCAAGCAAGCCAAAGCCTGAGAGCTGATTCAATACTCAAGTGTCCTAAATGTTTTGTTGTTTTAATTTAGCCCTGGAGCTACAAGGCTATTCTTGCTAATGAACAGGAGAAACTTACTTAGCTACTAGATTTGCAATGAACCAGAAGTAGAACTTTGTCTCCAATGACTTTCTCTCGCTTTTACTTTCCTCTTGTTGTCTGTTTACCCCTTCTTCCGAACGGTTTCACCCCCGTCTACAGCATGTGTCGCTCTCTCTTTCTTTTTTCTACCTCTGCACAAGTGAGAAAGGTGACTGAGCCTGTGTCAGGCGTGTCGCAGATAATAACGAGAGGTGTGAGACTCAGCCTGCTTCCATGCTCCAGCACATCCAGGAAGATCCAGTGAACCCACACACGGTTTGACAGCATGTCGTTCTCTTATTTGTGTAAAACTCCTCCAGCTCTGGGTCATCATTCTCCTTCCTTTCTCCTGATCAGGGATTTCTCACCATGCTCACATTCCAGCTTGTATCCCACGACGAGAGCGGCACAAACTGCAAAACTCGGTCATTATCATAGTCTCATGGCTCAGGGGGTGCTGACATTACAGTGATGGCGTTGGGTGGTGTGAAGGATAGCTGAGGAAAGAAACCGACAGAGGAACATGTACACGAGGGTCTATAGAATTTGAACAGTTGTTTTTTGCAATTATGGTCCTAACTGATACCGGTTAAAGTAATAAATAATCTACTGACTGGTGCCTTAGTGTTTTTTTTTTAAGCTGTTTAACCACAGTGTTGAGTTTTTAACTGTTAATTGAAATTCCGGTGATTCAGCACGTGTTATGGCAGGAAATTCAAAGAGAAAGAGAAAAAGAGAAGAGAAAATACGCATGAAATGAGAAACTCATTCATGTCAGAGGAGCCACAGTGTAATTACAGCAGACTGATGAATGATCGTCTGAGCAGTCCGATAAAAATCATCTCCTGTGATAATTGTGACTGAACCAGGACTGAACTCAGAGCCTCGTTTCACTTATCGCAGTCCAAATCCCCTGCTAGCACGTGTGTTTTTGCCAGGAGAGCGGTTGTGTTAGTGTGTCTTAATGCCGCATCCATCTCGAGCAAGAACAGGGTGGAGATAACCTATATACAGAGCCTCTGTTTACTCTGCATCTGAGCAGCTGCCGGTGGTACACTGGAAGCGGAAGAAAAAAAAAAATCCGTACTCTATGACGGCATAATTTCGAAAATAAATAAATAAAGAAAAAAAATGCTGTATTTTATATTCAAGGAAAAATCCCAGTTGCAGGTGATTCGCTGTAGCCTTCAGCAGATTATAGCCGCGCGGATCTTATTCATTGCCTCAGAAAGACTTCCGCACATCCGTCATTGTGTAATTAGGTGCGGTAAACAAACACCATTTCTCTTCGTGCTGTGTTTTTGTTTTAAAGGCAGGAAGTACGTCTGAAGCTCTGGCTTAAAGTAGTAAATAACCTACCAGCTGTTGCCTTAGAGTTTTAAGGAAAGGTCAGCTGGTTGTTTAACCCCGTTGCTGACTCTGGGGTCGGAAGCTCCGAGTTTTCCAGAGCAAGGTCATGTTGTATGGCTAGTCTCTGAAATTGTTCAATGCCTACACAATCATTGTTATGTAATTAGTGATGGTCAGCTCGGTTAGCTGGAGGTCCAGCGGATAGGATCTCTTCCTCATTTGTCTGTAACCTTGAGTCTTGGTATCTCACTTTTCTATCGCACAGTATCTCGCTGTTATTTGTTTATTCTCCTTCCCTGCAGTGTCCTAAAACAGCCGTAAAAAGCCAGAAAGAAGGAGGTTCGTGTGTGACTACAGTAATTAGCTCTAGTTTATGGTTCATCGGGGCTTTGCTTTATGATTCCGTTTTAATTAGCCTTTATTTTAGCCGTGCATGGCGCATCATCGCTTGCGTAAATCGCCGTCTCGTTTTCATCAAAGCCCGTTCTAAATCATTCTGTGCACCTTGAAGACGAGCCAACACGGCAGGAAATATATCTCCATCTCGGCGTAGTGGTACTGTAATGCAACGCTGGCCGGCTCTAAAATTCATTTTGTTTTTCGTACCAAATAAGTGGCGTCAAATTTAACCAAACATCAGCTTAGCGTCTTAAATAAGACTGAACAGACGGGAAAGGCTTCCATGTAGCCTTCTGTTGATTCTGTTGCATCGCTCACAGCGAGTACTCCTCCTGCCCACCAGAGGGAACCCTCACTTCCGGTTAAGATAATATAAGATAAGATAAAACTTTATTAATCCCGAAGGAAATTGCTTCTCCAGAGATTGCTTAGGATAACAAATATAAGGAATATATATATATTATGACAGGGTATATGACAGGGACATTTAAACCACCTGCATGCTGAAGCACGACGTGAAGTATTTCTAGCTAACCCTGCTTTTTTTTCTGATTTGTTCGCCGTTTTGGATTGTCTTTGGTTTTTGAACTCATTGCATGCGTCTACTGCCTCACGTTCGCCTCACGTTTTGGATTAATATTTGTGTTTCCTTCCCTTTTCTTCATTAAACCTCACATATGGATCCTAACGCTCCTGTGTCGAGTAATCAGTGACAGATTTCTTAGTTCTGGTACTAGTTTGACTGCTCTAGCTAGCATTAGTCACGCTGCAGCACAGGCTTTTTTTTTTTTTATTATTATTATTTTTAATTTACTCTGCCTTCTGCAGATATTATTAGCAATGCTCCAATTGGAAAATGTCATTCCCAATGAGGAGGGAAGTCTATGGAAAATTTCATTATACAGACGGCCTTAATTTGTATTTGGTGCGTCGTCATATCTTCAGGGGAAAAAGACAGCCTCCAGCTGTGTGTGTGTGTTACAGGGAAAAAAAAAAGATATGTATACAGTGGATATAGAAACCCCTAATCTTTTTGATAATATTTCATTAAAGGTGAGAAAATGATTTATCTATTTATTAACACAAAACCCAAGAATTTCGACAAGGGTGTGTAAAGTTTTTTGTATCCACTCTATTATCTACTGTGTTACTGTTTCTATAGTAACAACATGCGCAAGGACTCTCATGATGTCCACTAGGTATATAGTTTAATATTTTAGTACTATGTAATTAGAAATATTCTTATTGCCTGCTAATATATATATAAATATATATCTTATATAATGTAATATAACTAGACTTATTAGAAATGAGAAAAGGAAAGTCGTAAAAAAAAAAAAGATTTGGTGGAGCATATGAAAGTGAAATCTAGTGCTGAAAATGAGGACGGGTTAAAGGTCAGGAATTTGAGACGGTGCTATGGTGGGGCGCTGGGACCTCCAAGTAGCTCATCTAGTTGCAGAGTGGTGGGCATAGCGATCTGTTTGAAACAGCAGGGGTGTAGAAGAGCAGAACAGGTCGTGCTCTCTCACAATGGGCTGGGAAATACTCCAAGGCTCTTCTCTCGCCACTCGACGTGAACAATCACACTGTGGCTGTTAGCTCATGCACTAACAGCTCCTCCAAGTACAGCGATATCAGTGTGTAGAACGAGCAGACTTCATGTAAAAAGAAAGAAAGAAAGAAAGAAAAGGCAGCGGGGTGGAAAACAAATGCTTTTAAGAATTGGAAAAAAAAAAAGTCAAGCGTTAAATGTGTTGTGTGTTGTGTGGATGTGTTGTTTTTTTTTAAATATATAATAAAAAAAAAGCAAAAACTATCACAAAAATCACAAAATAAAGCAAAAAATAGGTGTGTATATATAAATATAAATAAATAATTTAATTTATTTTGTAAATGTATTTTATTATTATTATTACAGATTTCTCTTAACTCACATTGTTATGCAATAAATAAATAAATAAATAAATAAATTAAATGCCAGTGCATTTTCTAGCTCCGCCCCTTCACACAACCCGCTCAGCTTGTTTTAATTTTATGGCTTGCTTATTTAATCAAACGAAATAGCCAAAAAAAAAAAAAAACCCTCATGATTATGGATGCACAGGTGAGAACGAGCTGTAAACTTCTTTTTTTGGCACACAGTTACAGTGTGTAGAAACGTATTTGTGGCTTTTTTATCAGCTGGCTCGATTGCCCAGTAGCCATGGAAACAGCGGTGAATGGGTTCACTGAAGACAGGATCACGCTCGCCTCTGCAAAACTCTGGCAGGTTTGGATCAGATCGACACACACATGGCCCATTCAGGTCAGTAATGGTGTGTGTGTGTGTGTGTGTGTGTGTGTGTGTGCATGTTCTGAGTCAGTTAATCCAAAATTATTTTACAAATCTCTCTTTCCATTTCGGTGAGTGTGTGAGTGCTGGTGCACGTGTGTGAGTGTGTGTGTGTGTGTGAGTGTGTGTGTGTGTGTGAGTGTGTGGTTGTAATTAATTTCACTCACACTTCGCCCACATCAAAGCGCTGAAGACCCGCCTGCTTGGTCATGAAGTTCCCAGGGGTGCTGCCTGTGAAGGGTCATATGAGTGAACGCACAGATACACTCATTCTCTCTCTCTCTCTCTCTCTTTCTCTCTCTCTCTCTCTCTCTCTCTCTCTCTCTGAGACACACATTCACATACACACACACACACACACACTGAGAATTCGACAACACACTCTTACGATCAATAACTGTAAGACGATTATTTTTATTTATTTATTTTTTATTCATGTATCATTGTGACTTTTTTTTTAAGATGAATCATTTTGTGTGCTTCTTTTACGCACGACTGGTTCATCATTCATTTTTTAATGATTTCTCTCAATTGATTCATTTTTTTTTTTTTTTACATGATTTGTTTAATTTCTTGTGTTTTTTTAAGCTTTAGTTATTTTCACATGAGAATTTCTTTAGATGCCTCTTTTTCACATGATTCTTTATGAGTCATGTGATTCTATTCACGATTCATTCATTTTCTTATTTGATGAATCATCTGTTTATTATTCATTCATGCATTCATTTATTAGAAAGATAGATAGATTCTCTGTCCTCTATCCTCCAGCCTCTATCCTTCATCCTCTATCCTTCATCCTCTATACTCTCTCCTCCATCCTCTATCCTCCATCCTCTATCCTCCATCCTCCATCCTTCATACTCTATACTCCATCCTCTATCCTTCATCCTCTATCCTCCATCCTCTATCCTTCATACTCTATACTCCATCCTCTATCCTCCATCCTCTATCTTTCATCTTCTATCCTCCATCCTCTTTCCTTCATCCTCTATCCTCTGTTCTCCATCTTCTCTCCTCCATCCTCTATCCTCCATCCTCTATCCTTCATACTCTATACTCCATCCTCTATCCTCCATCCTCTATCTTTCAGCTTCTATCCTCCATCCTCCATCCTCTTTCCTTCATCCTCTATCCTCTGTCCTCTGTCCTCCTTCCTCCATCCTCTATCTTTCATCCTCTATCCTCTCTCCTCCATCTTCTCTCCTCCATCCTCTATCCTCCATCCTCTATCCTTCATACTCTATACTCCATCCTCTATCCTCCATCCTCTATCCTCCATCCTCTATCTTTCAGCTTCTATCCTCCATCCTCCATCCTCTTTCCTTCATCCTCTATCCTCTGTCCTCTGTCCTCCTTCCTCCATTCTCTATCTTTCATCCTCTATCCTCTCTCCTCCATCATCTATCCTCCATCCTCTATCCTCCATCCTCAGCTCTCAGCCCTCAGTCTGTACAGTGAGGGCCGGTTGGGGAAATGAATGAGCCTAACTGGAGTTAAAGTGAAGTGAGCATATGAACACTTGCAGAAGGAGGACGTGGGAGTTCTGGAGAAGTGGAAGAACTCAGCACTGGATAGGTTTCTTGCTTACTTGGCACATCTCACTTTGCTTGCTGCTGCCCTGCTGTGGGGGTGGAATGGTGGTGGAACAGCAGGTAGTGGTGGAGTGATGATGCAGGAGCTCCACTAGCTGTCAGTCTGCCATGTTCTCCTATTGCTTGTGGGTATTCCGAGTTCCTCCCACCTCCTGAAAACAATTCACATCCCGCGGTGTGTGGTGCTCGGCTGAGGAGCCACTGCAGACCTGACTGATGCCTGTAGTCTTGTTTACATGCGCTGGCCTTCTCCAATCCCTGCTCATCTTCCTCTCCACCTGTGCGTTATTAGTCATGCTTGTTTTATTGCCTAGTTTTAGCAAAGTCTTACATGCTGTTTATGAAGATTTGTTTACCTGATGATTATTGTTATTTTCCATGATCAGAAATCAGAATCAGCTCGTGACTTAGTCGACGTATTACATCATCTCTGACATTAGGTTCAAACGAACGTGCTTGTTCTAATGCGTTATCACATCGCTAGAACCTTTACAAAGTCCTGATGATTAAGCTTATCCGGCTTGGAGGGTTAGGACACGCCTTCTTAAATCTTTACGTACACGACGGTCGAGCCTGAGCGAATATTACCAGCTTGGATATTTCAGGTGAGTCAAACGCTCGGAATTCCGACATCAGCTCACGTACAGTCTATATCCAATTCTCTCACGCGACCGAAGTTGTAAAGCCGTTCTATTCCTTCTTGTCACTTTCTCTAAACGAGGCACCCGGTGAAGAGCGCTCGTGTTACACGCTGAAAATGTTGTTTCCTGCAGACTCACAGTGGAGGGGAGAGGAACCGAAGGCAGGGAGCAGAACCGAGTATTAAAGTAGCACGTTTTATTAATCTCAAGAAAATCCTTAGTGTCTTATTTATATTTTATATATATATATATTATATACAGTATATATTTGCTTTTTCAGTTCTTCTGAGAACATTTGCTTTTTTTTTGCTTTAAACTGGAGATATAAAAGGTGTCCAGAATGTCACACAATCTCCATAATCCCTGTTTTTGAACCTGTAAGGAAAAATAATAAGTAGGAAAATAACTGTAAATGGTTTCCAAGTGAAGTCTTCCCTCATAAAGCCGACACACGATCACGTGACATCAGTGCAATACGGAGATCCAGACTTAATGTTAATGTTCACGTCAAACATCAGGACGAGGAAAATGTTAGCCTGATTGTCGGTGGCAGAAAAGTTGAGTGATTTCCAGGCTTGGAATTCCTCAGAGGATTGTCCGGATTGTTGATGAGAGATGAGAGGAGAACGGCTAACCTGCGTCAGGAAATCTGTAGCAATTCTTCACTCTGTACCGACATACTGAGCTGAAAAGCATCAAACAGCATCTTGTAACCCTGAAGCGGATGGGCTTCCGAAGATTCAAGAAGCAGGCAGTGAAAATCCGTGTGGTATTACATGATGAATTCTTTCGCTAAGTGAAAAACTTGGAGAAACCCATGGCGAAAAAATGATGTACGTTTCTCTTCTGGCAGTTGAAATGTATTCAGTCCATTAAAAGGCCATTATTCACCTCTCCCAGAAGTCAGCGGTGCAGGAATCCTGCGTTCATCTCGCTCACACTTTGTCCACTAAAGCCTTCTCCAGCGCTGCGGTGTGTTTCATTCACGCATTCAGTCCACACGACCTGCTCTGATCCGCAGGCTCCCGTGAGCCGAGCACGTTCGAAAACCGTGCCTGAAATGCGACTGACCTCCTCCTCGAGGCTGGAAAACCTAGTGAACTGCAAGGTATGGGGGGAAAAAGAGAGGGAGAGAGAAAGAAAGCAGACGGAAAGATCCTACAGAGCCATAAATCACATTATAGAGCAAACACACACACACACACACACACACACACGCACTCACAGCCTAGTGCTTCATCTCAAACACTGACCCAGATGGCGTTCTACAGTAAAACGTGGTTTTAGGAACGAACGGAAATGTCCGCAGGCACACCTGAAGAAAAAAAGTCATAAAATTATATATATATATATATTTTTTTTTTGCTGGATGTGGTGACTGAAGCCCATGTCGACAGGATTTGTGGTTGTCGTCTCTCTCTATTGAAATTCAGCATGTGTCCAGGGCAGGTTTGTCTCCTTCTCTTGGGGCATCTGTTTGAAATGGAAATTGGCTTGGATAACAGAAGTGTGCCACACAAACACACACATAAACACACACACACACACACACACACACACACACCGGGTCATCAATGCCTTGTTTCTGCGATGTGCTCAGACCTGTGTGGAAATGGCATTAAATTCTAAACATGCCTGAAAACAGTGAAGAAAAATGTTTATTTTTATTTTTTTTCCTCTGTCTAAGAATGTGTCTGTTTGTTTCGACCCCTGCCGACACCCACCCTGTCCCCGCCCCAGCATCTGCCCAAGCACCTGCCCACTGCCAAACCAGGGAAAAATGTCTTCTCATAAAAACATTCCTAAAATCGGTTTATTACATTATTTATTTATTATTTTACACGTGAACGTGAAGTGTCTGTACTCTCTCTTAAGCAAAGACACGTCCTTCAGTTTCCTTCTTCTGTTTGCACTTTCTGTCCCTAAAGATATAAGATATGACATGAAATAAAAATATGAAATTGTACAGTCACAAGCTGTAATCTTGTTGTAGGGTATAAAACTGGTTTACTGTAATAAACAACGTATTACTTGTGTTCCACAGGAAATACCCATGATGCTCTATGATTATATTATAGTCCTCCCTTTTCTAAAGAAAGTAAACTCCACCCATGTCATTATCATGATCTGGGGTTAGGGTTAGGGTTATGGTCAGGACACTCTGGACTAGTGTCACTCTGGTCAGTCTGGACACTCTGATCTCTCTGGTCAGTCTGGTCACCCTGGTGGACAATCTAGTCACTCTGTGGAAACTCTGGTCACTCTGGAGACTGGACACTCTGATCACTCTGGACACTCTGATCACTCTGGACACACTGATCACTCTGGACACTCTGATCACTCTGGACACACTGATCACTCTGGACACTGGACAGTCTGATCACTCTGGACACTGGACTGTCTGGACAGTCTGATCACTCTGGACACTCTGGACACTCTGATCTCTCTGGTCAGTCTGGTCACCCTGGTGGACAATCTAGTCACTCTGTGGAAACTGTGTTCACTCTGGTCACTCTGGACACTGGACACTCTGATCACTCTGAACACTGGACTGTCTGGACACGCTGGACACTGGACAGTCTGGTCAGTCTGGACACTCTGGTCAGTTTGATCACTCTGATCACTCTGGACAGTCTGGTCAGTTTGATCACTCTGATCACTCTGGACAGTCTGGTCAGTTTGATCACTCTTGTCACTCTGATCACTGTGGACACTTGTCAGTTTGATCAGTCTGGACACTCTGATCACTCTGGACACTGGACAGTCTGATCACTCTGGACAGTCTAGTCAGTTTGATCACTCTGATCACTCTGGACAGTCTGGTCAGTTTGATCACTCTTATCACTCTGATCACTGTGGACACTTGTCAGTTTGATCAGTCTGGACACTCTGATCACTCTGGACAGCCTTCACCTTCAAATCCTCAGCTCTGCCTTATGAAATCATGATAGGAGGCTTCTTCTGAGTCAGTCCGTCTCTGTGTATACCATATGGCTGGGTGTCACGACGGCAGTATTACATTCGAGATCCGACTGGCACTGATTTGGCCCTGAAGGAGAAATGAACCCCACACTGACCCCGGTTAGTGCAATATGAGGCATGCTTTGATGGACAGAGGATTGTAGATGGTCTAAACATGCCACTCTTCCCCCTGGGCATCAGCATATGGACTCTGTGTCTCTGCTCTGTCCTCGCTCTGATAACCCTGTCACTGTAAAAGGGCACGTTTGCTTTGACAGAACTCAAACGCTCCTCACACCTCCTGCTCGGCGGCCTTTAGAGAAACCGTGGCCCTTGGCACTCTCTTGTAAACACAACCACAATGACGAGTTTCTAATATAAAAATAATTCTTCACTGTTAGGACGATCGTAATAATCAGAAGCTCTGTCATGGTATAAAAAGAATAAAAGACTTTTGAGGTCAGGCTTCTGTCGGAATTTGGGATCACGATGATATTCCTGTTTGTGTTGCCGAGTTAACTGACATTTCAGGATGTCTCCTGGCTGTAGCCGGTCTCTCCAGGAAATGTCACCTTGAGGCCAGCTCAAATCGAACATATCGACATCAGAAAACACGACCCGGTAAATCACAGTGAGTTGTAGAGATGGAAAAAAAAAGAATAGGTTTATGTTTTAATAATGAATCTGTCTCTAAATAATGAGGTTCGAACAGTTCAATCGGTCGGGTTGATGGATAGAGAAGATGAGGTATCACTTCACCGTAGTATTAAATTACCGTGGAGTTAAATCAATACTGGACTATTTTCAGTAACATGGATCACACATCAGTGTATTAATCAGTCATGAAATGTTGTTCAAAATTGCTTCTACTGAAAGAAAATAAGAAAAGATAATGTCACTACCTTGACATAACAGCTGACATAAGGTTGTTATAACACGATTAGAATCGTACGTCATCCGTCTACTTCAGTTTTATGACGTTTAATTCAATTTCCGCTAATCCTTCATAAACGTTTGTGTAGCAGTCATAATGGTGTTATGTATGTGTCACTGACATGAACCCGGGTGCCAAAACTTACGAGCTTACAGAATAAAGCAGAGGGTCTTGAGTTTTAAAGCAGTCACCACATTTTGTAACATCGCTGTGTCTCCTCGTCCGACACTTCTTCGTATTTCCTTATCGATGCCTAGCGTCGTAGCAGTACGCCGTTCCGGCTCCGGACAACAGCGTGATACGACTGTGACGGTTCTGGTGGCTGCCTCTTCACATCGCTGCGCTGTTTTCCTGGCAGATTGAGGTCAGCGCTGTGACTCAGGCATTTAAACACAGGGATTTTTTTTTTTTTCTCTTTTTAAGCCGAACATGCGCTAAATGGCTTTCGTTAGAGAAAAAAAAAAAAAGAGGATCCACGTGACACACATTCAAGGGCGTCCTAGAAGTGCAGCGAATTTAGGGATTTCACCATGTAATCACGGAACAATCTGACAAACGCTTAACTATTTAAAACCAGACTCTGGATGTTAAAGTGGTGGACAAAAAAAAATGGTGGTTTAGAAATTGAATTATAGGGTAAAGGAGGTGAGTCCAAAATAATCTTGTACAGTAGTTCCTCATATTCGAGTTGGGTTTAGAGATTATTCAAATTTCCTGCGTCCAGATGCTCACGATCTTTTACTGGGATAAACAGTACTGTGCAAAAGTCTTAGGCACCATATTATCTGTAGTACAGATTTGTTCTATAAGTTTATGATGTGTGCATTATTATGTACAAGACCATTCCCTACAAAGATACACTAAAATGAATGACT
>JAOTRN010000041.1:1853047-1879337 GCA_028566695.1 Bagroides melapterus | reverse complement strand
CCCCCCAGCTGAGCGCAGCACCAACCAGGGGTAGAAATGGTCAAGATGGAAATGTCCACTGGCCAGTGCTTTCTGTGGGTTTAAATTCTGTGAGGTTTTTCATCAAAGCGAGTCGTCACGATGCAGCAGGTGAACGCACGTTCAGTCCGAACCCAGACACGTCTCAGCCGTCGGTTTGTAGAAGATGTGCTACATGAGATCTGTCTTTCATTGGGAAGAAGGGAACCTTGTTATCTGGTGACTCGGTTTAAACGCTGCGAAAGCGCAGCACTAACAGTGTTTAGATTTCACCGCTCTACCAGACTCGGACGTGAACCGCACGCTTCCTGCATCCTGACACGGAGGAAGCTCTGGGCTGAATGCTAACAAGACCATTTACTGAAATTCGTGTCAGGGTTAAAAAAATAAATAAAAAATTGACCGCTGTTTGAACAGCAGAGCACTAATAATAATAATAATAATAATAATAATAATAAAAAGTCTTTAACAAACAACAAATGTTCTTCTTCTTCTTAATTCTTCTTATTCAGTGAAGTTTGTTTTTAATTCTTGATAATCAGAGGTTCTTGATTATTTCATTACGGTATTAAGATTATTGACAATGCACAAAATAGTTATATATATTATTTATAGAACCAATAAACAAAAGAAAAAAAAATAAATAAATAAAAAATTATGTCATCCGTTTGCTAAAATAAGTTTTATGTATGATTTTATCCGGATAATTTTTTTTATTTTTTTATTATAAAATAGTAAGTAAATCAATGCTTTAATATACTGTTTATTATATATAATATATATATTACACTTGTTTACATGTTCAATCTTTAAACATTGCACAGTGTGGTGTGTGTGTGTGTGTGTGTGTGTGTGTGTGCGTGCAAAGAAGCTGACCATCGTCTCCTCGGGCTTTTGTCTCTGGATTGCAGGATGTCTGATGAGGATGTGACCTTTTTACCCTCTTCTCCACCACTTAACTATTCTCCTCTTTATCCGTCCATGTTCCTGACATAAAGAGAGAGAGAGAGTGTGTGTGTGTGTGTGTGTGTGTATAAACAGGACAGGTTTCATTAATGTATTTGAGGTCATTTTACACACACACACACACACATTCTGTTTCTTACTTTTGCTACTCGTCATTATTTCGATTTCCCTCCATCCTTTTTCCCTCCATCTCTTTCTTCCTCTAAACGTGCCCCGTACCCTCAGCATCGTGACTCACAGCCGTCACTGGAAGCTCTTCCTCTCCTGAATCATGTCTTTCTCCTTGTTTGTCGTTTTCTTAGCCCTGATGTCACACGGCTCTAACAGATGACCTTTTTAAAGCTGCTGGCAGATTGTTCTCATTTTCCTCATCTTTACCGGGAAATCTGTCATCTCCGACCCGACCTCATTTGTTCTCTCGGATTGCCGTGAAATCGACACCCACTTGTAGTTGTAATATCTTTTTTTTCCCCTTCCACTTTTCTTTCCTTTGTATATTTTTTTTTCTGCACAAGACAGACTGAGGTCTCAGAGAGAGATGTCTGGCTTTTAACTTCTCAGAAGACTAACAAATAAACAAACAAACAAACAAAAAGTGAGTTTTTCAAAACAACTTTATTTCGTTCTAAAGGCAACTTTAAATTTTCTGTCTTTCCACCGGAAAAAAAAAACAAAAACGTTCCATCTGTTACTGTGCAAATAGCTTTCAAAAACGTTCAACACCATTAACCGACTTCTAATAAAGAAATAAATAAAGAGAAGTATTTAGAGAAAGAGTGAAAAATATTTGAGAGATTGAGGTTTTGGACTGAGAGCTGAACACAAAGAGATGGAGAGATGGAGAGTAAGAGAGCGAGGGGTATTTTAGAAAGAGAGAGAGCGATGGAGAGAAAGAGATGGAGACAGAGAACAAGAGAGAGATGGGAAGGGAGAGCATGCACGAGAGAGAGTGAGAGAGAGAGAGACAGTGCAAAAGAGAGAGAGAGCACGAGAGAGAGAGAGAGAGAGAGAGAGAGGGAGAGAGACAGACAGTGTGAGAGAGACCAAATGCAAGAGAGAGGGGGTGATTTTAGAGAGAAAGAGTGATGGGCATTAGAGAGAGTGAGAGAGAGAGATGGAGAGAGATAATGAACAGATGACCGATTTGGAAAATTTCAGGATTAATGACGGAACTGTTTGTGTTCTAAATCTAAAGAAGGAATGTGAGAATTTTCCGAATTTCAGCTGGAATTTTCCTGACATAAAAACATAAAGCTCAGCAGAATGTTTCCTGACAAACGAGTGAAGAAATAAAACGTGGACTGATAAAGCGACATCATCGGCCACTGACGAGAGAAACTGAGGTGATGAACAAACTCGCTCGTCTCCACTGTGGCACAATCCCAGAGATACTAACGACTCCTACATAGCCCCGAGTCTTCATTACTCCCAGTAAACTCCTCCCACACACCGTATCCCTGTTTACCCGTTTGATTGCCCCGCCCCCCTGAACATCTTTACGGATTTTCGGAGCGAGCGAGGCTTTTTGCTACACACCGTCTCTAATCCTGACTCTGTAATCCTCATTGGCTGCGGATCGTTTTGATCTTTCAGTAGATATATAGATATTTTTTTTTTCATCTCTCTGATATTTGTCTTTCATTTGCTCTGGTGTCGGTTTGCTGAAGAGGAAATGCTAATATAGATTTAAAAAAAAATTGTAATTCTAATAAATCGGATCGTCTAGGATCATCTTGATTCACTTTTCTGGTATTTCTCAGCCTCTCCTTATGTTACTGTGTGTGTGTGTGAGAGAGAGAGAGAGAGAGAGAGAGAGAGAGAGAGTGAAGCCCAAGGTGTGGAAGTGATTTTAACTAATGACTCTGCGTGACCTTTCACGGAGGTGACCGCTGGTTGTGTTTCCTTGCTGTAGGCAAGTTTTCAATCCTGTTTTCCGGAGCAGACGAGTGTTGGCCTCCTCGAAACACCTCCGAAACACAGGATTCGTTCTCCTAAACACACCAACACTGCTTTTGATCTCGGCCGGACCGATAGTGTACCGATCTGAGTAAATATTTACGTAGCCTATTAATTTGTGTGCTGTATACAGTCAGAAATCCAAATTTTAATGAATTAATGTCTTTTTCTTTAGGGCTGTATTTAGATTCGAAGCTTAAAATTTATCACAATATTTATATTGGGGGCAAAAAAAGTTTCTGGTATTCAGTTTCAGGAATCAGTTCAACTGTAGTTTAATTGAATTGTTTGTAATTTATTTAATATACATTTTGAGCTGTCAGGAATCTTGCCATATTCTTGAACAGGGAAAAGGGTGCCAATAATTCCGGGCAATTCTAATTCAATTTTCTGATAAACAACCGTCCTGTTTATTGATCGATTGATTTATTTACCCCTAGGTTAGATATTTGTTTAAATAATATTCAGAAGATGAATTTCTTCAGCAAATAAATAAATAAAACAAATTAGCAATTTCGTAAAAGTGAAAATAATTTGCAAAGAATTTGTTTTATATTTTTTTTTCCCATTTTTGAAAGAAAATGTATTAATTTAAAAACAGGTTTTATACCGTATTATTAAAGAAATGTTTAATTGTTGCACCTGCTCTTAAAGGGTGCCAAGAATTTTGATGCTTTTAATTAAAAATTCGACTGCTTATTCGGTTATTTCTGAGAGAAAAAAACAATGTTAGAGGAGCCATCGTGTTAGAGGAGAGGATAAGAATTTCTTATTCTTTTTTTTTTTTTTTTAGAAAAAAAAACGAATAGCACTTGATGTAGCACACAGGTATTTCAGCGGCAGAAAACCGGGAGCTTCGACAGAGTTGTGAAGGTCTTTTACGTACAAATATATTTACACTATTAATGAAATTTTCCCAAAATTACATCCACAAATGCCAACAATTAATGTTCAACTCTAGATGCTGCGCTAGTCTGCTGGTTAAAATGACTAATATTTTGGTCTGAGCACTAACTGGACCCGTGATGGAACATGTGAGCGGAGCCAGGCCCACAGCAGAGCTCGTCTCATCACACAGCTGATACGAGCTGACAGCTTGATGAGCCCTAAATCAGGCAGGTACAAACACACACCGCTCTGTCAGTCATTAATGACGGCTATTAGGTTCCATACAAATACACACCTCCGGTCACGGACGCTCTCGGCGGGCTAAAACACGACGCTTCGTCATCTATCGTGTCCGTGATATTTCCATTAGCTGCTTCAGTCCAAAAGATCAAATGTAATTGTAGCTTCAGTGATCAGTGATACAACATTTGGGTATACGGCTCCTAATAAATACAGCTGCTACCTTCATTTCTTTCTTGCTTTTTTTTTTTTTTTTTTTGGTCCTGAAGCATTTTTAACTGCTCTGACAGACGCAATAACATCGTGACAGTTTATGATAAGCTCATTCATTCTAAACTCTATCAGTGCACAAGGACGTATATTAAAGCGCCACATTGTTTTCATTTTTGTTCTTGATTTTTTTTTTTTCTTTTCTATTTCTAAGCTAAATTTATTACAGCTTAACACAACAGTTCACCAGGCAATTAGTGTTGAGCCATGAGGTGATTTGCATAAGAAGGCAACCGAATCCCAGGAAGCTGTTCGTTTTTCAGCGTCGCTGTCATGTAAAGAAATGATTATGTACGGTGTATTGAGCATCGTAATGGAAAAAAAAAAAAAGATTTTCAGTGACACCAACCATCCTTTAAAAATAACATAAACTAAAATGACATTGGAATAAAATAACATGGCAAATAAATAACCATCGCCGTCGTAAAAGTAACATCTGTATTTTCATCTGTTTAAAAAAAATGTCTAAAATTCGGAACACTTGGAGGCGCCATCTGTAGTGAATTTTCTTTTTTGGAATAAATCATTATTGGCTAAAATCGTATAGTTTATTTTCAAATACACAACGATGCTCATACTGACAGAAAAAATCAAGAATGCAATACAAGGGTTTTTTATAATTAATAAAATAAATAAAATCGGAAAAGGCGGAATTTGTGTCCGAGAAATTCGAGCAATTCTGAAGGTATTCAGATTTTTTAATTTCGGATTTTTCTTGCAGCGGATCTCTGATACAGGTTTACGTGACTAGTAATATAATTATTACTCAGTTACTGTCAAAGATTTTAGAGTTAATTTTTATTAGACTTATGGTCGTTGCTCGACCGTGTCCGTGTCTGTCTGATGCAGTGTTATGCCATGAACTTAAGTCCTTGCTTCATTAGTTTGTCTGTTAGACCTGACCATTTTTCAAGAATAGCTGTGGCACTTAACAGCGGTGTTTAAATAATTAACTGATACATGCTTAAATATAAATGGAGGAACGAGTGGATGAATCTGCAATGAACTGGATTGATTATATAGCGGTGAGGTGAGGCATTTATATTTGTGTCCAGGTGACAGAAAAAGATGATGAAAAACCCAAAGAAGAACCAGAATTTAAAGGGAGCCCATCTTCATCTGGGTGTAAAGCATTATAGTGGAGAAGATGAAAGAAATCCAGTACTACCAGGGACTCTTTGGTATTTGACAGTACTATGTTTATTTAGTAAGGTGGTGGCATAACGGTTAAGGCTCTGGATGGTTGAGCAGAAGGTTGGAGGTTCAAGCTCCAGCACTGCCAAGGTTCGGAGTTCTCGAGCAAGGCCTTTAACCTTCTTTCATCCACGGGTGCTCTATCGTGGCTGACCCCTTTTGTACTCTGTCCCCAACTTCCTAACAAGCTGGCGTAAGTGAAGATAAGAATGTGTAACGAATGAAGACGGCTTCCTCTTTACTGCCAGTTCTTGGATACAAATTTGCAATATCTCAGAGAAGCAAAATGTAGGACTAAATGCTTGAAATGGAAAACTTTAGGGTGGCCACGTGGGACCATGAGGAGCAGCAGCTTTACCCCATGCATCTGTGCAAAGGGACTGTAATAGAGCCACAAGTATTTACACTTGGTTGCTGTTGGTCTGTCTGTGTGCACTGTAGAGAATGAGGCTTTTCCTTTTTCTGATCAGTAAATAGAAGCAAATAGATGGTGCAAGCTATACCTAGCAACAGATGAGCTATACTCAGTAATTGCTTAGTGATCTTCCCGTTCTGCTTGTTTTAGTTCCCCTGTGAATCCCTCATCTTCTTCATATCTCAGTGATGGGAGGGGTTGAGTGAGTGAGTGGCAGTTCTGACAAGGAAGAGGCTCAGAATCAGGATGTTTACAGAACACAGCAATCTCTTCGGTCACTTAGTACTGCACAGCACTAGCAGGGATCCGTCTCTCTCTCTCTCTCTCTCTCTCTCTCTCTCTCTCTCTGTTTGCTCCTTATCTTTGTTTCTCACTGTTCCCTTCTGTGTATTCTCCATCAATCTTCTCTTTCTCTCTGGCTGGGAGGAGCAGGTGTAGTCCTGCCTCTCTCTCTCTCTCTCTCTCTCTCTCTCTCTCTCTCAGATCCTCCTCTGCCTCTCTCCCTCTCTCTCTCTCTCCCTCTCCCAGCATCAGCAACTGCTGCTGCATGCCAGACAGGAGCGCGACATCCCTTTGCGATGACACTGTCTCAGTCCTGGGACAGAGAGGCACAAACAAACAAATAATTAAGAAGCCTTGCATTCGGACTGGATGGCAGTATCGGATAAAGAGAACATGAGGAAGACCTGAGCTCAGGGATTTTTTTTCCTCTCCTCCCTCTCTCTCCTCATTTCTCTCTTTACTGTCTGTCTCTAGCACCCTCCCTTCCCCCTTCCTGCTTCTCTTGCTCCCTCACGCTGCGTTCTCTCTCTCTCCCTCCCTCCCTCCCTCCCTCCCTCTTTCTCTCCCTCGTTTTCTCAGTGGCGGAATGTAGCGGAGGACTGAGCGCACGCTCGTTCACTCCGTGCTGCATGAACAGCAGTGGGA
The DNA here is from genome assembly GCA_028566695.1 of Bagroides melapterus. NCBI lineage: Eukaryota > Metazoa > Chordata > Actinopteri > Siluriformes > Bagridae > Bagroides > Bagroides melapterus. The sequence goes on along the minus strand of JAOTRN010000041.1, from coordinate 1,872,463 downwards.
CATGGCTCGGATGCTGCTCAAGCAGGAGAACGGATTTATTCTCCCTATGGATTTGATCGCACACTGAACGCTGACCTTTGCCGGCTTTGCGGACTTCACCTGCTTGTTTTGTAGCTGCTGAATTTGTTAATTTGGTTCCTGCTTTAGGAAAAGATTTTGGGTTGCTCTTCCTTTCCATACAGATGGTATTTGTAGGAGGTTTAGCCCTGGGAGGGGTGCTAGGAATCTCGGCTGCTTGTTGGAGGGTCTGACTCTATGGGATATGCGGAGCTGAGTCAGCGAGTGATAACGGGAGCTTAACAGGAGTCACAGAATGAGACAGTGACCAAGCTGGGAGAAACGACAGTAAAAAAAAAAAAAAAAGCCTTTCTGGAAACCGGCTACTCCTCTGAGAAACACCTAAGCAACCGTAAAATTGTGGGATTGTTTCTGACAGGTCAGATGCCTAATTTAATCGACAGGATTTGAGGAGTGGTAACACAAGAGTGTGCTGCTGCACCGAGCTCTGCCGAGCGCCTCCTCGCAGACGCATCCACTCTCTGCATTCCTCCCTTCTCGCTCCACCCCTCCGTCCAGCGTCTCTCCTTTTTCCTCTGCCTATTCCATTTGTCCTTGGAACCAGAGTCCTTTCCAAGTCCATCTACTCTCCTCCACCACCTGCTTCTGGAAATTGACTAAAAGGATCGTCCCACGTTGGATTCTGCCAGCCCTGTTTTTTTTCGACCTCTGGAATTCTACTGTGTGTCTGTGTGTGCTTGCGTGTGAGCGCTTGAGTGTGTGTGATTGCATTTGCGGCATTGAGTGTCTGTGCTTTAAGAAGTGATGGTTGTTTGTTGTCGGTGAGTATTTGCATCTGAGTGAGTGTTCTGCTGGGATTTCTTGATTTTTTTTTCACCTGATATTCATCGCCATGATCCACGCTTCTATGATCCTCCTGTGCCTGCTGAGTGCCCGACCCTGGGGTTAACCCTCTCTAAATCCGGGGCAGGATGAGCGAGACTTCTGGAGCTGTAACCACCTCAGGGGTGGTGATCCTGGAGGAGCCAGAGGTCGGCGGGGCTTCTGGGGGACGTCAAGGTGGAGAGCGTGCTGGAGCTTTTAGGTGCGCCTTTTGGCCGAGACAGCAAACTTGGCTGTGTGTAGTTCCCCTCCTGATCGGTTTTGTAGGTCTCGGCCTCAGCCTCATGCTGCTCAAATGGATTGTTGTGGGATCTGTGCAGGACTATGTACCCACAGACCTTGTGGATGCTAAGGGTATTGGCCAGGATCCAATTTTCTTATCCAAGCCAAGCGCTCTACCCAAGGGCCCAGACAGCACCACTTCCTCCACCACCACAACCTCAACTGTATCCTCAACCATCTCTACTATTACCACAGCAGTGAGGGGCAAAACTCGAACAGCAGCACCTCCTAACGCCAACCCTAGGGATGGAGGTTCGTCTGGCAGCCAAGTGACCCAGAAGACCACTACCACAACAGCCTCTGGCACTGCCTTCCCTGGCCGGACGTCCACAACCAGCCCATCTTCATCCAAACCAACCGTCCTCAATGACTCAACCCGTGAGCACTCAACCACAGAGAGGCCGGCAAACACTCCAGCTCGGACCCATGTCAGCCGCAAGACACGTGAGTCCTATCATCGTCACTGTTTCCTGCTGCTCTGGGCTTGGGTGTGTTTTATTTGTGTCAGTATTAAGTTGTGTGTTGTGAATTTTGATTGGTTAGTTCATCTCAGGGCTGCCTCATGGAACGGTTATTTCCAGTCATTTCATTTCAATCTATCAACAGTAGTTAATAACAACTTTGCATACTCTTGATTTTCCTGTGGTGTATAGTCCAAATGTGTTTGTTGCTCAAACATGCTGTGTGTGGGTATAATATTTATAAGGAAAGTCAAGGCCTCCTTTAAGGCATTAGATAAAAAAAAAAACTATCATTCTCTAATATAATCTGCTTTCAGTTAAATGTGCTAGAAATCAAATGAGAATTTTACTTAAGAAATTGAAGCAAATGATGCGCAGACATATTTTGTTACTGATGTAGATTGACTTGTACAATACAATAAATCTCTCTCTGTCTCTCTCTCTCTAGACTGTGAACAATGGGTTAATTTCTGCTTTGCTTACTCATTACAGTAGAGAGTTTTAAAAATGAATTAGCCAGAAGCCAGTTGTGATTAAGCTATAAAGTGCATCCGGACGAAGACATTATATATGTTTTGACTGATCACAGCACTTTCTAACAACTGTGTTTTCAGACTCTTGACATCTTTTTCTTTTCTTTTTTTTTTTTACAAGAATTATATACACGCACAGGCAGTAATGCTACAGTGCTCTGGCTTCACTGAGCGTTTCAATTGCACAGTTTGCACATATGAGAAAATCTTTGGAGACTAAACACGTGGTCCTGTTTGAACATAATCTGAGTGTCTGTTTATTTAGACAATGTACATTCCTTTCGAAAGCAGCCAGGTGAAATCTTTCTTTTGCTTTCTTTTGTGAATATTTTGTTCTAACCGACTGATTCCATCTGTGATTTGAGGGGTAAAAAGTACATCCCCTACTGGCCGGGTTCCTGCCAGCTCTAATAGATCAATATTGAAATATTAATAATGAGTAAATGAACTTAATGCTCAGGTTTTGTTATGAAAGCCATGTTCCTGCTGAAAATGGCTAATGACAGTCATTTTTTTTGTAATAATTGACTTAACCAGCCCAATGACAACCTAATATTTGATATAACATGAAAGGTTTTGACTTGATCAAACATTTAGTTTTAGAGTAGCAGGTATTTCAGACCCCAGTTGAGATACATGCATAACGATTGGTGGAATACCTTAGTCACGTGTCATCCATGCCTAACAAATTTGGTCTGAATTTGCTGTAGCATTGCAGAGATATGGCCCGAGAGGAAAGCGTCTCTGTCGCACAATTTCTGATAATCTTCCGAGACGTCTGTAAACCGTCCGATCGTGTAACCAGTCAAACTCATTGTTTCTCCTCTGATGACAACAAAATCACAGCCTGACATTTTATAATGTAAGAGCATCTGGAGAAGCTGGCACGAACTGCCATTTAACGTTGTTCGATCATGTAAATAATCTCATTTTCAAGTAATACCTGGTTGGATTTGGATTACAGTAAATCTTCCAGGGACGATACAGTACATAGTACAATGCGGTCACATCCCTCACGTGTCATATCTCGCACGTATTTATCTGGATCGCCAGCTCGTGCTCTAGAGGGGTTTGACATCAATCATCTCATTAAAAATCTTTGCATATAGTTAACCCAAGACTGCAGGACGTGAATTATAACGATACAGAGACCTTACTCTTGGACGTTATCGCTCTCCTGATGCAGCTAAAACGATCTCCTTTGGTGCTTAGTCTTGAATATTTGATCTGAGTATCTCACTCTGGCTGAGTGTGATTCACTGGCACTCCGTGAGATTACTTTGCTCTGCCTGTGCTTGATCCAGATTAATTTGCCATCACTCCTGAGATGTGGCAAAAATGCAGCAGTCCAATAAGAAATTTAATATACTGCCATGTTTACTTTAGGATCTCAGCTGAAAAACAAAGAAGCCTACTTCACAAACCTTGTCGACATCAAATGGAGTAATAATTTATGCGATCTTTATACGCCAATTTTTTTGAACAAGGTGCATCCCCAAGGTATATCTGCTAAGCCTCAACTAGCTAAACAATCCAATTCTGAATAAAGAACTTGATTGGACAAGTGAGTTTGATGTTGTTCTATCCCTTTTTTCTGACATCAAAATTGACTACCTGAAAGTCAGATATTACTGTGTATGTCTGCCAAATTGGACGTGAATTGACAGAAGCATTGGGAATATAGTCTCGGATCCTTCCGGAAATTATCCGAGTCTATATTTCTTCCTTCTCTGTGATTTGCTATGAGATGTGGAGTTTAATCCTAATGAAGCTTTATAACAAGTCATTAGATGATTTTCTAAAACCTGGCTAGACCTTAAAGACACTGTGAGGGTAGGAAATATCTAGATTTCCTCTGATTGATTCCTCTGATTATATATATATAATATATACTGTATACCTAGATATAGTATATAAAGAATAAAAAAAATATTTTATATATACATATAATCATTTAAATTCTGTAAAACAAAAATGAACATTAATATGTACTTATTTATTAAGTTTCTCCTCAACATTTTAATATTTTCCTGATCATTTTTGAAAATTCTGCATTCTAATATCATATTACTAACGCCTTTCAGCATTCAAGCGCTTGGGTTATGCATCAGCCGTTAATGTGCCTGCTCATTTATTATTAAATGTCCTAATCATTTATTAATCTGAAATACGGCTACGAAATAGTCTTTTAGTTTTGCATCATGTCCCTGTGCACACTTTATAAACCTTTATAAGGCATAGAGTATAAGGAGTCTTTATTAACACAAACCGAATCGAGTGCATCCTTTTCACCTGGAAATAAAGCCTTTAGTTCCTGATGTGACTGTAGCCGAGTGTGTGTGTGTGTGTGTGTGTGTGTGTGTGTGTGTGTGCGTATATAAACTCATATTTCTTTAAAGATAGCGTGTCCGCTCAGCGTGTCGCCGCTGTGATATCACAAAAGGTATAAATCGCATCACCTGCACCACAGGGCTCCGCGAGGATAAGCTCGACTTCCATGTTGCTCTTCCTGATTAATGCAGGAGCTCCAGTTGGTAAACGCCCACACCCGCTAGCTCAGTATAAAATTTGCATTTTATAAGCAAACGAGACCTAAGGTCATGACTAAGCTGCTCGCCTTTTACTTTCGAAAATGGTTTTCTTGATCCATACGCTTATTTCGTAGTCCTTGGAAGAAACACGGCCACGAAATCATATGGGAAAACGATATGGGTGGATCAATGAACTTAAGTGTGCTGTGTTTGTGTTTTTGAGCTAATGCATAATGTGTGCATCTGTTTATTAATGACCCATGAACCATGACGGTACAGATGCAGCTGTTCCTCCTTCACTAGCGCTCCACTAGATTAATGCTAGACTAGCTGCTCTCTAAGAAGCCCGCGATGTACGTACAGCACATAGACGTTCGTGAGTCAATTAGTTTTCCTATAACAGCATGTCCAGATGTGTTGTATTCCTCTTCGTCACTTTCTCTTGCGGTTAATAACCAAAAACAATTCTAGCTTGTTGTGGAAAAATGGCAAGGCCCTCCATCCTGATGACTTTCCTGTGGCACAAAACATAATTACCACTTGACCTTTGACTGAGCCCAAGCAGTGACAACAGATACTCCTTGTATTAAAGAAAATAACATCTTGTTCTCGAGAAAGCTTGGGACTACAGTATAGTCAGAAAATGGCGCTGGCGTCAAAAACGAACGGACCGAAATTCTGACCAATCGGCTTGGAGAATTCGCCAGCGGTGTGATGTAAATATTGACACTGATACATGTAGTATCTATACAGCAGTTTAGAGCCCTAGACTAGAAATTTAAACCTTGTGTTGGGTTGTGTAGCTCATGACTGTTTTGGAATTTGAAGGGAAAGGGGGCGGAGCTAAGAGGCTAGGTTTTTCAGGTGTCACTCGGATGAGGATGGGTTCTTTTCAGACCGATTCCTTCCTCATTTAATCTAGGAAGTTTTCCTCATTACCATCACCTCTGGGCTTGGGATGAATTTCAAATTTAGAAATTATTTCTGTTATTTAAATTCTAAACGTAAACACACGTTCGAACCATTCCTGGACATGATTTACTCCATTATAAATAATCTGATTTGCCTATTTAGATCATTCCTCACATCCCTTTTCAGTTTTCCTTTGTCCCCTACGCCTCCTCCTTACAGTCATGAGAGACTTCGTAATTAGCAAAGAAGGCGTTGAAGCGCTAATCTGACCGAGCCGCGATCCGCTCCGACTCGATTCGCGTCAGTCAAAGTAGGACTCCATCTGAACTCCATTGATCAGAGCACTTATCCCATACCATCAGCTATAGAATCGAATCCGGTCGTCGTATCATCAACCCTGAGAAGTGCGACTGAATTGTCTTTTTCTTTTCTGAGATGAGAGCTGTGTTAATGGCCATCGATTTTTTTTTTTTCCCCTCTCGTTGCATAACGTAAGCTTGACGAGCTCCTCGTTCTTACGGGTTGATCAGTCTCAGCTACTGACCATCACCCATTAACCTTTTTTTTTTTTTTTTTTTTTAGCCGTGATTAGTTATTTATCCTCTACACTCTTCTGAAAGCAGCTACTTGTTTGTCCCAGTCATTTTTGCTTCCGTGTTCGTTTTAGCGGTGGCTACAGAGGCAAAAGAACCCAACTCCGGCTCCATTAGAGCACGTTTTCACGACAAGAGCGTCTCAATAAAACTTAATGTCACCTTGATTTATCCTTATGAGACGTCCCGGCGAGGGAAGCAGCCCCTAAAATATTAATGATGAGAAAGAGAAACATATTCAATATGTAGAGGATGACTTGAATAATTGACGAAGGCAGGCACTGACGAATGATCCGGAGGAGGAGGAGGAGGAAGGGAGGGGAAAAAAAAGTTCCCTGATTCCTTTCGACACAGTACGAGGAAAAGGTTTCTTCTCAGGAATCCCGTCGAGGGTTTTCCCCCAAAGCTCCTCAAAGTTTGGAAGCGATGAAAGGTTACAAAGTGGCTTACCGCTCGGCCTGTTTCCTCTGGTCTGAGTCACTTTGATAAAGAATTCGGCTTAAATTAATGAAGATTTGTGTGCGAGAGTGCGCTTAAAGTGCTTGCTATGAACTCCGGGGATGTGTGAACTGCTGCTTTTTTATTGAAATTTTCATACTGAGCCTTTTTTTCAACCTCATTTTACCCTCTCTGACCAAACGAGTCTCTAATATCCTCTTTTCAGCGAATCAGCGTGATTATAAAAGCTTATTGTCGTGTCCAGATATTCGTTGTCTATTAATATCTCTCTTGAGTCATAATGGCAGAAACACTGGCTGTAATAATGTTCCAGGAGAGCTTTTATTTTTTTTTACCTTCTCCTGCTTTTTATTTTCCAGTTCAGTACACGCCTCTCTTGCATCTTAAGAGCAATTTTGATAAATGAAACACTTCTGATTGTGTTTACGAAGGAACGAACGTGCTTCTCGCGAGCCTGAATTAACGACTGTTTAAGACGCCACGGCAGAAGATGCATGTGCTGTTTAAAATAAAACAACGAGCAATTTATTTGTCACGCCTCGAGGCGACCACAAGCGGTCTGAGCTTCGTCTTCATTAGCCCAGGTTTCGTTTCTGGTTCCAGCGATCAGGCGTCGAGATCAATCACATCGGAGACCATCATCGTCATAGACGCCGCATTATAATAGAGATTTCATTCCCGCTTGCTTTCAGGACTGTACAGGCGCTCGTCCCATTTACCCGACTTCAACCAGGCGCCTGATGTAAATAAAATGTGTGTGAGAGATGAGGGAAAGGAAGGGAATGGTGGTGCTCACCAAATCCTTGCGAATCTTTATGGATTATCATCAGATTAGATTGGATTCTAAACTGCCTGGACATGTCAAACGTTAATCCAGGAAACGGCAATCTCATCCTCTTGACAAGCCAGCTCCAAGCCGTTAAACATCCGAACACAAACAAACATCAGGACCGGTTTATTTCATGGCGCTCAAGGTGGATTACCATGTATAAACTTCACCGGAACTTCCGCTGGAGCTCGGGAAATCGGAGACCTCCTTCAGCTCACACCCAAAAAGCGTTGTACTTGTGTAGAATAGGGAGCACCAGAAAGACACAGAGTAGCTGTCACGTGTTTCACTGCATGACACGTTTTGTTTTGATTCGCGTTTTGTCTCCAGGCTCGTCCACTCATGGCTGTCTCACTCACGTCTCCTGATTAGTGTCAGATGTTTTCAGGTTTACTTTTGTAACCCAAAGCAAAAAACACCCCATAGCAACTGGGGGGAAAAAAATGCTCCGATGGTTAGCCGTTTTGTGCTACCGTAATTAGGCTACCATAATTAACATCGACCAGATATCAAATTTGTTTGCTTTGCTTGCTCTCGTTTGGTTTAAAGAAGTTCCACAAAGCCGCAGCACATTAGTCTGGAGTTACTGTATTATAGCGCTATCTAAAGGCTGAAGGTGAGCAGCTCTGAGGGCAAGGTAATGATTCTGGACTCCTGCCATTCAGCGAATCAGATTTAACCAACACTCTGATTAGGTATGAGGAGCACTTTTCCTAGCGCTCATCAGGTGGAGGTGCCGCACCGCTTCTCCTCCCTTTCTCCTCCTCTCTTCACCTCTGAGACACAAACCTACTCCGTAAGCTGCGTTTCCTTTCATCCTTTTCAATTTCTTTCAATTTATGTGACTTTAAAAGGGACATCTGGTCATCCCCGTACTCCGTCGCTAACAGCAGCGACGGTTAAACTAACAGAGCGTTTCACAACGCGTGGCGACGATGCCGCAGGTTCCACATGCAGACGCTCGTCTTCGTTCCGGATGAGGACATAAGCAGGAGTGTTTGTTTCCCCATTTCTCGCTCGAGTGTGTTTACGGGCGTTCACGTCGCTCTTTAGCAGCAGAAGAGTCGCCTTGTCGAACGTCAGCCACTTCTCTAAAAACACTCGACTCTGACAGCTTTTGAGATTAGATTGCCTTTCGGAAACTGCTCTTTCGACGAGGCTTTGGGGAATAGCGAAACAATCTGCACGCGCGAAAGTAAACGGTCCGTACCGACGGACGTCATCTGAAATACCTGTGCACGCTTTTTAGCTTTGAAAGATTCCACTGAAAGCAAAGTGAGCTGCGTCCCAAACAACCCCTAAGCAGGGAATCTGTGGATCATGTACAAAAATTGAGCACTGATAAAGAGTCTGGAACTTCCTCATCCGACTGGTGGAAAGTGGTCGACCCTGGAGACTCCTACTGTAAATCATAAACAAACAAACAAACAAGCAAACAAACATCACCTTATGAAAAACTCATCACCACCTTGATTATTATTCTTTCCAGGCTGAGATGACCTGGAGTGTCTGTGGTGAACGAGACATTTCTAGAAAATTCCGACCAATCAGGATCAAGAGCTCAGCAGCGGCATGCTGTAATATAATGACGTTTTAGTTCATGACACTCTTAAAAGCAGTCGTTACTAACGTGCGATGGATTATGGTGTTTTTTGTTTTTTTTTTCCCTCCTTTCTCGTCACCGCAGCAAATCCGTCACGGGGATGCCGAACCCGAGGACGTGGACAAACGGCCTCACGGCTCAGATGGCAGATTAAAAACGGGAGGACGCACCTACACACACACACACACACACTCTGATCCTGACCTCTGAGCGAGGCTGATGGATGGTGTAGCTCGCTGCTCTCAGCAGGTTGGATGGTGTGTATATGTGATGAGTGTGTGTGTGTGTTTGTGTGTGTGGCGTGTTCTTGCTGAGAGGGGGGATTGAAAGCCTGTCAGCATGTGAGCTGTCACTTTTCACATCCAGCCATCTGGGTTCAGGGGGCACCTGCTGGGCTTTCCATTTCCCGGTTTTCAGTTGCCGTTTAAAGGAAAACTCCAACCTGAAACACGTGAAATGTAATTTTTTTGACCAATCAGTGTATCTCCATTCTCTTATTCATGACTGTTTTGCCTAAATATGCTAGACTTTTGAACGCTAGGCAAAGTTGGCGACAGGTTTTTGTGCAGAAAACTACTCAAATTGTTGAAATCGCTTTGGTTTGGTTCATTTAATTATTCTGGTTCTGTTCAGTTCATTTTATTGATTCAGTTTCTATTTGGTTCATTTAATTGATTCAGTTTCTATTTGGTTCATTTAATTGATTCAGTTTCTATTTGGTTCATTTTAACTGACTCTGCTTCAGTTCGGTTCATTATTCTGGTTATATTTGGTTTGTCTCATCCTAACGATTAAAGCTTAAATTCAGATAACACATTTTAAAAGCTCCTAGACATGCGACGCTAATGAATAAACACAAATATCCAATATTTATCTCTTGTCGTTCTCCATCATCAACCTGCAAACATCCCACGTTTTCATGCCGAAACTCCTCCTGATGAGAGCAAAGAGAAGAAGAAGCGAGAGAAATACGTCATCGTCATCGTCTTTTCTCCAGTCGTCCTGTTTCTTTTCTTTTTTTTTTTTTTTGCAATCCTTCTTTTGCAACTCAGCTTACTCCATCACAATACTCCGGATCACTCGTTCACCCGTAATTCAGTGCTTTAATCTAAAATTACAGTGCAGGATCCTCCGCTTCCGTGGGCCCGCAGCTTTAATTATACATCCAACACTGTCATTTAGGTCGGATTAGCATTCGTGTTTTCGCCTCAACTTCTTGGCGAGATTTTCACGCTTGAATGATGGCGACCTGATTCAATATTTTTCTACTTTAAGGATGAATAGAATCTTTTGGGGGTTTTTTTTTTTATCATGCACGGATATCTTGAACGGCTCTTCACCACACGGTTGCATTTAATTCACCTATGTCTGATCAGTCGGTTGTTTGGAAGTGAAAGGCAGAATCCAAATCCGTTTCTATCCGTTTTCAGAAAGATATTTGGAAAACTAACGGAATGCTAACGGCGCTGCTGTGTTAAAACTAACGTCAATGCCACCGTGACAGAAATAAACTGCACCCTAGACTCTAAGAAGTTAGTAGATCACGATGACGGACTCTTCCTCAAATCTGACACTGAAAGAGAGCGAGCAGGCGAGTGGAGGAAGCTGGAGGGCGAATCGTCACGAACCCGAGTTCATTTCCATCTCTGACTGTCAGGCTCTGATCCACAGCTCGAAGTAGTTTGTGTGTGAGAAGAGAATAAGATGAAACACTTCAAATCAAAAAAGTGAGGGACGATAACAAACCACTTAATTCTCCTAGCATGCTTTATTTTTTTTTTCGATCGATTAGCTTATAGTGACGTCGTCACCAAACGTTGCGATGCAAATTCCCTAGCAGTAAAACCAGTTGCCTTCTTTTCAGCACCAGAGGAGTAGAGGAACACGTCCTTTTTTCCTCCCTATGGAGAGTCTTAGCGTATCGCTAGCAGCACGATCGATATCCTTCCCTCTTGGATGGATGCAGAAGCTAAAAGGAAAATGGGCTCTCGTGCTGATGGAACAGCAACATCTCTGTGTCTCATCCTTATCTTGGTGACAGCGGGGGAGGGCTGAGAGACTTCAAAAAAAAAAAAAAAAACAACTGAGAAAGAGAAAGATATCTTTTATTTATGAAGACAAATGCCAGAAGTCCGGCACAACTAGTCCGGATGGTGAGACGGGTAGCGAGGAGCAGAATCCTCACTGCGGGAGACGGGGCTCTCACTGCCAGGCGACAAGCCACTTACGAAACGAAGCCACAGGCTAAACAGCAACACTGTGATCAACACCTCTTACACGGTCTGACCTCCTACCCTGCGTCTCCAGCTCTGGCTTTCTTAGAACCTTTTTACTGCTTCTTTATTTCTTTTATTCTTCGATGTCCAGTTCTCGAATCTGATTGGTCGATGGTAAGAACATCTCAGGCAGTAAGAGAAAGATCAGGAAGAATTGTTGATTGTTGTAATGCTCATCATTGATAAAAGGGACTAAGTGGTTTAAGATGATTGTTACTGAATGTTGTGATAAACAGATAAAGTTTGATTAGGTTAGATTAAACGAGTCACTTCCTCTGAGATTTTCCTTTCATTTGTCATCCGCATTTTTCTTTCCACTCGACAATTACGTTACGCTCGAGAGATCCACGTTATCGTCGAAATTTGGGCCGCCTCCTCTTGTCCACACCCAGGTGAGAGTCGGAGGTCCTCAGGGAACCGAAACCACTGAAAAAGTTCCCACTTTGTTCCACAGAGTTCTCTTCTAGCACTTTGTATTTCACCTCAATTTGACCTGAGGAGAGTGGTAAGGGTAAGGGCGCGCGAGAGACGGAGGCGAGATCTGCCTGGAGATGAAGCCTACTCGAAACCCGGCGCGCTGCCTCGTATGGGTCACTGGAAGTCCTCTCACCCTCATTAGTGCGGCGAGACCCCTCACGTCGCCGCTTTGACACACCCATTAACCTGTGGTGAGATGGAGGCATGCCGACTCCTGACTACCATCTCACTCCGAGACTCAGAGACCTTAACCAAGTACAAGAAATTCAGACGGGAGTCGTGAGGGAGAGTGATGTACGATCTGGAAAGTTACTGTACAACAGGAGTGTGTGTGTGTGTGTGTGTGTGTGTGGCTTTAAATGAGGGAATAAAGTGCATCAGCAGTGAGTTAGGCATGATTTATATCTTTACTCGGTTGTAAAATGAGTAATGAAGCTTTAAGGGTTGCATTTGAACAGGTGTGTGTGTGTGTGTGTGTGTGTGTGTGTGTAGGTGTGTATGGACAAAAATCCATTTCATAAACATGTATACATGTGCTCATGCATGTGCACTTCAACGTGTCAGAAATCTTAACAAAAAAAATAAAAAAAGTGCCTCGAATGAGAAAACTAGAAACCATAATTTTTCAATTTTTTTTTCCTTAGTTGCTGTAGAACATGGCTGACAGAAACTGTTACAGAAGAAACTGTCGATGTAGTAACGGGGATAAGTTTTGAAATCATAAAGGAAAGGAATCCAGTGGAAACTAAAGAGTGTCGTGAAAGCACAGCGGGGCAGAAATAACCGGACGAATCAAGGTGAGACACGATACAGGTGAACACGTGCAATTTGACCGTGAATCTGTCCGGTTAAAGCTGGCTCAATCACGTCTGCACCACGTGGCTGAGCAGTAGGTGCGTCTGTAGGTGGTTCAGTTTAAATAGTGTTATTACCGTAACGTCTGGGAGAAAAGCGTCTCCGTCCCTACACGGCGTGTGATTGTGTGCTTTGGTAAAGAAGCGACGTTGTCAAGCTGCCTGCAATCGAGTGGAGTGACAATAATCGAGCTTGGGTATGCCTATAATCAGAGGCACGGACGCCGGCCGTTTGTCCTTAGTGAAGTGGAATTAACCTGTCTGGCTGAGGAGGACAGTAATGGACAGAGAGAGAGAGAGAGAGAGAGAGAGAGAGAGGGATGAGCTCTCAGGCAGCAGGATGCTCCTCTTTCACCATGACTGTGCAACTGAAATGGCCTTGCCTCCGCAGCAGACTCTGTGTGTGCGTGTGTGTGCGTGTGTGTGCGTGTGTGTGTGTGTGTGTGTGTGTGTGTGTAGAAGGCCACACAATGATGGGTGGATGTTGAGGATGGCAGATCTCTCCCTGTGGCCAAGCTTTGCTGGTAATGGTTTGAAACACGATATCAAGCCCGCTGCAGGAAATGGAGGAATAAGCAGACTCTGGCCTTAATGCTGACAGAATCAAATGTGCTTCGAGTGTGTGTGTTTACGCAGCTGCTGCACTCACACTCACACACACACACACACACAAACACACACACAGACAGCTGGCCACAGTGTCAGGAAGCAATGCTTTTTATCCATTCGGCTTGTTTCCACGCGCATGTTTGTGTTTAGGTTTTGATTCGCATGAGCACCGACTCCGCCTCCTGACCTTTGCAATTAGATAAACGAGACGAGGCCTCATGAATATGCGCCGAGCCGAAATGACTGCTCATTTGCATAATCGTTCATCAGGTGTGACATTCAGTGTGTTGTGTAATCAACCGGGTGAATGACAAGCTCAATAAAAGTAAATGTGAGATATAGAATAATTCAGTGTGTGTGTGTGTGTGTGTGTGTGTGTGTGTGTGTGTGTGTGTGTGTGTGTGTGTTGTGAATTGACACTTTTACAGGAATCCCACGAAGGATACAGTAGAATCACGATCAGAAAAGCAGATTGTGTGATTGTGTATGTAAGAGGGGGCAAAGCAAGATGGTAAAAGGCAGCCGAATAGACAATAGCGGGATCATTAGCGTTCGACTGTGTTGAAACCAAACACTCATTCGGGATTAATGAATCCATTATACTCTCTCAGCAAACATAATGACTAGGCGAAGCATGTTTTTGATTGCCTGTATGTTTGTGCGCGCTCGTGCTTGAATGTCTACGGATACCCCTCATTTGAATATCGTGACCTATTAGAAAAGGCTACTTGCTATGCAAATGAGCTGACTGAGCGAGCGTTCGGAAAAGTTTCCAAGAAGAAAGTGGATTTCTATCCGCTCTCCGTCGTCTAACTGGGAACAATCTGGCAATGATGCTAAAAACAAATCCTTGAAAGACAGAGACAGCTTAGCCATGCTAGCTCATTCATGTCAGCCATCTCTTCTCATTTTATTAATAATTTAAAAAAAAAATGTTGGATCAGTGAGAAAAAAAATCTAGTCAGTCATGCTAATCCCACAATTTTAGCTTTTTAACTACTGAGTCAAACAAAAGCTAGCCAGCAGAAGGTTGGTACATTTCAAGACGACTAGCTAAACACGGAGCACACCCTCTCAAAACAAGCTAGCTAATGTACAGTAAAATGATCCCTTATGCTAGCTAGAGAACGCTAAATTAGTCAGTGAAGGACGTTCCATTAGAAGAACAATATATCTGAATCCTCATAATGTGTGTGTGTGTGTGTCTGTGTGTGTGTGTGTGTGTGAGAGAGAGAGAGAGAGAGAGAGAGAGTGTGTTTATATTTAATGTCTTCATCCAGCAAGACAGAGCTACATGTGGCTAGTGGGAACAGAGGTACAGATGCTAGCCTGATTGAAGGATTTCTCATCGGAGCTCGCTCTGACTCCAGCCCTCAGAGACATCATTACAGAAAGAGGGATGGAGAGAGAGAGAGAGAGAAAGTCATACGCTCTGTAACTGTGGTCTTATCCACTCTACCACTGCACAAATATTAACATTTTTTAAGCTGGACATCAGGAAAAGTGTTCATATCTTTACAAAGCTCCTGAGTTTGCGTAGAACAAATTTGTTTATCTTTAAACCGCTTATATATAGCATTTCCTATTAACGAATTGAAAGAAAGCAATCCAAATGAGACTAGTCCTGCAGTTAGGTTTGCCAAAAGTAATGGCACCCTGTATACAGGAAATAGCACTGGCGATAGTCTACGGTAGCCGACGCTCTGCAGCGGCCAAGCTGCATTATTGTTTTTTTTTTTTTTCGGCGCAGGCTCTGTTTCGTCTGCGATCGCATCTGACAGCTACGTAGTTGTTTCCTCACCAGCCGCTCTGCTTCTTGAACATAATAAGGGTTGTGATGCTACTGTGAAAAACATCCACCCCTCAGGCCATGTCGGGAGCGGCTCGAAAAGACTGTCCACTGTTTGGAAATTAAACCTATTTTACGAGAATACAAGCAAGAATGCATAAATGTGTTTATGTAATTTGAACTTTTTTTTTTTTTTTTTTGACACAATAGACGAGTCTCCTTAAATTAAAACGGAAAACTTAATCCTTAGAGTCGTTGTTTAATTTCAGCATTAATACCAGGATACAGTGCAGGGATTGGTTGGCTTTTTTTTTTTGTTTGTTTGTTTTGTTTTGTTTTTTATTTCCTCAGACTGCACGGTGCAGACATTTTGATTTCCACTGATTTGTCTCTGTAAAAGTGCTCGAGGTTGCTGTCAGACATGGCTTGTTTACTAAACTCAAAAAAGCACTCGTTTTAAATCAAAGCTTATTCTGTAAATAGGGATTTCTATTTCTGTCCATTTGTCTGCTTGAGCTTTGAACGATCTAAAAAAAAAAAAAAAAAAAAAAAACCCAGAAAAAAATAGCTTTCACAAAGGAAATCATTTTGTAATCAAGCAGCCTTGGTGTCAAATGTACGATTTCTCTGTCTTCCATTCAGATAAACAGTGTTTATTCTGCAGTTTTGGCAGGTTTTACCCAGCGTTGTGTTTAGCAGCGTGGAAAAGCTGTGTGACAGGTTGGAGCAGCCCGTCGCAATTCAAAGCCAATGTTTTCCCTCTTTATGCTTAATTTGAGGGATAAAACTGAAGCTGCAGGGGAAGAAACTTCCACTGGCTTTTTTCTCTTCCACTGCCACGAACAGGACAGTTCTCTCTGCTCATCCAACCACAACCTCTATTATTATCCGGCTAATGGTCACGGCCATGGTCATTTTCTACATTTCTGCTTTTCTGTTTAGCAACGAGATAACCGTCTGGGTCTGAAATATGATGAGAGTCTGGCTTTTCTGGGCATTGTGGTGGCGAGAAGTATTCAGAGGAGCGTTAAGAGCCATTATACCAATCTGATCGGTCAGAAGGCGTTGAGTAATTTACAGCAGCAGCATCTCTGAAAGTGTTCTGGTTTACATGAACGCACCGATTTTAAGAAATTACCGTTTCTATAGTAACAAATTAGTTCGATGTAGGTCAAAGCAAAAGGTCTTACGCAGTGTCTTAGTAACATGGCAACCTGCTTTTTCTTGTCTTATTAACTTCACCAGAGAGAAAGAAACGGAGTCTGGTGAGGGAAACGGTTGAACATGCTAGAACACAAGTAATTCCAGGAACTTCCTAACGGTTAATATTAGCAGCACTCCTGTGGTCATTAATGATGACCAGATTGATGTATTTTCATTTGTTTTGCTTCAGTGGGCATAAAGGAGGTGAGTCAGCACCCTGAACCTAGGTAGGAGTGCTCCTCTTGCATGTAAGTAGGTTATTTAGAAGCTGTAGTGCTTGTTAATCCTTGCAATACTCCATTGACGCCATGTGAGTGTGTGAGAGTGAGAGAGAGAGAGAGAAGCAGAGGAAGAGAAACAGTAATTCTTCTTTATGCATGCGACCGCCTTGTGTTATCCAGCTATACTCGATCTGTGAAATTCTCAAAGCTCAGTGGCAATCAGAATAAACACATTTTTTCACCATTTTCTATCTGAAATACCCCAAATACGGACACATATTCCTGTAAACGTTACTTAATCTTATTATTGTTGATTCCTAGGTTTTCTCACTTACATCAACTGAGCTTTGGCAGACAGTCAGCTGCCTGCAGCATTAGCGCACTGTGGAGCACAAAATGGCTGCCGTGATTTCTCTGTGTGTGTGTGTGTGTGTCTCCCCAGTCTAATCTGTAGTCTCCATCACACTGACCCTGTCTCTGTCGGCTTGTTATATCTTCATAACCAAGTGGCTCTCATAGTCCTCGAGAAGACCCGAGCCGTGGTGGACCTCTGGTTTGCCTTCACCTTCTGTAATACATATTATAAATAGGTGCTTGGTGCATAAAGATCCTGATTTGTAAAAATAACTTTCAAGCCTCTAACAACTCAGCTTTGTATAAGCATAGTACTATCTGCTTTAGCTTTCGTAGCTCATTTAACTTAACGATAACACTTAAGATATCTCTATTATCAATATCATATCCCTTTCAAGTCTTGTCTTAGATAATGCTACGTAATGCTAATCTATGCTAGCATCCCAGGTCTCACTAAATCCATGTTCTCTCCTCACTCTCATAGTATACCCTTCCGCTTCTTGTCACAGTATTTACAGAATAATGTGACTACGGATTAAAAAAATGGAAGATAAATATCCGGGTATATCCATTTTTTCCCTTTCAAATTCCTGACTGTCCAGTGGGGCTTTGAAGTACTGCTTCTTGAAACACTGGGTCCAGTTTGATGGAGAAGTTTCAGCAACCTTAAGAGGTACTCGAGTTCTTTTATCCAAGGCAACAAAATTCAAAGGTGTGCTGCTATATTACTGTGGTAACACTCTGGCATGCCACAGTAAGCCTGGCTCCAAATAGATTACATGGAGGAAATCTTGGCTTTGAGGATTCCCTTGCTTCTGGAAAGGTTTTCATAAAGTTGACCTGATATTCTCTGACGAAGGGTTGGATATTGTTGGCAAAATATCACAAGGGCAGGTAGGTATTGTTCAGGTCATATAAAAAAAAAAAAAAGTAGGAAAAAGTTGGGCTGATATAAAAGTTTTTCTGAGTATTCAATAGAAGTAGAGGCAGGTGTCTGGCAGATAAAGACATCGGGAGAGTTGCCACCAGATGGCCAGTTTGTCTGTACCTTTAGAGGTACCTCTTAGAGTTGTTGGACAAATATAGAGGAGGGTCTGGGAGTTGGGTAGATGTACTAGGGGCAGGTTTTATTGTTGGGCAGATAAGACTGAGGTATGTTTGTCTGTTGGACAGATGGATTTGTTGGAGAGGTATAGTATGGGTAAATAGGACATTTTAGGTAGATAATAGGTAGATTTAGTTGTTTTGCAGATCACACTATATGGCCAGACGTTTTTGGAGACCTGATCATCACATCAGTCAGGTCAGGCACTAATGTTGAGTAAGGTAAGGGCCTTGTGCAAAACAGTCACAAAAAACTCAAGTTCTTCCACTGCACCCATGGTAAAGCATGTCTTCCCAAATGCCTGGACATCTTTCTGCACAGGGACATTGTCATGCCAGAACAGGATTGGATCCCTGAGTTCCACTGAATGGAAATTTAATGATGCAGCATACAGACTTCCTGTAACGAAGATACACATAGGGGTATGATGGCCAGGTGTCCAGAATCTTTATGGTTAACACCTATAAAGGAGGTAAGTTTGTTTGTTTGTTTGCTCCTTGACTTGACTTGTTGCTTTGGTATAGCATTGGTAGTTTAGGATGGTGTCTGTCAGGTAACATAACATATGGGCAAGGTTTAACTAGGTACACATTTAGAGACAGATTTTATTGTTCAAATACATCAAAGGTAGGTTAGGATTGTACTAATCAGAGTTGTAGGCATGATGCTGAGTAGGTACAACAGGACAGATCTGATGGTCAGGTAGATTTGATGATTACTGTAGGGGCAGGTTCTGTTTGTGTTAAATGGCAGGGCAGGTTTGATGATGTCGGGCATATGCAGAAGGGGACAGGTTAGGACAGAGTGAAACCAGCAATGCATTTCAAGTAATTGCTGTCATTTTAGAGTTGACCCCTTGGTCCTCCCACAGATTTTAGCTCAGCCAGAGTCCCACTGCTCTTATGATAAGGTTAATGAAATGCTCTGACCTGCACAGCTTAGTGGTTCTTTTCTCACTGAGTTTTCCATTTTGCTCACTTTTGTTATAATATCCTTTAATGTACGTGTCCTGACTGTAAATGCCACTAATCATGTTTCTGTTCAGGATTTGACCTGCTGTATCATTGTGGTGCTCCATTACAGTATGAGTCATGGGTGTAATCTGTTGACTGTATGTGTTGGTTAGCATTCTATGCAGCTGGATGATGCAGAAGTGCCAACATCCTGCTTATGTACAGTTCTATGCACCAGCATATATTTGTGCATATGTGCCCTCTCCGCCTGCAGTTACTTCCATTGTGGTGTGTAGGGATATTCTACCCTGGTAATACCCTGAATCTGATTCCGTATGGCATTTTGATGTATTTTGAGGTTCTCTAGCATTTTGGCTCACATTCATCACTTCCTGTCTTGCTTTCCACTAGGATGCAGAGCACACACATCTCCCAGAACGGGGGGGGGGGGGGGGGGGGGGGGGGGGGGGGG